>JACEFZ010003799.1:0-204827 GCA_014155875.1 Cepaea nemoralis
CACGGTATCTGTATCATGCAGTGTCACCAGGTGTTAGCATCCTGCAGTGTACACCAGGCTGCTAATATAAACAAGACACCAATTAGAAATGGTGATTATCCTATGAATGCGACGGCGCGTACATAATTATTCTGTTGTAGATTTGAATAACGAAGCACAAACAATAGATTGCACGATTTATTGCCTGGCATATTTCGCTGCATCTCGTCAGGTACATACTGCAGAAATCACACAACTTACGTGAAATTAACTAGATAAATCCTTCAAGTTGAAATATACACAATTTCGCACAGTAATGTCACTTATCTACCACGGTAATTTTAAGCTAACTAACATGTCTTTCTGTTTCACAATTCTGGCTTGCGTTGATAGATCATAATTGCTTCTGCAAATTTTAACAAGCGAGTATTTTGTGTTCTAAACAACACGCGAAATGCAGTGCTCTCTGGACACAAACATGGCGACTGGCGACAATGTGCCTGCCGATTGAAGACGCCGGGAGCTTCCGGTGTGTCGGCTCCTCGTGGCTATCATCTCCTGTGTGTTGTATCTTGTTGACCCATTGAGGTATGTGTTCTGACACCCGTTGTTAAGCTGTCTCTCTCTCCGTTCGGACCAATGTAAACGGCCTGGCATCTACAATGTGAATTGGTAAATACAATTGTTTGTGGCGTACAGAGGAACAGGCGCTTGACTGTTGGTGTAGGATCGGTACGGTTTTGTATCTAATGACTGAGCTGCCGCACAGAAATGTTCGCCTACTGCTGTAGTAAGCCGGTCCTTGTAGACGTATTGCTTACGATCCAATCCCCCTCGACAGGTTAGCGTGGATGAATGACTTAGTTTAGGGACTGTAGTTACGTCTGCTTTGGGTTTAGGGCTGTTGGCAATGGCGCTTTATAACATCCTGTGGAGTACCCCTTCAGGTTTTAAGACATTCTTCAGAGTTTCAAATTCCTCTGTCAGTGGTCCTGGGTGCATATCTTTCTAGATTTTTGTTTGACCGTGCTAGAAAGATATGCACCCAGGACACACTGACAGAGGAATTTGAAACTCTGAAGAATGTCTTAAACCTGAATGGGTACTCCACAGGATTTATAAAGCGCCATTGCCAACAGCCCAAACCCAAAGCAGACGTAACTACAGTCCCTAAACTCAAGGTATTCATCCAGCTAACCTTTCGAGGGGATGACGTAATGCAACGTCTACAAGACCGGCTTACTACAGCAGTAGGTCGAACATTCTGTGCGGCAACTCCAGTCATTAGATGTAAAACCGTTACCCATTCCTACACCAACAGTCAAGAGGCCTGTTCTCTGTACGCCACAAACAATTGTATTTACCAATTCACATGTAGATGCCAGGCCGTTTACATTGGTCGAACGGAGAGACAGCTTAACAAACGGGTGTCAGAACACATACCTCAATGGGTCAACAAGATACAACACACAGGAGATGATAGCCACGAGGAGCCGACACACCGGAAGCTCCCGGTGTCTTCAATCGGCAGGCACATTGTCGCCAGTCGCCATGTTGTGTCCAGAGAGACTGCATTTCGCGTGTTGTTTAGAACACAAAATACTCTCTTGTTAAAATTTGCAGAAGCAATTATGATCTATCAACGCAAGCCAGAATTGTGCAAACAGAAAGACATGTTCTTCTTCTTCTTCTTCAGCATTCCGAGCCATTGAGGTTCTTTGCTGCAAATACAATCTGTCTCCATTCGTCTCTCTGGTGGACCTTCTCTTGCCAGTCGTTGATTCCAAGTGCTTGTAGGTCTGTGTGTATATTATCTCTCCACCGCCTTCTTGGTCTACCTCGGGGTCTACGGTCATTTATTTCCTGAGTGTAAGCGAGTTTTGTTTCCCTATTATCTTCCATTCTTTCTATATGCCCCAGCCATTGTAGTCTATTAGCCTTCATGATACCAGTGATTAGCGGGGACTTAAACAAATCATAAATGTCTTTGTTACTTCTTCTTTTCCACTCTCCACTTTGTGTATCCCTAATGGGTCCAAAGATGCGTCTTAAAATTTTGTTCTCAAAGGTTTGTAACAAGGCTTCGTCTCCTTTCGTTGTACTCCAGGTTTCAGAGCCATACAGCACAACTGGTCTGATCAGTGTTTTGTATATTGTGATTTTGGTGTTACGAGATAGCGCCTTTGATTTTAGTAGATGTTGTAGTGCATAGTATATCTTATTTCCAGAGTTGATTCTAGTTTGTATTTCTTCCCTTATGATGTTGGAGCAGTTGAAGATTGTACCCAGGTATTTGTATGTTTCCGTTCTTTTAATGGTCATATTATCTATTTGTATGTGGCCAGAGTTTTTAGCCATTCCGTCTCTTGAAATTACCATATATTCTGTCTTATCTTGGTTGATAACCAGCCCCATCTGTTGGGCTTTTTCCTTTAAGTGAGTCAATATTTCTAATGTCTTTTGTTCACTTTGCCCTATAATATCTATATCATCTGCATAACCAAGCAGCTTGGATGTTCCTCCAATATCACATTCCTCCTTTACCTTCCTTACAACTTTCTCTAGAGCCAGATTGAAGAGTAGCGGCGATAGTGCATCACCCTGTTTCAAGCCAGATGTTATTTGGAAGGGGTCTGATTTCCTGCCTTTATATGTTACTATATTATAAGTATCTTCCATGCATAGTTTGGTCATGTTAATTAACTTCCTTGGTATTCCAAATTCCTGCATAACATTCCATAGACTATTCCTATGGACACTATCATAAGCCTTTTTAAAATCCACAAAAATGTTATGGAGATCTCTTTTATATTCCCAATGTTTCTCGGCTATTTGTCGTAAGATAAATATCTGATCTATTGTTGATCTGTTTTGTCTAAAACCCGCCTGGTAGTCACCTAATATGTCTTCTGAATATGGTTTTAGTCTATTTAGTAATACTGCGGATAGTATCTTATAGCTTGTGGACAGTAGTGATATTCCTCTATAATTTCCACATTGGAACTTGTCTCCTTTCTTAAAGATAGGTATCAATAATGACTCTTTCCAGTCATGGGGTAATTCTTCTGTCCTCCAGATTTTTATTATTAGTTCGTATAGCTTTAGATGTAATGCATGGCCACCTGCCTTTATAAATTCAGCAGCAATTCCATCAGTCCCAGTTGCCTTATTGTTTTTAAGTCGTGTGATTACATATAGGATTTCTTCAAATGTAGGTTCTTCAATTTGTGGTTCGCATGTTAGAACCTCTTCCTGTGGGAAAATGTTACTTGGAGCTTCACAATTTAGTAATTCAATAAAATATTCTTTCCATGTGTTGCACATTTCCTCATTGGTATTTATCATATTCCCATTTTTGTCTTTTAAACCATATGTGTTTTGTTGGTGCCCTCGTTTCATTGACTTCAGTACTTTAAAAAATTTTCTGGATTCATTTTTCTGGTGATTAGTTTCCATATCTTTGATTATATTACTCATATATTCTCGCTTCTGCTGTCTGACTATTTTTGTAGCCTCTTTACATTCATTTCTATAATGCTCTTCCTTTTGGATGTTATTGATGTCATTTAACCATACATGTCTGGCATTCTTCTTCCTAGTGACTGCTTCTTCACATTTTTGATTGAACCATCTGTTCTTTCTATGCGTGGTTGACACACCGAGACATTCTTCTGCGGTAGATTGAATTGTATTCTTGATGTTCAACCAAGTTTGGTCAACGCTTTCCTCCAAAGGGTTTTGCAAAGTTTCAAGTTTACATTTTATTTCATCTGTAAATTTCTCTTTGACTGTAATGTCTTGTAGTTTTTCTCTGTTATATGTTGGGTGTAATCTTTGTAATTTAGTATAGAAAGCTCTCTTAAGTTTTATTTTAAATTTTGCTCCAACGAGGAAATGGTCACTGTGGCACTCAGCTCCTCTATAACTTCTGACTTGCTGTATGTTTGATGCATTTCTGTTGTTAATTAAAATGTGATCTATTTGATTATAGGTTCTCTTGTCACATGATTTCCAAGTTTGTTTGTGTATATCCTTTCTTTGTAGTCTGGTACTGCTAATCTGCAGTCCTTTGGCTTCTGCCAGGTTGATGACTCTCCATCCATTATCATTTGAAGTTGTATGTAGGCTTTCCATACCGGCCACTTTTTTATTAGTTTGCTCTCTACCTATTTTTGCATTGAAGTCTCCCAGCACAATCAGGATGTCCTGTTTGGGGGTTTCTTCTATGACATCTTCCAGATCATTATAAAAGTCTTCTTTAATATCATCTTCTTTCTCTTCAGTAGGTGCATGTACATTAATCATCGTTATATTTTTCCATTTACCTTTTATTCGTAATTTACTAATCCTGTCATTAAAAGCTTTAAAGTTTAAAATGTTCCCCCATAACTCTTTTTTGATGACAAATCCTGTTCCTAATTCATGTTTATTTTGGGTGTTTCCTCCATATATTATAATCATTCCATTTTGCTCTAAAGTACCCTCTCCTGGCCACCTTATTTCTTGAATTGCTGTGATATCCATTTGATATTCAACCAGCTCCCGGGTTAGTTCTTCGGCCGCTCCAGCTCGATATAGTGTCTGTACATTCCATGTTCCAAATCTCAAAAGTCCTTTAACGTTCCAAGGTCGTTGTCCAGATAAGTCAGTCCGATATCGAGGCTCATGTATTTGTTTCGTAACAAAGAAAGGTTTTTACAAAGGTGGGGATGTTAACCCCACGCTTCAACCCCCAACCTGGAGGACCAGGGTGTTTCTCTTTGTCTGTTCTCTACCCTTTGACCTGTCCGGCTTGGGAGGCCCTGCTGGTAGCTACGCTACCGCCGGCATAGCTCTCAGGGTCATTGAGAAACTCAAGCTCCCCCACCACGACAAGGTGGAAACACCATCGGGGGAGAGAAAGACATGTTAGTCAGCTTAAAATTACCGTGGTAGATAATTGACATTACTGTGCGAAATTGTGTATATTTCAACTTGAAGGATTTATCTAGTTAATTTCACGTAAGTTGTGTGATTTCTGCAGTATGTACCTGACGAGATGCAGCGAAATAGGCCAGGCAATAAATCGTGCAATCTATTGTTTGTGTCTTCGTTATTCAAATTCACTACGGGAAAACATTGTTTTGAACTTGTTGTAGATTATTTTTTTTTAACTCATGCCGCAAACAGAATTCATTTAAGCAAATGTAACAGGGTACTAGGAATATGATATGAGAAATAACTCACAGGCGTTAATCAAACAACACGCAGACAACTTGACAACTGAAATTCGCGGGAACAGAGTAATTTGAAACTATCACTTCTAAATCACAACAACGACAGTGAGCAAGGATTGACATTATTCATGTACATGTTGTTGCTGCTATTGTTGTTGTTATCGAATGTCGTCAATTCCAGCTGTTCACTCTATGGGATTTTGAGAACTGGGGACTGCTAATGGCTTGGCCTATACTGCATGACTAACAGACTCATTCCGCCTAAGAAATATATTGACTGAAGCACAATATGACACCTGCGAGCATGCCTAGTGTTTTCTACGGTCAGTGGATGTTCTGATTATCTGTCATCATCGCGGAGTGCCAAGTATTACTTCTACTATTCCATGGCATAGTTTAGCTCATTTTTATCTAGGTTGAATTTTCCCAATAAACAATGGAATTGAACAGCAGAACTTGTAAAAATGGTCATGAACAACGCCGACACGCTGGCCACATTTTGAGTCTGTATTAATACTAGAGGCAACAACCGTACTTCATACAACATGCAGAGAACTCCACATGAACTCTCTATCTCGCATTACATTGTATCTCTTTTCCAGTCCCTCATTAATCAGCACAAAATTAAAGTCGAGCATGTCGTTGCTCTATGCCATATAACTACAGTTCAGATTTAAAGAATATCTTCTTACTTAACCTACTTACGCCACAATTGAAGCTTGTTATATTATTCTGAAATAACGGTCCATCAACTCTCCCTTCATCTCTGCTTCTTTTTGCATTCTTCCTTTCCTTAGGTTATTTAGATGTTCAATCACTTTCGCCAATCGCTTCTCACAGATCTTGTCCTCTTGATAACTCTGTGCCTTCCTTCTTACCTCCGTTGTTTCTATCCGTTTCTCTATGACGTCCCGTTTCCAATATTTACGCCTGTGCGTTCACTGTCCGTGCCGCACTTGTAATTTTAGCTCATCAAAACTGTATCTCTAATGTGCGCCGCATGGCAAGGAGCATACCTGTTATATTGTTGCAGTCTCGTAGCGTGTAAAGTTTTGACTTCGGCTGACTACATCACAGTGGAGGCCTGGTCGGTACTCCTCCCTTCATTCGTCAGACCAGTGTCTGTCCAGAAACAACCCACGTGAAGGTAAAGAGAGGAAATGCTCAGTGTAAATCCCGACCTTGGCATGTCACACTTCTGCACACTACCCCAATGCCACATTGAATGCTAGCAAGGGATCTGAATGCTGTTGATAGGAGATACTGATGAATGTTACTATGGAACTGGTAAAATGACAGCTGAACACTTGTTACAATATTGTGAGAACATAAGAGAACAAGCTTCATGGAGGTATCAGGAAGTTCAATATTATAACTGTTTTCTTTGGATATATTTATGTTGCTCTAAAAAGGTGTACTAAGATGAAGAAGAAGAGGTATATGGAAGAGGGAGGATGGACAAGAGAGGGCGAAAGAGTTAGTAGGGAGGGATGGAGGTAGAAGGAGAGGCATGGAGGAATGAGGAATAGAAGGAATGGGGATGTATGATAGAGATAGGGAGGAAGGGAAGGAATGAAGAGAGAGAGAGAGAGAGAGAGAGAGAGAGAGAGAGAGAGAGAGAGAGAGAGAGAGAGAGAGAGAGAGAAATAAGAAACTGGAAGGAAAAGAGGAAAGAAAGAAGGGGAAGTAGAAGGCAAGAAGATGGAGGAAGGAAAAGTGGATGATGTGCCGAGGAGAAGTAAGAATGAAAGAAAACAACAAGAGAAATAAAAACGCTTCATACATTATCAAATTTACAACAGTTGTTTGTCCATCAAGAATGATGATGACCATTCATTTCATCCAGTGGGGTTGAAAGTATGGAGGCGTGAGTTCTAAGATGGCTGATAAGGCCTATTTTGGTTCGAAATGTTCTTTAACAATGTGGGCAAAGAATGCTTCACATTCCAGGGGGAGGATCTCCTGCAGTGGTTTTTCTGTCCAGCCTTGTCTTCACGGCTCTTGCGATCCTAGTTGCTTCACAAGTGACTACACCCTTGCGTACTGATGTACGCCACGAACTGGCAGCAGTCTCCAAAGTGTCATGATGAATTCCGAAAGCTTTTAGTGAGATCCTCAGTGTTTCTTTAAAGCGTTTCCTCTGGTCGCCTTGGGAGCGTTTGCCACAACGCAGCTTGTCGTAAAAATATCGTTTAGGCAGCCTGTGATCTGGCATGCGTGTCAAGTAACCAGCCCAGCGGATCTGATTCTTCATTAGTAGAGTGTGGAAACTGGGCATGGACGCTCTTTCTAGAACTTCATTGCCTGGGATCTTGTCTTGCCATTTAATCTTCAATAGCTTCCTAAGGCAGACTTGTGGAAGTGGTATAATTTCCTAGCTTGTCGCTGATAAACAGTCCAGGTTTCACACGCATATAGCAGTATGGATAGACTTTTGTAGACTTTCAGCATTGTTTGCAGGTTTATTCCATTTTTGTCCTACACATTATTTTCCAGTCTGCCAGAGGCCTCGCTGGCCCTGGAGATTCTTGCATTCATTTCGTCATCATTTGTCGCAGCTTGTGACATAATGCTGCCAAGGTAGGTGAATTTATCCACAAATATAGTCTATGACCATTCACATTGATATTCGGCACGGTGTGATTAATTCAAGTTACATCGGGACTAACATTCATACATATAATTGTGTTTGATATAGTCGACAACAGATAACTCACAAGACAACATCAATAATCGCTCACTGAAATAACAGATCTCTTCTTAACGAATACTAATATCATTTAATTTAGACAACAATAACTCAGATATGCAACATTTAAGGATTCAGTCTACACTAAGAATTGTCACTGAAATGATTCACGCTATTATATAAACCATAGACAGTCAGCAGTCCACTCAATAATGGAGCGACTTGTGCAAGAACAGCCGGTGTGAATTTTGCACGCAGGATGTGCAAGGCGTCTCAAAATTAAGCATGCACCTAAGAGGTTTCTTCGTCAGTTGTGACAATAAGTTACGCACATGTTGTTTTCTTCATTGTGAACATGCCATTTGATCATACATCATTCTCGCATCGCATAACACAAACATATCAAAACATCACATGTACAATCATAATCATCATATTGTTATAAGCACTTTACAACACAATCTTCCTACCAACTCTATACTATCAATACCAAACCTGGAAAATGACAGAAAAAAAAACAGAGAAAAGAAAAATCACAACAACAGAAATGAGATACATTAGAACACATGTGTCAAACTCAAGCCCCGTGGCCACATCTGGCCCGCCGTACAATCATATCAGGCCCGAGAGGTCTCAACCGACGTACAAATATATTCGGCCCGAGAGAGAATTTTAGGCAAAAAATATGTTTTTATGGTCACGATATAAAGTGCAAATCAAATTCCCTAATTAGCATCCTTTTGAATGATAGGCTACCTGAGAGCGTTCTCGCTTCGATAGAGAATAAACGAAAATAAAAATTGTGTAGTGAGTTAGTGTTCGTCGTTATTGTTACCTAGCAACGTTCAGATGCTCGTTTTGAATTGGCTCATTAAAAAAATGAAAGTAGTATAATGCCCGGATATTACATCACCTTTTCCCGCTACGGCTAACCTGATATCAATCAAGCGTCTGTCGGTAGACGCACAATATGAATCTGCCTTGGGACAAACTCGTTCGACTGACAACAGATGGAACACCGACGATGTGTGGCGAAAAATAGTGGACTAGTTAAAAGGATGCGGTTAAAGATGCAGGATAACTGTACTGGTGAATTGATAGCATATAACTGCATCATACACCAAGGATCGCTGTATGGTAAAGTCCTCAACATGGAAGATGTAATGAGCATTGTAACACAATCCGTCAACTTTATCAGAGCCAAATGTTTCAGTCACTGCCAATTTTAGTCTTTTTTGCAGGAAATAGAGTCGGCGTTCAGTGAAAAGTTATGAGCATATTTTTCCAGCTGATCGAGAAAATCTGTCAATTCATCGACAGTAAGGGAAACGATTTCACTGTTTGTCGGGATAAAAAGTGGAAATGTGAGTTGGCGTTTCTGTCTAATATAACCACTCGTCTCAACGACTTGAACCTGCAGCTCCAAAGACGGGATCACATTATCACTGATATGCATGATGCAGTGAAGGCATTTCAAGTGAAGCTGCGCTTATGGGAGACACAAATTCACCAATGTAACCTGTCTCAATTTTCTTGTTGCCAGGCAATGTTAAACCAAGTCAAAGCTATGGTGTTTCCCAATGCACACTTTGCTGAAAAAACTTAGCTTACTTCGCGCCGTGTTCGCACGGCGCTTTAGTGACTCTGAAGCACAGAAAAGTAATTTCGAGCTGTTTCGTAATCCATTTGCCATAGATGTGGAAACTGCAACTGTAAATTTGCAGTTGGAGTTAATAGAGCTGCAGTGTAATGTGACACTTAAGGCAAAGTACGACACTGTGGGGCCTGCACAGTTCACTCGTTTCATTCCTGAAGAGATGCCCCGGCTTTGTCTACACGCGGCTCGAAATTTGAGCATGTTTGGTAGCACATATCTGTGTGAGCAGCTGCTTTCTGTGATGAAGATTAACAAAACAGGAGTCGTCTCATTGATGAACACTTGCAAACATTATCCAAACTCCCATTGTAGCCAAAAGATGCCAAACATCGTGCCCTGACAAATTGACATAAGAGTGAAATTGTGTATACCAATGATGTTTTATTATTAACACTATTTTCTGTTTTAATTTATATTAATGTTTAAACAAGGTTTAATTTTCTGCTTTTTGAATTTTTATCCTGCCCGGCCCGCAACCTTACGTGTGATTTGAATTTTAGCCCGCTGAGCGATTGCGTTTGACACCCCTGCCTTAGAAGAATACTCAATGTATAAAGAAGAGAGAGAATCAACCAGAAATTAAGAAATCATGAAGTGGGGAATATAGCAGCGCTAGATTCTCCATGGCCAAAGGCTTGCGAAAGTGGTTCGTGAGCCGCTTATCTGGCGTTCGAAACGCAGCTGCGACAGAATTGTGCAGCAGACCGTGTGGCGTTGGTTTGGGGGAGTCGGTCGTTCAGAAAGCAATAGCAAACTACTGAACATGAAAACTTGCTTAGTACATCAACAGCAGCTGAAAAATTATGGCGTTGACTGCAACGTCCTGTAAGGGATATGCAACTATAGAAAATAAAACAAAAATAAAGAACAGATTTTCTTAGAAGGCAGCAAGTCACATGGTTTGGCCATGTAACTAGGTTACCAACTGACAGTACACCACAACAAGCAATAATTTACACATCAAACGGAAGCAGAAGAAGAGGCCGACTATGTAAACGACGGACAGGAGGAATAGCAAAGTCCATGGGAATATCTATATATGAAGCCCATAAACGGGTATTATCCCGCTGCATTTTCTTCACCTCGATACCGCAAGGTACAAGAGGAACGAGATGAAATGAGCAGACCAGTCCAATGACCACCAGGCCGGCAAGCTAGCGTCTAGCCACCACACTACCGCGGCTCCCAAACGTGCTATAGATTGAATATACTGTTGTACTCATGTGAAACACGAAGATATAAGAAAACCTTCTCTAATGTGCAGGCATCAGTACTTTATACTTACCTATAGCATCGACATCGCTACACTCGGGACACAACATGTATTCTGCAACCCTCTTCAAAAGCCGCCGAATAGTTTCCGTATTCCAGTCATCATTAACATCGTGTAGCAGGTCTTTTTCCAGAACGCCGTTGTCTTCAGGGACCGCCAAAATGTTTCCCGCTCTTTTGCCATTTCTTCCTTTTCACACACCCCCACCCTCATGCTCAAGATGTCTGATGTGTTATGTGTTCATCTATGTGCTGGTCGATCCCTGTATTTTATTTCAGGAACTACGCCTTCACTCATTGTTCTTTCCAAACCATTGTGATGTTTAATAGAACCAAAGTATTTTCGTTTCCGAGACACGCTATTATTTATGAGCATGTTGTCTACGATGTTCAGATCTGGTAGAATTTCAGTATTTTCGTTTTTCATGGTCCACAGTGTCCTAATAATTTTTGCATGTATCAGAGCTCAAAAGCCCATTTTTTTTGGTTCTTCGGTGATTTCTAACTGTTCCATGACTCACATACATGTCTTGCTATTTGAAAGATGCATGTTCTCTCCTTAACTTGTGTGCTGGTGTTCTGCCATAGGTTCTTAATACTGGTTAACCCCTCCATTGCTATGGCCAGCCTGGGTTTCTCAGAAGCAATTTTAGTAACAGTCTGCATGGTTTTTCCTTTATGGTTTGATCATCGTCCAGACCATCTGCTCACACCCTCTTGAGCCATACTTTATATATTTATACTCCGATACTGAAAAGAGTTCTCACCTTAATTAGAAAGTAGCCCTAAACCCGAAGAGTAGCAGTAGCTAATCTGCGAGGACGGTCAATAAGTGATACGTTCTATTATTTTAAATTATGTAAGTACTTTATCGGTGTGCAATTTATTAATTTAGCGGGATCGCTCATCCACTCCACCGCACTGTGTATCACTAGAACCCTCTTTCAGTCACAGGTTGTGCAACAGCAACGGTTTAAAAATGGCCACCGAAGATGTTCGGTTAAAGCAACGTAATGTCACAGAATTTCTCAATGCTGAAGGCGTGACCCAGATTCGCATTCATGGTAGCCGTCGGGTAAAACTGGATAAACTGTGTTCTATATTGTCCATTAGTAAAGACAGTTTAGTTTAGTTTAGTTTAGTTAGTTTAGTTTAGTTTAGTCTAGTTTAGTTTAGTTTAGGTTAGTTTAGTTTAGTTTAGTCGGCGGATCAACATCACGGCACACGTGTGTAACCCACAAATGTTCCGTTCTACTCCTAACTCAAGGGCGTGCGTTATTTTCTGTCAGCTGTTGACGGACACCTCTGTAACATCTGCTGCTACTCTGGGATTCAACGTTTCTATCTCTCCGCAATGCTTCATTGTTAGCTGGAACCATAACTCATTCTTCTCTAAGCCCTATCCTGTCCTTTCCACACATATTTGAAGGATTGTGTCTTCAATGTATGCGGTTCCAAGACCTGGCTCTCTTTAATCTGTCTCTTGGTATCTTCTAAAGCTTTACATAAAGGATGTTCTATATCTGCTGTAACCCGAGAAGCCCGTTGTACCTCTCATAAATGGATGGCGGGACCATTTTTATGCTGCATGCATAAAATTGGTCTATCCCTTGTGCATCCTTTGTGCATGCTATCATTTTGAATCAATTATAGCTTCCTCAGCTGGCTATAATATACTGTTAGCAATACCAGACCCTACTCCATCAACGAAATGATCATATTACAGTGTGTAACATATTATTTGATCCATATTGGGCGCTACCATCACTTTTAGAGCATTGAATACTTCTTGGTCCTTTCCACTACCTTGCACAAATAATCTTTGAATGACAAGCTTATCTCAAAGTTTATTCCCATGTGCTTCAGTGTGTTCTCTCTATTAATCATGCCACCATTTTAGTTTGCTATGGTATCTTTTGCTTGACAATCATGTTTTTCCGTTTACCCATAGTATGGAAGCCTTGCCAGGGCTGATGACAAAGCCTATACAAGGATACCAACAGTAAATATTAATATTTTTCCAAATACTCGTTGCCTCTATTTCTGCAACCTTTCTTGTAAGAAAATATGGGTAAAATTGCAGACACCTGTGTTAGCATTGATGTAATAATGTGTGGCTCAGAATTCCATGTACCCATGCACCTTTCGTTCAATTAGGGCAACTGTGATTAAGTTCATCATCCTAGAACTGACCTCCATATGCATACGAGTGTGCATCAGAAGGCCTGGTGTAACTTTCTTGTACTTATCCTCTAGATCCAAAGCTGCGACAGTAGTCACATGTTTATTCTCAAAACTTTTATATACACCATACGCAATGGTAGCCGCATTTAATCAAGTATCCTCTGTTGGTCTACAAGTCCCCAATCACAATGGAAGAAGTTTACATTTCTCAAGGCATATTGCAGTGTTTTGTTGTAGCAACTATCTATTATTTTCTACTGCCTTGCCAAAAGTATTATGTAAAGTAATAATCCTGTAGCTAGTTAAGCGTGGTCTTAATTTGGCTTCGGAGTGACGCGAGATGGCTACTGCCATGGTCAACTAATGAAGAATCAGATACGCTGGGCTGGTCACTTGACTCGCATGCCAGATCACAGGGTCCATAAACGAATTTTTTACGGCGAGTTGCGTTGTGGTAAACGCTCCCAAGGCGGCCAGAGGAAACGCTTTAAAGACACTGAAAATCTCACTGAATGCTTTTGGAATTCATCATGACACCTGGGAGACTGCAGCCAGAGACCGAAATTCGTGGCGTGCATCATTACACAAGGGTGCAGTCACTTGTGAGGCAACCAGGACTGCAAGAGCTGTGAAGAAAAGACAGAACAGAAAAACCACTGCAGAAAATCCTCCTCCAGAAACGTCAAGCATTCTTTGTCCACATTGTCAAAGAACATTTCGAGCCAAAATAGGCCTCATCAGCCATCTTAGAACTCACGGCTCCAAACTTTCAACCCCACTGGATGAAATGAATGGTCATCATCATTCTTGATGGACAAACAACACACACAAACACACTGCCATGGTCTGGTTTATAGTATTATCGACTATGGCAAGATTCACTGAAAAGTGCGGTCTATACAAGGAGACCGTGCAAAGTGACCTGCCACGACCAAATCTCGGGCGCAGGTGCCGTTTTATTGCTGTGGTTGAAGCTGTACGCCATTTCTTCCAGACTTTCATCACTTAGAAGATTATTCACATAAGCATATCTCATATCATCTGGTCCTGGTGCCGTCTTTAATTTCTTTGGCATTTTTTTGATATATCTGATATGCAGGTGGTCCTCATGTGTTGTTTCTTTCACTGATTTTTAGAGCGAATGTGTTTTTTTCCCCATAGATTGTTCCAGCGAGCTTTTCAACTATTGCATGCCTGATGTTCCTGACATTGTAATCAGTTTGCCCCACGAATCTTTCATAGAATGCTTCTCCCATCTCCTTGCCGTTCTCGGAGGTTGAAAATGTTCATTATATAATATTTCAAAACAGGTAGGTCGTTTTCTACTCATATGATTATGTAGCTTACAAAACTTGCTTATTGTCCTATCGCCTTCATTCTCTAACATTCAGTGTTCCCATCCTCTCCCTCTTGGTATCTTGAAAGTCATTGCCATCTGCTCAACAGGGAGACCTAGAAAATAGCTCCTTACCTGCAGATGCTCTTTCTTCTCCTCATGTCAGTACCCCCTGTAGTCAAAGCTTTATTTCGAAGCCTGCTAGGCGGCTATGCCCTATCATATTTGACAGCACGGCGTGCTTCTCTAGCCTTTACCTTGTTAAATTTGGACAAAACGATACAGCAAGAAAGGAGGTTACTTCCATGATCGTATAAATAATTGCTCAGTGCGTCCGATTCTGCCATTCGAATGACGAGTGCAAATTCAGTGCTTGTATCTGCATCTTCTGGTTTCTTTGACATCTTTGTCCGGTTGCCATTATTAATGCAGACAGTCTGACTCCACAAAATCGTCTCTGTGGTTTTTCTCCGCCTGTCTCCCAGGATTTATCTCATTCACGGGCGCGAGCATTACAGTCTCCAATTACAAAAATGCTACCATTAAACCGATGTTTCAGATCTCCTGTCCACCTGACTCCAGACTCATATAAAGTCATGGGTAGTGTATGTCACCACCACGGCTGGCACATGTTTCTTTTGTCCAGGTGGATTAATATAGTTGTTGTAGACTGTATACTTTAAGGTAATCATCATGATCGCCTGCAGCATCAGGATGTCAAATCATATATTAAATTTGAATAACGAAGACACAAACAATAGATAAATTATGTACCGCCAACATACAATTCAACTTTCTAAATAAGTCAAATCGCCAAATTGACGGAGTGGCCATGGGGAGCCCACTTGGACCTATTCTAGCGGACAGCTTCATGGCACACTTAGAAAAGAGATCCTCAGACATCAATAACTTGGCCTTCTACCGTCGTTACGTGGACTATATACTAATTATCACCACAGACGAGCTACAAGCAACATCGTTCCAGGCCACAATGAACGAGACACATAAAACATCTCTCTATCTATGGAACACGAACACGACTAAGCGTTGCCGTTTCTAGATATCCTAATGAGACGTAGAGCAGACGGCACAATTCAAAGATCGGTGTACCGCAAAGAAACATGGACTGGCCAATACTTAAATTTTCAGAGCTTCGCACCTGTCCAGTACAAACGGGGCTTAGTAAGGACCCTGTTTGACCGTGCTAGGAAGATATGCACCCCGGAAACACTGACAGAGGAATTTGAAACTCTGAAGAATGCCTTAAACCTGAATGGGTACTCCACAGGATTTATAAAGCGCCACTGCCAACAGCCCAAACCGAAACCAGAAGTAACTACAGTCCCTAAACTCAAGGTATTCATCCAGCTAACTATCCGAGGAGATGACGTAATGCAACGTCTGCGGGACCGGCTCACCACAGCAGCCAGGCGAACATTCTGTGCTGCAACTCTAGTCATCAGGCAGAAACACAGCAGTAAAAGAACCTGTAGCTTTCTACGCCAAATCAAATTGTATTTACCAATTTACATGCAGATGCGAGGCTATCTACATAGGTAGAACTGAGCAACAGTTACATTGCAGGGTTTCGGAATACATTCCGAATTGGGTGGACAAGATACTACACACAGAAGATGGTAGCCTAGGCAGGCTGACACACCGGAACAGTCCTGCTTCATAGGTCGGGAGATATGTGCTCGAGAGCGGTCACGTGGTTGAAAGAGACAGTGCCTTCCGTGTGTTGTTCAATGCACAAAGTAGTCGATTGTTAAAGTTCGCTGAAGCTATAATAATCAACCTTCATAAGCCGTCCTTGTGCAAGCAGAAAGACATGCTAGTCAGTTTAAAATTACCGTGATAGACAATCGACATTACTGTGCGAACATGTGTATATTTCAGTTTGAAGGATTTATCTCGTTAATTCACGTAAGTTGTGTGATTTCTGCAGTATGTACCTGACGAGATGCAGCGAAATATGCCAGGCAATAAATCGTGCAATCTATTGTTTGTGTCTTCGTTATACAAATTCATCACGGGAAAACATTGTTTCGAATATATTAAATTCTCCAGAGTTGGCCCTCTTTGTTATGCAAAGATAATCCAATTAACGTATTCGCAAATATTCCAGACAGTCTCTCCAGTGTTGATCTGATTTGTCAAGCTCCTACTTTCTTATTGCTCTTAAAAAACTAACATAACTTAATAAATTGTGGAGGGGGACAGATACAACTACACAAATTAAATTTTTAAGAGCATGCATTTTTCCCATTGCACCATACGCCTGTGAGACCTGGACACTTACTAAACAAGCAGAACATCGTATTAATGCCTTTGAATATAATTGTCAGAGACGTGTTCTAAGGATATCCTGGATACAGAAATGAACGCAGGCATCCATACCACAAGATCTGAATGTTGAAGAAGATTGGCTACTACAGATGATAAAGCAACGAACATTGAAACATTTTGGTCAATTGAAACGTCCTGAAAGTTTGAAGAGAACAATTATGGAGGGGTATATGCCCGGAAAGAGAGGAAGAGGAAGGCCAAAGATAATATGGGTGCAGTATGTGGTGGATGATCTCCATATAAGTGTATCGGTCGCGGGACATCTTGCTTATGATCGAGGCATTTTCCGGACGGTGGTTATGGGAGCAAGGTTCTGCATGAATGGACTTTCCTTATCCTCTTTACTCTTTCTCAAATTTTCTCCCCTTCCTTTCTCTTCGGTAGCCACAGAAGGTTCAACTCTGAAGCACCGGCTTTAATTCTTCTTCTGGTTTTTTCACTAGAAGTGATAATAAGACAGGAAATAATCGGCAACGTTGGTATATGGTTTTCACTAATAGTTATAATAAGACGAAATAATCGACGACCCTGGTAGCTGGTTTTCACTAGTAGTTATAATAAGACAAGAAATACTCGGTATTCCTGGTAGAGCCTGCCTGCAATTGAAAGAGGCCAGAAACGTCCTTACGCCAGGAATTTCCCCCCTAATCCCTCCCCCTACTCAAGACGTCCCATGTTAACACCATCCAGTACCTTAGCACATGAAAATCAGTTTATCATCAAGCAATTTCCTGCTATGGATCTGAGATGTAATAGGACCATCACATGTTGTCAGCCTGGGTGCACGGGGGATAGGTGGCCGACATTTCCCTCACATAGCAGGCGACGAGACCACACGTCAAACTCTCGTCCGACCGTGCTCATGACATTACCAGCGCAGTTCCCTATCGACTTCTTTCACAGGCTAGCATCCCTTAGCAAATGCTTGCACCTTCAGCCTAGGATTAGGGTAGGGGATGTTTGGTATTACAGTTGTCCTTCTCTTAGCGAGGCCACCATCGCCCCCGGCAGGTATATGCGCCGTCAACAAACTCCGAGAGGCAATGAAATCAAGACATTATTATATGGATATACCATGCAACGAAAGGGTAGAGAACTGCTAAATCACAACCGTAATTATTCTGTGAATAAATCACTTCTAAAAAAAAAAATAACAATAAGTAGACACTTGTAGGATTGCTCATAATTAGAAATCACCATCACGGTCATTATCTATATAAATAGTGCATCTAAATACTCGGACTGGCAGGAAAAGCAAACCAGTTTAACAAGAATTTCACTGCAACATCGCTGTATCCGATTAGCTGGAGTTTCGGGATGAAGACTGCCGTTTTGTTCTTGCTTTTTCCAGGGCTACAACTGGGTATGACAAAGTACATTCATCATCATCAAGTGCCATGTCAGCTGACATAGTCGTTCATGTCTCTCCACATATCTAGATCTTTGCTATTGTAAATCAACTCTGCTGCTGATATTCCTCCACGGTACTGTCTCAATCCATCTAGCATCATTTCTCTTGGTCTGCCTTTGTCTCTCTTCCCCTTGATCTTTCCAGTCGTCACAATGTTCTCCAGTGCCTCTTTTCTCATCACATAATCAAAGAAAGCTGCTTGTTTCTTTCTTATTGTTTTAAATATATATATATATATATATATATATATATATATATTCATGCATTCGTTGTTAGTTTACCTGGCAGTGTAAAGAATTCGCAACATTCGTCTGTCATATAGCAAAAGAGGTATAGAGAAATCTATTTCCCAACTAACTTGCTCACTTTTACTTGCCATTAAATCAAGTTACTTTATATTTTAAACACAGTAAGAACAGACGTCGAAGTGGCGGCTTTGCCACCATTCTTACTGCATATGCACCGACACTCTTTCCTCTGATGATGTGAAGGATTCGTTCTATTAGGAGTTAGACTCCGTGATCAAGGCAGTTCCAAAATCTGACTACATTTATATGCTCGGTGACTTCAATGCTGGTATGGGCAAGGACTCGAGTTCATGGCCAGTGTGCCTTGGAAAATACAACATCGGTCGCATGAATGAAAATGGGCAAAGGCTGCTGGAACATTGCACCAGAAATGACTTATATATTACAAATTCCTTTTTTAAAACAAAAGAGCTGCATGAGGTCACATGGGAACATCCAAGGTCCGGCCACTGGCACCAGCTGGACTTCATCATCACACGGAGACAACATCTGAACTATATATCATTGACTCGAAGTTACCACATTGCTGACTGTGATACGGGTCATTCTTTGGTTGTTGCAAGGGTTAGACTGAGACCAAAGAGAATCTACACAGCTTAACACAAATCTAGCCCCAGGATTAATATTATTAACACTCACAATCCCGAAAAGTGCTTTCAGTTTCAACAGCAACTTGAAGACGCTTTCACTGATGCACCAGAAAATTGTACAGTAAATGAAAAGTGGGGTCAACTTAAGGAAACTCTTTATAAAACTGCCGTAAGGGTTTACGGCACCGTGGATCATCAGAGGCAGGATTGGTTTGCGGCAAACAGCCAGACTCTGCAACCCTTACTTGATAAGAAGAAGACAGCTCTCTTAAGAAACAAGGAAAGACCAAAGCGTAACACTCTGAGTGAGCTAAAGCAAGCTAGGAAGGATATGCAAAAGGCTGCCAGGCAGTGTGCAAATGATTATTGGAACAAATTATGTGAGTCCATTCAAATCGCAAGTGATAAGGGAAACATCAGAAGCATGTATGAAGGAATAAAGAAAGCCTGTGGTCCAATGATCAAAAGAAGTGCACCATTGGAAACTTTGAATGGAGAAATCATAACTGATAAGAAACAGCAGATGGAAAGATGGGTAGAGCACTATTTGGAGCTTTACTAAAGTGAGACCAAACTAGCGAATGATGCCCTCAACGCATAGAGGCTCTACCAACTATTGACCACCTGAACACACTTCCCACCATAACAGAAGTTAAGTGTGCTATAAATGAACTTGCATCTGGCAAGGCTCCAGGTAATGATGGGATTTCAAAAGAGGTTATCAGGAGTGGGCAAGACACACTCACTCTACAGATCCACCAGCTAATAGAGCTATGCTGGCGAGAGGGACAAGTCCCACAGGATTTCAAAGATTCAAGCATCATAGCACTGTACAAGAACAAGGGCAATCGGAGCGACTGTAACAACTATAGGGGTATCTCACTTCTGTGTATTGTTGGAAAAGTATTTGCCAGAATTGTTCTGCGCAGACTTCAAGTCCTAGGAGATCACGTCTACCCCGAATCACAGTGTAGCTTTCGACAGAACCGGTCTACCATTGATATGATATTCTCATTGTGACAAATGCAAGAAAAATGCCGTGAACACAATCACAAACTGTTTATTGCCTTCATCGACCTCACAAAGGCATTTGATGTGGTCAGTGGTGAGGGTCTGTTCTAGACACTAAAGAAGATTGGCTGTCCACCAACTCTTCTGTCCATTGTGGAATCGTTCCACACAGGCATGAAGGGTATAATCAAGTTTGATGGTGCAATGTCTGAAGAGTTTTACATCAAGAATGGAGTTAAGCAAGGTTGTGTACTGGCTCCCACCCTCTTTGGAATATACTTTTTTCTTCTAGTGAAATATGCCTTTCGTGATTAGGATGGTGGTATATACATTCACTCACGCTCAGATGGCAGCCTCTACAATGCTCAGAGATTGAAGGCTAAGACCAAAATTAGGAGGGTACTGATCAGAGAGTTGAGGAAGAATTACGTCTACTGTCTGCATTCTCCAATGCTTGTTCCGAATTTGGTTTAACAATTAGCAAACATAAGACACAGATTATGCCACAAGGTGCACATGGGGTACCATCAATCTTTATTGACGACGCCGAATTAGGGATGGTAGACCATTTTACATATCTAGGATCAGTGGTAAATAGCAAATTTTCCCTAGATCAGGAAATCAACATCCGGATTGGTAAGGCAGCAACAACAATGAACAGGCTAAGAAAAAGAGTCTGGGAGAACAGGAATCTTACTGCCAAAACAAAAGTCCTTGTCTATCAAGCCTGTGTCCTTAGTACTCTTCTTTATGGCAGTGAAACCTGGACAACTTACTCACACCAAGAGAAACGTTTAAACAGCTTTCATATGCGGTGTCTGCGAAGAATTCTTGGTATTAAGTGGCAAGACAAAATCACAAATACTGAAGTATTGGAAAGATCAGGTTGTGTGACGGTGTATTCCATGCTCAGTCTTCGTAGACTTAGATGTATAGGACATCATAGGAGGATGGATGATGGTATAATACCAAAGGACATCTTTTTTGGGTGAATTACAGATGGGTAGGAGATCTCAAGGTCGGCCTCTACTACGATACAAAGATGTGTGTAAGCGGGACATGATTGATACAGGCATTGATAATGCACATTGGGAGCAAATCGCCGCTGAACGTGTTACATGGAGGGCAAACATCAGAAATGGAATAAAGACAAAGGAGAAAATGATTGCAGATACTCACACACCGAGCGTGTGAGACGTAAGTTGGTGCATGATTATGGAAATAACCACGTGTTCACATGCACCCAATGTGAACGCACATTTATAGTGCGATCTGGCCTTACCAGTCACATTCGCTACCGCCATGGGTAACAATTATTATGCCTTTTTGAAGCACAAACGTCTGTCAAGACGGCAAGGTGCCAGTGACTTTGGCACTTCAGCACTCTCTTATATTCAAAATAGTGACTTACTGCATGAGATGCTCTTCATTTTCTGAAATGCAGCTTTTGCTTGCCGTATTCTGCTCTTAATCTCTGTTGCTCACCTTACGTCTAATGTTATAAATGCCCCTATGAATGTAATTAAAATTATCCACTAGGTTAAGAATGTACCCTTCTATTTCACATTTTGGTGTCACATTTTTATTTGATATCACCATTGCTACAGTTTCCTTGATATTCAGGGAGAATCCTTTCTTTGCACTCTCCATTACTATCTTATACATTGTCCAAATTATGTAGATGTTTTTTGTATTATCCGTCACCGATACTGTTTCATCTGCATAACGTACACTGTTTATATTATAAATGTTTTGCATATTCTTTACAAGACATCGCCGTCAACATCAGAATCTTTCAGCTGATTGTTGATTTCTTGGCAAGATTACGCTCAGTAGTTTGCCATTGCTTTCTGAGCAGCCGGCTCACATACCCCGTAGGTTACCGACGCGATTCGAAGCACTGTTGATTCTCACCGTCGTCACGTTACCTACGAGAGTATACGAGATTACGGAGAAAAGTCGCTAACCTCTAGGCCAGGATGCCGTCGTTTATATTATAACGTCCGAATAATACTCTGGCTTCTCTTTGATCTCTCTCATTGTTACTTCATTATAGAGGGAGAAGAGATCTGGTGACATAACACATCACTGTCGTACTCCTAGCTTTAACTGTTCATATTTGCCCGCATTATTTCCCAATTTAATTGATGCTACATGGTTTCAGTAAATATGATTTATTATTCTGAAATCTTTCCATCAATTTTAATATCTTCCAACATTTTAATTAATTCGTCATATTTACTTTATCAAATGCCTTGGTTTAATCTATGAAACACAAATATATGTCTGCCTGTGTCCCTATTGATCATTCTATTAGTGATCGTAATGTATATATTGCATTGTTTGTACCCTTTCCTTCCACAGACCTACACTGTTCTTCACCTCCCACAAAGTACATTATAACCGTATAATCTGAGCTTTGTTGCATAAGCCGGCTCTGTGGTAAAGGGGTTACGGACGCAATCCGCCGTGGTTGGAGTCAGTTCAAATTCATGTTGATGTGTGTTGTATTGGAAGACATAAACTCGTATTGTGATTCTTCCTTGTCGGGTGGTTGATATTGCTTTGTGGGAGAAGGACGGGCTAACTTCCCTGCAGGTGTCTGTAGTGGTCACATGTTGAACCTCGTCTCTTTATTACCATCTCTTGTTAGCAACTTACCAGCCCCGTGGCGATGGCGTTACGGACGCAGTTTGTAATCCCATATACCCGCGTTCGAAACACAGCTGTGGATAACATGGCAGCAGACCGTCTTTCGTTGTTTTTTTTTACGAAATGGTATCGGTGCCGGTAGTTAAAAAAGCAGCGGCAAAATAATGAATGTTAACTTGCCTAGGGATCACAACAGCAAACCTGCCGGTGTTGACAGCGACGTCCTGTAAAGGATATGCAACTAACTTTTATTAGCTGCTTGGCTGCTTTGAGGTTTGTTGTTGTAAACAATAGTTCTTGTTCAATCCCACACTGTGCTAGTCTGTCTGCCTTGCCATTACCAGGTCTGCTAGAATGAACAGCGACCTTCTGTATGGTTATCCTAGTGTTGTGAGGGAGATGTCTTTGTAGCTTCAGCCTTATTCTGTCGACCGTTGACTTATAGAGAGTAGAGCAGAGAATAAATCAGTGAAGAAAATCTTGGTCTGCACCGCTTTGAAGGAAACGTCTCAAAAACGGTCTTCACGTGTGATAATACTTTCTCCACCACAGTAAACATGTGGGGTCGTGTGCTCAAACTAATTTCCGTCACCCACAGTGAGAATGCTCATGACAATCGTCTGTGTATGTGTGTGTGAAATGTGGGAGTTTGTTCATATTATTTTCAGTGATTATGTGAGGCATCATGTAAGTGTCTAGATGTGAGGTGTTTGTGTGTGAGTGTGTATGTGGGGGATGTGTGTGTGTGGGTGTGTGTTGGGATGTATGTGTGGAGGGGTTGTGAATGGGGGATATGAGTTGGTAAGGGAACATCTTCAGACACTAGCCATAACTAGGGCACCGCTCGAACTTCGCATAGACACGTTACCTATCATCATCATCATCATCATCATCATCATCATCATCATCATCATCATTATCATCATCTTCCACTTCTGCCGTCAAGCGTCGTGGGGAGGAATAATTTGCGTTCCAGCGCCCGGTGGGAGCCACTGAATAGTGTCATTCCGTGTGATTGTACAATGTCTCTGATGTCGTCAATCCATTTTCTTCTTGGACGTCCTCGTGGTCTCGTCGCGGATGATCTTTGATATAAGGCCAGTGATGGTAGTTGCTGATGTTGCATTCTAACAACATGGCCAAACCACTTGATCTTCTGTCTTTCAATAAATGTGGCACAAGGTGCTGATCCCACAGTCTGTCTGATAATATCATTTCTTACTCGGTCTCGGATTGTTAAGTTGGCAGCTCTCCTCAGGCATCTCATTTCGCAGGTGTTGATTTTGCGATGATGTAATTTAGATAAAGTCCAGGTTTGAGATTGTTAGCATAGTGTTGGTGTGAATATGCTGTTTATTATCTGTCGTTTTGCGGACATGGGTATGTTTGGATGTTTCAGTAAGGGTGATAGTTGATATGTAAGTGCACTAGCTTTTTAACATCTGATTTCAATTTCTCTGTCCAATCTGCCATCTTCTGTGATCATCGGAAATTGTAACAGCAATGGACTCCCCCTTCTTCAGACATGTGCCGAACACGATATCCTGATTACCAACACAATTTTTCATCTCCCCATGAGAAACAGAACATCGTGGATGCACCATCGATCGAAACACTGGCACCTCGTTGACTATGTCATCGTCAGGAGGAGTGAAAGACAAGACGTTCGGGTGACAACATCCATGTGTGGTGCCGAATGTTGGACAGACCATCGTCTCATTATCTCGAAAATAAACATACACATCAAACCACCACGGCGTCCTCAATGGGTAAAAATGAAAAGAAAAAAAAAGTCATCCGCCTAAACAGCAAGAAAATGCAGCAGTCAAGCCAAATGCTGCAGCCAAACAGGATACAGAAACAGAATGGAGAGCCCTAAAGGACATAATTTACAACACTGCTATGGAAATCCTGGGTCCAGCCCCCCGAAAGCATAAAGACTCGTTTGATGAAAATTCCGAAGACATCAACCAATTGCTGGCCGAGAAACATCTTCTACTCAAGGCACATTTGAATGACCCAAAGTCAACATAAAAAAAGATGCTTTTCAAGAACATTCAGAGAGTAGTGCAGCAAAAACTTCGGCACATGCGGGACTCCTGGCTGAGCAGCAAAGCTGATGAAAATCAGGGCTGTGCTGACAGACATGATAAGAGAAACTTCTACGAATCACTGAAAGCGGTCTATGGTCCTACATAAACAGGCATAGTTCCCCTCCTCAGTGCAGATGGGGGAACATTGGTCCCTGATAAGAAAGACATCCTTCAACGCTGGGCAGAGCATTTCAGCAACATCTTAAATGCAACTTCCTTCTTTGATGATGAAACCATCAACTGCCTTCCTCAAGTTCCCATAAATGATACACTTGATGACCTGCCAACCATAGTGGAAGTAAACAAAGCCATCCAGCAACTCTCAAGCGGCAAGGCACCTGGTCCGGACTCCATCCCGGCAGAGATATACAAGGCAGGTGGGCCGGTCCTAACAGAGCAGCTTCACCAAGTCTTTACAAACATATGGGTGAACGAGACTATGCCACAAGATTTCAAGGACGCGTCAATAGTCCACCTTTACAAACGAAAAGGAAACCGCCAATCCTGTGACAACCACCGAGGCATCTCCGTGCTTTCAATTGCAGGGAAGATACTCGCCAGAATTCTTCTCAATCGCCTCACAGCCCATCTCGATCAAGGTCTTGCACTGAGAGTCAATGTGGCTTCAGAAAAGAACGTGGAACTGTTGACATGATTTTCGCTGCAAGGCAGCTGCAAGAGAAATGTCAGGAACAGAACTGCGAAATATGCTCCACTTTCATTGACCTTACCAAGGCTTTTGATTCAGTCAGCAGAGAAATACTGTGGAAGATTATGGCAAAATATGGCTGTTCACGAAAGTTTGTCCAAATAGTGCGGCTATTTCATGATGGCATGCAGGCAAGAGTACAGGAAAATGGTGAACTGTCTGAGCCCTTTCCTGTCACCAATGGAGTGAAGCAAGGATGTGTTCTGGCACTAACACTGTTCAGTCTCATGTTTCAGCTATGTTTACGAATGCTTTCGAGAACAACGACATTGGAATAGACATCAACTATCTCATGGATGGAAAGTTATTCAATCTCAGAAGGCTGAAAGCTAAAACCAAAATTAACAGCGACACCGTCAGAGAGCTCCTGTTTGCTGATGATTGCGCTCTATACGCAAACATAATGTTTCAGCTTTCTCACATGCCTGTGCCAACACTCTTCCCCAGTGTTATCTGATCTGCCTGGCCTGGGGGTTTCGCCACCAGATCTCTTTCTTATTATGTTTTCTTTCATGGTTGTTATGGTTTCTTGGCAAGTTTTGCAGAAAGTAGTTTGCCATTACATTCCTTCTGGGCAGTGACTGTACTAGTCGGTGGCCATAGCCATTGTCTCTACTGATGAGATCATCTGCCTATCGCCGCAGAGTGCAAGACCATAACCAACAACAATCTGTCGGCTGCTCTCACACTCCATCCACCACCTGCTTCCATGGCTATACGTAACCCTGATCGGGGGGCTCAACGGGTACTCCACCTTGCCCAAGAGTGTCCCGTAGAGTAATGTAGGAAAGGAGGCGTCTTACATTGTCAACAACTTAACTGACAGGCCTCATCGGGTACTTCTCACACACTCGTACAAGACAACTTGCAAGTCGTGTGGGAGGCAAAATGCATGGTCCATTTTATTGCCGTTGGCTCGCTTACAAGCGGTAAACAGTCGCTAATGCAATACACAATATACAGCCACAGAATTATCTAACACAAACTGCTAACCCTATGCTAACTCTATCTACGAGTGAACACAAAACCCCCTAACGTTATTCTAAACGATGTGAACGCCCCAAGTCCAGTCTCCCGTCTGCCGGACATCTCTCCCGTGGTTACACACCCCGCGGGGGTGACCTTCTCCTTCGTGCGTGTTACCTCACATCGCACGCTGCTGGCAAAACGTGGCCTGTTGAGTGTCTACTCAACTGTGCTCTGGCTTCATGAGGTGTGGTGGTATCGTGATTAGAGTGCTAACTCTCTGCACACCGCCTGCGTGTATTCTGAGGGAGTGGCTAACCTTCCACGATTCCCTCATCTCCCCTGCTCTTGCCTCGGGCACCGTATCTCCTCCTGGTCCCTCCAGGATTGACCGCTCTCCCTGGCGGAGGGGATGCGGTTGAGTCTTTGACACACACCCGCCCCCCTTGTGTTGCGTCATCAACTTTCACTTATTGGTTGTGACGCAAGGAGGTTTCTACACAAAAAATTAGTGTCTCTAATTTTTGTCAAAGACTCTAGATAACCTGGCTCTGGGCTTTCCAATAGACTATTAACAACTATTGTCACAATGTAGCAAAGCCTCACTTGGCTACTGGCAATCGCCACCAACTTGCCTGGTTGGCGTGAGCCCCTTCTCACATGCTATATTATATTTATCAGAGGTATGTCTGAACCGGACCGTTGTCTTATAAGACCTGACCTCACATAGTAAATTAACTTACTACCCATACAAAGTTGACTTTATTAGGGTCAACACATGAATTGCTTCATGTCCCCCATATAATATTTAACAACCATTCTACAAGAGTGTGTGCGACTGGCTTTACCTACTTCGCTTCCGCGCGTAAGACTTTATTACACTGTTAATTTAGTTCTTCGTTGTCTATTATGTCCCCTGGCCCCAAAGTTATCTGCCTTTGATCTGCAAATAGTGTATGCAATTTATATGTTTGTTTTTCTGGTTGTTTGCGTGTTTGGAAGTAATGTAATAAATCTACTAATCTAACTTCTACTCTATATTTCTAACTTATCTGTGTATGTATGTTAGTTTTTTGAGTGCCATAATTTTGTTCAATGTGGCCACCACCAGGTGTATAACACTAATTCGTGACTACATTCCATTGTTATGAGACCCAAAATACTGTATTGTAAGTTCTAAACTATATCACAGACAACACATTCACACTAACACATTTTCATTAATGACAACCAACATTAACACAGACACATAGTAAAAATCGAGCCAGACAGCAGCAGAATCAGCTGACTGATGTCAATTTCTCCCGTTTCTTTTCCATTTGCTCTCACTTTCACACTTCTGTCATACTCCTTTCATCCTTCATTCTGTCATACATCTTTCATCCTTCCACACTGATTCTTCTGATTATTTAAAAACCTTGGAGTGACACTGTACATGTTTGGCTCAGTTTGAGATAGTGGAGCCCACTGACTGTGCGAAAGTCGCTGCACTAGTCATATATTTACAATATATTTACATAGATGAGACAGGGTTGGTGACTTGTCCCCTTGATCTCATCATCAAGTATATTACACTAACATAACTCTACATTCTAAACTAGTAATACTAATTCTGTAACTATGTATTAACTAATTTATTAAATTCGTTATCTTAATTATATTATATGTTTATATTAATTGTTATGTTTATCTAATCTAAGGGATGTAATCTAACTATTTAAATGTGATGGAAGTGTTGTGAGTTATGTACCTTAATTATATGGATGATGTGAATACAAATTATGCATTTTTCTAACTACTATGCTAAATAATGTTTTTAAATGCATAACGAAATTATATGAGTGATGTTCTTAACATAAATGTTGTAAATGATGTATGTTCACTCATCTATTATTTTTAACCTATTATGACGTAACTGAATGATACTAATCAATGGTATGGTTTTCCTTAAGCTAGAATAAACTAAACTAACTGACGCTAAGTGAAATATAATATTCTAAATGATACTGTTCCTATCATAAATTTAATTTAACTTGTAATTAACTATTTTTATGTCTAAACTAATATTTTAATTTAATTCTAAGCTAAGTAAATGGGTTAATTACTGTACTAACTAACCTATTAAAATAAATGAGAACTATTATATTACCTAATTCTACCTCTAATTATTTATAACTATTTTAAAAAACATTATTATTTTACATATCACATTACGTTTATATACATGGTATTCAGTTTCCACAGGTTAGTATTTGCCTTCATGTTTGTACTTCGGTTTAGGCACAATATAACTACATAATTTGCCTGGGTATCTGAAATACATTTTACGGTCATACTAATGTTCATCGGTAGTGCACGTGTAGAGATTTGCTGGTGTCGTAGCTTTGGTCTTTATGTGTCTGAAATTAAGCACTGTTCTGACACTGTTTTCTACATTTCACACAAATGATACACCGGCCTGGAGCTTAGTTGGAAATGAGCTGTCCTGATTCACACGGTAGTATCTAAGTTCTGTAGCACAGTTCTTAAGTTAATGTCTACGGACACATGATAGTTCGTTGTACTTGGTACACTCTTAAGCACACCATGGGTGTATATGTAACCTATTTTACATAGTATATTGTACTGTATTCATGTACTAACTATCACTCTACATTATTATGTGGGATTTCAGGTATTATTACCTCAGATGGTAAAATTAGTGACCACCTGTATATCCGGTCATTTTGATGCACACCACTTTCTATGACCGTGAATCGGGGAGTTGTCGGTCTGGACAATGCAGTGAACATCCGTCAGAACTCGATGGAGCTTTCTCACTGCATAGATGACGCTTAGGGTTGCAACTGTGATATGCAATCTCTGGACTCAGCAGGTGTGATCTTACGGCTCACGTAGCAACTCGGGTGGAAGCTGCCCTCAAAAAATTGGCCTAGTACTGCTAGCATCTGTCCTAAAATAATAAACGAGCCTAGGATTAGGCAAGCGGAGGATTGGAATATTTACAAAAAAGAATTTTCAATTTTTGACAATGCAGAAATTAATAATGCATCTTTCACATTTCATTTCTACCAATGCTTTTAAAACATTGGAATATAGAATTATAATTTCTGAGTAATTTACCTAATTCCAAAAGGCTTCTGACCTGTTTCTTTCTGTTAAACATGGTCAGATTCATAATTTTGGTACTAATTTTCAGGTCAGTCTATAGTTGGAGTTGAGAAATGACATGACCCAAAAATGAATTTATTTCAGGCATAATTTGACTTTGCTTGGTTTGACAGTGAGACCGAAGAGTCGCACTCTGTCAAAGGCATGTCTCAGTTTCAGTAGGTGTATTGTCCAGTTATCAGTATTCTGATTTATTCATGTGTCTTCTGTAAGTTCACTACCTGTATGCCCCTCGTCGGATTTGCCAGTCTCGCTAACTAGTGTAGTTGCGCTATGTATGTCTGTCGTCTGATCCCTTGGTGTTGTTGCAATATGTTCGTCTGTCTCTACTTCTGTCTGTTGTCTTGAAAAGTAAAGTTTACGCATGTTGACATGGAATATCTCTAAGTGTATGTTTATCGATATTTCATAGTCAACATGTACCATGGTTATGTACCACCTTGAATAGTCGTTGCCATTTCGCTGGTATGGAAGTAGCCTAAATCTGTCTTGATCAAGTTCAAGATCACTGGTTCTTGCACCGTTGTTTGTGTGTTTGTGGTAGAACTGACCCTTCCTCTATCAAATGGCTTGGGAGCCAGTATAGAAGGTTGTACTTCAGTTGTAGGATGTCTACCCTTAAAGTTTTGTACCAATTGTTGACAGACATTACACGCAAATACATTATGAAAACATAATTTTATCTTCTTGAAAAAACCTGGTCTGGTGTTATATGCAAGATGACCAGTCACCGGTGTTTTATGTGCATATTTTGGCCTAGTTAACCGGTGTTGTTCAGGTAACACCTGTTCATGGTTACCAGTAGCATGACCTGTAGTTGAAATACCATTCTTACGTCTAAATAAACAAGATGCATTTTTGGTCACTCTGGCTTTGACCTTTAACAATTTTAAGTATGGAGACACATTAAGAGTAGATTTCTGGTGGTGTAAAAGTTTCTGTTTGTTTGTGTCATCTGTGCTGGTTGTAGAAAGCATCAGTAGTCTCTCATCTTGAAGTGTGTCTTGATGTTTCACACTGTCTGCTCTTGTTGTTGCATTAGCTGCATTTAATTTCTCCCATGCAACTATTTCTTCATTAGTACATTGTTTCAGTTGGGGTAAGCACCCCAAAATTAAGTCAGTACAAGGGTTGTTTAGTATTGCACAAGTAAAGGTACCAGAGAGAAAAGGAGAATCAATATGGGCTTTTGCCAAAGGGTAAATTTCAATGTTACCCGAGAAGGTACGGCATTTGACAGTATCACCTGTGTAATCACCCGGATTAACCAGTTCTTTCCGAAGACCAATAAGGGTGCTGCCGCTGTCCAGCAAACACTGGCATGGTACATCATTGACCAATGCATTGTGGAACACAAGATTGCCTCTGGAGGCTACTGCTGCGTTTACACTCTCAGATGAGCATAGTACTGTATGTCCACACTCTAGTTTCGCGTCTGTATGGAATTGGTGACATCGTTCACAGCTGTCGAAGCTCAACATATCGTATGCACCACAAACATTTTCTGCTTGGTTATTAGGTAAGTCACTTTCACTCTCAGACTCATTCTCACTACCACCATCTGAAGAGGTGTCAATCAAAATGGCATTATTGGCTTTCATACGCTGCCGGCCAAGGCACTTATTACTATAATGGCCATAACAGGAACAAAAAAAACATTTGATGGCACGCCTGTATGCAGATCTTTTACTTTGCTGTTTCTTGATCACATTTTCAAGATGCGCCGGATAATTTGGCGATTTGTCACACATAGCATAAGTGTCATGTAAAAGGTGACAATGGATACATTTTTCCATTTTCCTATCTTTCTTATCGTATTTCTGATAAGGTTTCCTATTACTTTGGTAGTTTTTAGTTTGGTCTTTGACACAGGAAACTATTTCAGAGTCATTTGAGGTCTTAAACACATCTCTGTTGGAAGAAAAATATGCTGATCCTTTCTTTTCAAACTGCTCTATGTTTTCAATGTCTGACTGCTGCAAAAATTTGGCAAAAGGAGAAGGTATGGTAGATATAACCTTGTCCATAGCAATTAAGTTTTTTAATCTATCAAAATCTTTTCCTATATTAGCTGCTTTCAGCCACCTGTCTAGTACACTCTGTACATTTGAAACATAATCAATAAAGGTTTCACTAGGTTTAGGTTTTAGGTTTGAGAACTGAACCTGATACCCAGGGGCATCAAGTAAAAAGTGCTGCATAATCCTATCATGGATGTATTGATAGCTAGATCTAAGCTCTGTCGGTATAGTTTCTATTACTTTAAGGGGCTCACCACTGAGATTCTTCGTATAAATTGGGGCCCACATCTCTAATGGAACTTGATGGTATTTAAATTGATATTCTACATTCTCTGTCCATGCTGATATTGAATCATCTTTACAATATGGTTTGATAATATTCTTGTATTTATTAAACTTATTTTCCTCTTGTTGACTTCTAAGTTTAGTGGCAGAGATTTCTGAGTGTGAGTCTACTTCCAAGCCTTTCATCTTTAACTGTGTCTCTGATTCTACTTGGATTTGTTTTTCTTTAACTCGTGCCATTTCATCTATCTCTTTTTGCTTTAGATCTAATTCCTTTTGTTTTAATTCTTTCTCTTGATCTAATTGCTTTAGCTTAATCTCCTTATCATGTTCTCTATCTCGTTCTTCTTTTTCCTTTTGTTGTTGTACTTGCTGTTGCTTAATTTGTTTTTCATCTTCTAGCTGTTTTTGTTTTGTTATCTCAGCTAGTTGAGCAATGTCCTTCTCTTGTTGTAACTGTTGTTGTTTAATCTCTAACTCTTTTTGCTTAATCTGTTTGTCATCTTCTAACTGTTTCTGTTTTGTTATCTCAGCTAGTTGAGCAATGTCCTTCTCTTGTTGTAACTGTTGTTGTTTAATCTCTAACTCTTTTTGCTTAATCTGTTTGTCATCTTCTAGCTGTTTCTGTTTTGTTATCTCAGCTAGTTGAGCAATCTCTTTTTGATGCTGTCTTTCTTCTTCTCTTTGTCGTGCGCGTTCGTCCCTTTCAGCATCTTTTGCTTCTTTAAATTTTTGATCTGCATACTGTTGTAGCTCTTTTCCTGTTAATTCTAGATCTTTACCTGCTTTTATGAAGTCTGATAAAGTTGCCATCTTAATTTAGTATTCGGCTAACAGTGATAGGCAATGATGACTTTCATCAGTTATTTATCTTTGATATGTTATGTTGGTTCTTATCTGATCACTATCAGTTGTGCTTTCTGTTTATACCCTGCCCAGATTTATCTTGCAGATAAACAGAGTATACAAATATGTCAATGCGTTACAGCTGAAAAAGAGATGCACTATTAATCAAATTGCATGCCAAAATATATAAGTGTACTCAGCTTTAACGTTCCCGAGGATCGGGGAACGGAACTCCGTTGCCACAGGTCACCTTGGTACTTTAGGGTGGAGACACGTGTCGTTACCAGCAAACTATATTTGGTGCACAGGGCCGTAATCAGGTGTAGTTCGCCCTTTGATATGCAGGGCCGTAGTAATCAGGCCTATTACACGATATGTTAACCCAGACCCCTATGGACAATGACTTATACAATGACAGACAGATTCACGAACAACTAGAATATGTATTAAATAACTTAAATGTCAATGTCCTGTCTTTGCTCTATCAGTTATTGCCTTATGTTAATCTATTTAATTTCTGTACGTGTTGTGCAGGCGCGTATCATCTGCCAGGCCAAAAATAGTTCCATCGTGACGGTAAACACAGAGAAAATATGACCAAAAATATTCATATCTGGTTTTAAAGAAATAAAAATAACATCATAATGTTTAAATAAATAAATATATTCCTTTAGTAGTTGAAATAAATAAATAATAACTGATATAACGTACCGATTCAGGCGAGCAGCTGTTTGGCAAATTTCTACACACTCGATTGCTGTATGCTAATGAGCCCAGACGACTGTTTGTCAATCATCTGACGTCACAGCACAGCGCGATGAAAAATCGATATTGTCGGCTTTGTTTTGTATCGCTCCGCCCTGAATCATTTTTGGTACTCATTTCTCAACAAAAAGGTAAATATATAAATAAATATGAGAAAGCAAGAATATTAATACTTACAGCTTTGATGAATACATACTTTGACTAAATAAATATTTCATAAACACAATTAAACAGTTTAATACGTCACGATAGGCACATTTCTAGCTTGCAAAATTTCTCTCGTCTGCACAAATCACCGTCACTACAAAAATTAAACCCTAGTCTGAGCCTCGTGGACGAGTGGAGTAGCTTGAATATTACATTCAAGCTTCACTTCTGACAACCACAATTACCCTGGCCTGTCAACAACTTAACTGACAGGCCTCATCGGGTACTTCTCACACACTCGTACAAGACAACTTGCAAGTCGTGTGGGAGGCAAAATGCATGGTCCATTTTATTGCCGTTGGCTCGCTTACAAGCGGTAAACAGTCGCTAATGCAATACACAATATACAGCCACAGAATTATCTAACACAAACTGCTAACCCTATGCTAACTCTATCTACGAGTGAACACAAAACCCCTAACGTTATTCTAAACGATGTGAACGCCCCAAGTCCAGTCTCCCGTCTGCCGGACATCTCTCCCGTGGTTACACACCCCGCGGGGGTGACCTTCTCCTTCGTGCGTGTTACCTCACATCGCACGCTGCTGGCAAAACGTGGCCTGTTGAGTGTCTACTCAACTGTGCTCTGGCTTCATGAGGTGTGGTGGTATCGTGATTAGAGTGCTAACTCTCTGCACACCGCCTGCGTGTATTCTGAGGGAGTGGCTAACCTTCCACGATTCCCTCATCTCCCCTGCTCTTGCCTCGGGCACCGTATCTCCTCCTGGTCCCTCCAGGATTGACCGCTCTCCCTGGCGGAGGGGATGCGGTTGAGTCTTTGACACACATCTCCTTTGATAGGGGGTACCCCTACCCCGCTAACCAAATGACACAGTACAAGAAGTAATTATGGGTGGTAAACTCACGTAGGCGTGTCGATAGCCTTGTAATTTGAGACGTGAAGTCTGATAGTTGGAACCCATAATTGGCCACTATACAACGCATGCGACAGAAGGAACATTGTCTGTCTATCTGTGCCAAATGTGTCACGGACTGGCTGTTAAGATTGCCTGCTGCGGGGTGAAACCGTGAAAGAAAAACCGCGGGGCACTATACGGGACCGCTTGTAAAAAGTGAACATGGCAGATGGCTCGAGTCTTCTTAAGAATGTAGATGCCGAGATCAGTGCTAGCTTGTTTGAGATATGTGGGTAAGAGACTGAAACAGAACATGATATGAGACCTAGCTTGATGGAACGTTGGGGAAGTAGGAGCCATATCGGGACTGGGAAGAATAAGAAAAAAGAGACACACTGTATATGTGATGGTAAGGGGGAAGGCAGAGAGGTGTAGGGAATGAAATATAAAACAGGGGATGAGAGGTGGGTATAAATTAGAAAAATGGAAAAAATAGCAGAGGACACAAATGTATATGTGTTGGTGAGGAGGAATGAAGTGAACGTGGCGGTGAACGTGGGAAGACAATAGGAGGATGACGATAGAGTCTTGATGGAAGATAAGAAGTGGATCTAAATAAACACAGAAAAGATAGCTGGTAATGGCTATGATTCAGTGAATAAATATAACACCCGCTGGCAACATATAACGGTTAACAGAGGAAAAATAGTGCAATTAGTTGCAGTTGTAAACATAGAAAAATATGAATACAATTTGGTGGAACCACGGTAAAGCTGTGAAATTGTAAACAATATAAAATGACACAAAATAGTGCAGCTGTACATAACAGAGTTAAGACGCATACAGAACGTTGCGGCGATTAGCCTTCATCATCAAACAAACACATTCACAAACACAACATACAGTCAAGGAGAACTCCAGTGACTACATCAGAAGGTGACGACAGGACGAGAAGACCAAAATCATGGCAAAATGGAAGCAATGAAGAGAAAATGAGAATTTAAAAAACTGTTAATTGGAAAGAATGTTAGTTGAAGAAAATGTTTAATTGAAAAAAATGTTATTAGAGAAAACGTTCATACTCACCTCACCGTTCGGATCTGTAAGTAACTACGAAAATCTCCGATGTGTTCTTATACCCGGTGCTGGGTGGTACGGTTCAGTGAGCACATATAACGAAGGGGGCGGGGTAGGACGACGGTAACTGGCCTTTTAAGGGTATCTGAGCAATCACAGTGGATGTACTAGTGAAGTATGAGGCGCGTAAGATTGCAGGTGGTACTAACCAAAACCCCATTGTGTTATTATAGGGGCGAGTCTTAGAGTCTGGGTGGACTAATATGCGTGAACGCGCATACATACATAGACACACCTCAACAGACAAAATGTTGATGTATGTGGACATGTACAAAGTATATGCAAGAAGAGAGAGAGAGAGAGAGAGAGAGAGAGAGAGAGAGAGAGAGAAGAGAGAGAGAGAGAGAGAGAGAGAGAGAGAGGAAAAGTGCCTGTGATATACCACATGAGGTAAGTGGAGTACGTCGGTCTACATGTACGACGTTTCACTCATACTGTACCCTATGAAATTGTCAATATGGTTCATTGCCCCCTTCAACCCAGCCAGTTGACAGTAGGCCCGACAATCGTGTAGTCTGTATTCCTCCTGATCTTCCTTTGTCAGACTTTGAGAGGGCGGTCTTGAACAAGGGCCTTCGTTTCATTCCTTTACGACCATCCGCCGACCGTTACACAGTACTACAGAATGTGCACCGATTTCACCGTACTCTCCGACTGAAATATTTCTTCAGCACTCAGACCAACAACGCCGCCACTTCAATCCCTTCAACCCCAGCTGATGACTTTTCTGGATTTTCAAAAGCCAAGTCTTCGTGGACACCTAACCCTGGATCTTCAAAAGCATTAGACCTATTCATCGAGAAGACGCTTTTTGACATTCAGAAACTGCGGCCACGACCACTCAGACGTTCGAACCTCACTTCAGATGAAAGGTTAGCGCTGACCCAGCTTCAACGTCGGGACGACATTATCATTAAACCCGCCGATAAGGGTGGAGCAGTCGTGGTTTGGCGGAAGGATCTTTACATTGCAGAAGGACACAAACAACTCAGTGATGGATCTTTCTACCAACCACGCCCTACAGATGGCACGGTCGACAATAACCACCAGATCAAACTGGCCACTTCTACGCTGATCCAACAAGGGCTTCTTCCCCCAGCAGCCAAGTCTTTAAATATGCAGACAGCTGTTTGGGCAGATCGATGTTTTGTATGCTGCCTAAAACACACAAACTGAACAATCCGGGCAGACCGACCGTATCCAGCCTGTGCATGCCCTACTGAACACATATCTGGGTTCCTAGACATAATTTTTCAACCGCTAGTTGGTGACCTCCCATCATATTTGAAAGACACCAACCACGCGATAGCGACGTTTGAATCTATTACATTCACGTCTGACAACCAGTATCATATCTTCACCCTTGATGTGGCCTCACTGTACACTTCTATCCCACACAATGATGGTCTCTCAGCTTTAAAGTTCTTCCTGGACAGGCGCCCCAACCCTACTATTGCCACGGATCCTATTCTGCGCCTGGCTGAACTGGTCCTTACTCTCAACTCATTTGAGTTTAACGGCCAGTACTTCAATCAGATCAGCGGGGTTGCAATGGGTACTAAAATGGGCCCTAGCTATGCATGCCTTTTTATGGGCCACCTTGAGTACCAGATATGGCAACTCTACAACGGTAGAGTCCCTGAACTATACAGGCGATACATTGATGATGGTGTTGGTGTCACCTGTATGCCACTGGCGGATCTCGAAACATTCATAGACTTCTTCTCCAACTTTCACCCTACTATCAAACTCACTTCCCATATTTCCTCGACGTCTGTCAACTTCTTAGACCTTACTGTTTCCATTGGGACCCATGGTCTCACCACGACGGTCTACTACAAACCGACTGACTCTCACGCCTTTCTACTCTACACCTCCTCTCACCCTCCGTCCTGTAAAGACGCAATTCCTTATTCTCAACTTCTGCGCCTTCGACGACTATGCCAAGATGATGAGGATTTTCGCCACAGGGCTCAGGAAATGTTGGACTTCTTCAGGCTCCGTGGCTATCCTGATCATGTCCTATCATCAGCCTTCCGCCGGGCTCTACCCATTAGCCGCGCAGAGGCTCTCACCTCTGCACCTAAACCAAAAAACCTTCGACCGGTACTTTCTCTTACCTACCATCCGCACAATATTTCAGTCAAAAATATCCTGTTTCGACATCTATCTATCCTTCAAGCTGACACTACTACCAGCGCGATATTTTCAGAGAAACCACTAGTGGCCTACAGACGTGACCGCAACCTCAAAGATGTACTCGTCCATAATAGAGTACAGGGATCTCCACCTCCACAATCACAATTAGGTAACTAAGGCTTGCCTGAGATCTCGTTGCAAGACCTGCCCATATGTGATCCACACCCCAGTGGTGCGATTCCCTAAAGGCAGTTTACGTATCACAGAAGAATTTTCCTGCACCAGTCGCAACATCATTTACGCCATAATATGCAAACGGTGTGATATGAAGTAAAATGGAGGATGGGCCTCATGCTAGCCGACAGATTCCGCCAACATCTGATGGACATCAACACCAACGCCCCCAAGCCTGTCTCCACCCACTTCAACAGCGCAAACCATCAAGGTGCTTCCGATGTCCAGGTCACTGTCATCCAGTCCTGCTCCTCTGGTGCTCAACATCGCAAGAATACAGAAAACCGGCTCATATTCACTATGGGGTGCCTAACACCACACGGCCTCAACACCCAACATAGTTTCATCTAATCGTAGTCATTTCCCCTCCCCTCCCCACTCTGTTGCTTCCACACCCTCCTAGGTGTCACCCTCTTCCGGTCTCCAACCAGTCCTTTTCTCCACTAATATTATCCTCTACCCTGTCTCCCTCGGCCCGATTCCGAGTGACCGTACCATTAGCTACCTGGGCATTTCACATTACCACTCTTGGCACTCCTGTCGTACGCAATTCAGCGCGCACCAGTAATGTAATCACTACTCCCCCGAACCCAATAATCCCCCCCCCCCACTGGTTAGCAATTACACTGTGTATGCGGTTGGGTGTGCGTGCACATAGATACTAGTTCAGATGTGTATGTGTGAATGTACACAGATATATATGTCTCTCTCTCTCTCCCTCTCTCAATAACCTTACACCAACCCTCTCTCTCTGCCCATCTCTCTATCTCTCTGTCACTCTCTCGTTCTCTCACTCTCCCAACAATCTTGCTTCTCTGTGCCTCCCTATGTCATGTGTGGTGTGTCGCAGGCTCTTTTCCAATCTCTCTCTCTCTCTCTCTCTCTCTCTCTCTCTCTCTCTCTCAACAATCTTGCTTCTCTGTGCCTACCTATGACATGTGTGGCGTGTCGTAGGCTCTTTTCCTCTCTCTCTCTCTCTCTCTCTCTCTCTCTCTCACTCTGTCTCTCTCTCTGTCTCTCTTACATCGTGCTTCTCTGTGTCTACCTATTCCAACTATATTGCTGGTGGTCTGATGTTACACAGCCCCAATAACACAACCACTGGGGGTTTTGCTCCTCATATACATTATATAAAAATCAATCTTACTGGCTCTATTTCATAGGGTACAGTATGAGTGAAGCCTCGTGTGTGTAGACCGAGCGACCCCCGCATACATCAGGTGGCGTGTCGTAGGCACTTTTTTAATCTCTCTCTCTTTTCCAATCTTTCTCTCTCTCTCTCTTCCTCTCTCTCTCTCTCTCTCTCTCTCTCTCTCTCTCTCTCTCTCTCTCTCTCTCTCTCTCTCTCTTCCATCTTGCTTCTCTGTGGCTACATATTCCAACTATTGCCGGAGGTCTGATTTTAACACAACCACTGGGTGATTTGATCCCCAAATAAGTTGTATAACAATCAACCTTACTGCCTCTATTTCATAGGGAATAGTATGAGTGAAGCCTCGTATTTGTAGACCTACCCATTCCGCATACCTCATATGGTATTCCGCAGGCAGTTTTCCAACCTCTCTTATTTTATTTTATAATTTTTTACTCTCTCTCTCTCTCTCTCTCTCTCTCTCTCTCTCTCTCTATCTCTCTCTCCGAATAATCTTGCTTCTATGTGCCTACCCACACCATGTATATTACCAGTGGTTAGGTCTTATGCAGCCCGTATAAAACAAGCACTGGGCGATTTTGATCTTTCAATACGGTGTGTAACAATCAACCTTACTGGCTCTTGCTCATTGGGAACAGTATGAGTGAAGCCTCGTATTTGTAGAACGACCCATCCGCATTCCTCATGCGGTATGTCGCAGGCAGTTTCCCAACCTCTCTCTCTCTTTCTCTTTCTCTCTCTCTCTTTTTCTCTCTCTCTTTCTTTCTCTCTCTCTCTCTCTCTCTCTCTCTCTCTCTCTCTCTCTCTCTCTCCCCTTACATCTAGCTTCTCTGTGCCTACCTACTTCACGTATACTACCAGTGGTTGGATCTTATACAGCCCCAACAACTCGAGCACTGGGCGAGTAGATCCTGAAATATGTTGTATAACAATCAACCATACTGACTATTTCATAGGGTACAGTATGAGTGAAACGTCGTACATGTAGACCGACGTACTCCGCATACCTCATGTGGTGTATCACAGGCACTTTTCCTCTCTCTCTCTCTCTCTCGCTCTCTCTTTCTCTCTCTCTCTCTCTTCTTGCATATACTTTGCACATGTCCACATACACGAACACTTTGTCTGTTGAGGTGTGTCAATGTATGTATGCGCGTTCACGCATATCAGTCCAATCAGACTTTAAGACTCGACCCTATAATAACACAATGGGGTTTTGGTTAGTACCACCTACAATCTTACGCGCCTCATACTTCAATAGTACATCCACTGTAATCGCTCAGATACCCTTACCAGACCAGTTACCGTCCTCCTACCCCACCCCCTTCCTTATATGTGCTCACTGAACCGTAACATCCAGCACCGGGTATAAGAACACATCGGAGATTTTCGTAGTTACTTACAGATCCGAACGGTGAGGTGAGTATGAACGTTTTCTCTAATAACATTTTTTCAATTAAACATTTTCTTCAACTAACATTCTTTCCAATTAACATTTTTTTAAATTCTCATTTTCTCTTCATTGCTTCAATTTTTCCATTCTTTTGGTCTTCTCGTCCTGTCGTCACCTTCTGATGTAGTCACAGGAGTTCTCCTTGACTGTATGTTGTGTTTGTGAATGTGTTTGTTTACTGATGAAGACTAATCGCCGCAAGGTTCTGTATGTGTCTTAACTCTGTTATGTAAAGCTGCACTACTTTGTGCCATTTTATATTGTTCACGCTTTCACAGCTTTACCGCAGTTCCACCAAATTTTCCTCATTATAACGAACGGGAAAATGTTGCTAGCCAGACAAATTCGTGCGGCTGTGCGATAGTTGGTGCCCAATTTTACATTTCGTTTCTTTGGAAGAGTCATGTAACTTGCTCTCTTCCTTGCATTGAGTAAAACAACGCAGCTCAAGATTTTTACACATGGTGCAAGTAAGTACATGGTACTAATGGCACCTTGCCGTCTTGACAGTTGATAGTTTCTTACCTTGTCCTACAAAAAGGCACAAAAACTACAACAAGACATGGGTGAAGTTATACCTCTCCATAGCACAAAGCCAGGGCTGAATTGTAAAACCATATGTTGCGCAAGCAACATGATCCCTCTCTCGGCCTGTCTAGTTTACTCCAGAGGAAAGGTAACGCCAATACATCCGGAACAAGACCAGCTGGAGACGCTGTCAGATCAGCAAAGCAATCCTCTAACTGCCCACCTGTCGGAGCTTCCATTCTAGACCAGCTGCCACACAAGGCTTAGGGCCTGGCCTGCCCTGCCATGCCATTTATTCTTAGGTTACATTTTCTCGCATCAGGATAAGGCTTGTACACTCCCAATTGTGCTCCTCCACCCAAAGCCGTTGGCACAATGTCGGGTGTTGGGTTTCAGTCATATCTGACTAAGGCCTGACACTAGGCCTGCCCAGGTTAGTTCTGCTGGTAAATTGTCAAGGTGATTGATTCCCCGATCCATTGCTGACCGTACTTCCTCTAATGAATGTTATAATGGAAACATTAGACAACAGAAAAGAGAAAAATCTATAAGCAAACTAGTTATGGACTTGTCAACATAATCACATCTATCGTTTTGCAGAAAGTACAATTGTGCTTTTGACAATATATCAGATAGTAAAGTTAAGTTATAGGAAACCACTTTCTTGCCACCAGGCGTCATTATTAAGAGATGCCAACCACATATTTTAAAACCAGTTAACGCACGGTGGGTTATGTAGCCAATATCACATCGATAGCCGTGTCTTCCCGGGCAATTTTCTGATAACAATTTCCCGGGTCTAGGACCTCCCTACGGAAAGAGACAGCGCCATATGGGATAAAACCTGGTGCAATGTAGTCGACCCTATTTCGTCTTTGAACCATTTTAAATCGTTGTCGAAAACACTCCAACCAATGACCAGAAGGATATGACGATATACAATCAGAATTATAAATAATTGTTTTTAACAATCAGTTGAAGATGCGAGTCACAAAAACAAAACAGAAACTGACGCATGAAACTGTTTTGATCATTTCAAAGAGCAGGTCACATGATAATTTTCTTATTGAAAATGAGACAAACAGGTATGTGTACTGCTGAAGAAGGCAAGCAAACAGTGGAACATGTTCGTCAAGATGGCGACGGATACAGTGGCTAAATGATCTTCAACGACTCAACTGAATGTGGATCGGAGATATTGATACAGAGAGAAAGGTGAATCGGACTGCAAGCTTCACAGACTCTGTCTATGCGGTTATTTAGACACTGAAGAAAAACAATGAACACTGTTATTTCTTTAAAGATATTACTATTTCCCCATGTCTACACTGGAAAAGCAATATCGATTTATATATGTATTTATTCACACGCGTCTCCATGGCAAAGGCGTTACGGACACAGAAAGACATATATTTCTGCTTCATAGATTATACTACGGAATTTGATAAAGCAAAACATGATGAAATGATTAAAATGTTAGATGATTTTAACATTGATGGGAAAGATCTCACAATAATAAAAAGAAAATACTTATTGGAACCAAGTAGTAGCAATTAAAATAGGAAGTAAAGAGGGAAATGATGAACAAATACGGCTGGGAGTGCGACAGAGATGTGTTTTATAACCGGATCTCTTCTCTCTCTCTATAGGCGTAAGTTGCATATCCTTTACACGACGTTGCAGTCAAGACAGGCATTTTTTTGGTTTCATTTTATTTATTTATTTATTTTTTGCTGTTATGATCTCTTGGCAAGTTTACTTTCAGTAGTTTGCCATTGCTTTCTGAACGAACGGCAACCATACCATTTCGTGAAATACCAACGCAATGCAATCTGCTGCCAAATCGCGGGCAGCTGTGTTTCGAACGCGGGTAAGCGAACTGCGTCGCCACGGAGCAGGTTTCTCCCTCTATTCATTGGCACCTTGCCGTCTTGACAGACGATAGTTTGTGCTTTAAAAAGGCATAACAACTTTTACCTATGGCGGTAGCGAATCTGACTGATAAGGCCAATTCGCGCTGTAAATGTTCGTTCACAGTGGGTGCATGTGAACACGTGTCATTTCCACCATCATGCACCATCTTACGTCTCACACGCTCGGTGTGTGACTTATCTGCAATAATTTTCTCCTTTGTCTTTATTCCATTTCTGATCTTTGCCCTCCATGCAACACGTTCAGCGGCGACTTGCTCCCACTGTGCATTATCAATGCCTGTATCAATCATGTCCCGCTTACACACATCTTTGTATCGTAGTAGAGGCCGACCCTGAGATCTCTTACCCATCTGTAATTCATCAAAAAAGATGTCCTTTGGTATTCTACCATCATCCATCCTCCTAAGATGTCCTATTCATCTAAGTCTACGAAGACTGAGCATGGAATAAACCGTCACACAACCTGATCTTTCCAATACTTCAGTATTTGTGATTTTGTCTTGCCACTTAATACCAAGAATTCTTCGCAGACACCGCATATGAAAGCTGTTTAAACGTTTCTCTTGGTGTGAGTAAGTTGTCCAGGTTTCACTGCCATAAAAAAGAGAACTAAGGACACAAGCTTGATAGACAAGGACTTTTGTTTTGGCAGTAAGCTTCCTTTTCTCCCAGACTCTTTTTCTTAACCTGTTCATTGTTGTTGCTGCCTTACCAATCCGGATGTTGATTTCCTGATCTAGGGATAATTTGCTATTTACCACTGATCCTAGATATGTAAAATGGTCTACCATCTCTAGTTCGGCGTCGTCAATAAAGATAGATGGTACCCCATGTGCACCTTGTGACATAATCTGTGTCTTCTTTTTGCTAACTGTTAAACCAAATTCAGAACAAGCATTGGAGAATGCAGATAGTAGACATTGCAATTCTTCCCCAGAGCGGGTCGTAACTGCAGCAGCATCTGCAAAAAGCAACTCTCTGATCAGTACCCTCCTAATTTTGGTCCTGGCCTTCAATCTTTGAGCATCTCCCTCTATGGCGAAGTAATAATGAGAGAGATCAAAGAGAAGCCAGGAATACTATTCTGAGGTTGTAATATAAACTTCTCCAATGCAGGATGAACGTATTCCCAAAGATCTCCTATACGCAGAACTAGCTACGAGGAAGAGGCTAACCGGAAGACACCAAATGCGATAAAAGGATGTGTGTAAATAAGATATGAAAACCCTTGGTATGGATCCAGACACGCGGGAAAGAGTTGCAACAGACAGATGTTCCTAGAGAAGAGATGTACGAAGCGGTGTGGTGCTCTTTGAGCGCAATCTGATCCAACGAACTGAGGGTAGGAGACACAGGCATCAAATGCAGTCACTTACTGCGGGACCTGCCTCGTCTTAAGATGCGGAAACTGTGACAGAGATTGTAACTCTCGCATTGAATTACACAGTCACCTGCGGTGCCGTCAGGTGCCTCCCCAGCGGCACAATTCTGTAGTCCTACAGGACTTAAAGAGGCCTACTACTACTACTACTACTACTACTACTACTACTACTACTACTACTACTACTACTACTACTACTACTACTACTACTACTACTCCTCCTCCTACTACTACTACTACTACTACTACTACTCCTCCTACTACTACTACTACTACTACTACTACTACTACTATTACTACTACTACTACTATTACTACTACTACTACTACTAGTACTACTACTACTACTAGTACTACTACTACTACTACTACTACTACTACTACTACTACTACTTCTACTACTAATATAAACAATATATGCTATGTAGATGACACAGTATTGGTGGCGGATACTGCAACAGATCTACAACAATTATTGGACATTGTAGAAACAGAGAGTGAAAAGAAAGGACTCTCCTTGAATATCAAGAAAACAGTAACAATGGTGATATCAAAGATGAAGGTGCCACCCAAATGTGAAATAGAAATAGACGGGAAAATACTTCAGCAAGTGGATAATTTTAAATACCTTGGGACATTTATAACATCAGATGGAAGATGCGCAACATAGATTAAGAGCAGAATATGACAAGCAAAAGTTGCATTTCAGAAAATGAAGAATATCTTTTGCAATAAGTCACTATCACTGAATGTAAGAAAGAGAGTGCTAAAGTGCTGTATAGAACCTGTTTTACTGTATGATTGTGAATCTTGGAATGTAAATGAACAAATTAGGAAGAGATTAGAAGCAACAGAGACGTGGTTCCTGAGACGAATGTTGCGAATTCCTTGGACTGCCAGAGTAACTAACAACGACTGCCAGAAAGAGACTAATGAAACTAGAACATTATATACAACAATAAGAAAGAGGCAAACATCTTTCTTTGGTCATGCGATGAGAGGAGAGGCATTGGATAACATCGTGAAAACTGGAAAGATCGACGGGAAGAGAGGCAGAGGCAGACCAAGATAAATTATGCTCGATGGAATGGGACTGTTGCTTGGAGGAATATCACCCGCAGAGTTGATCCAGAAAATTAAAAAATAAGACCGAGATCTGTGGAGAGTCATGAACGCCTACACCAGCCGGCATGACACCTGATGATGATGACTACATTTTATAAATCAATCAACGTGTTTTATTTTATAATTCTATAAACGTGTTAAAATGTATAATTTCTTCAATGTATTATACTTTATAAAGCAATCAGTGTGTTATATTTTATAATTCCATCGTGTTATATTTTATAATTCCATCAACGTTTTGTATTTTATAATTCGTTTTACCGAATTATATTTTATAATTCCATCAGCATGTTTATGCTTTATAATTCCATAATGTATATGTTAAAATTCCACCAACATATTACATTTTATAATTCCATCACTGTGTTATATTTTATAATTCCACCAACGCGTCATATTTTATAATTCCACCAGCGCGTTAAATTGTATAATTCAAACTTGTTACATTTTATAATTCCACCAACGTATTACATTTTATAATTCCATCAACGTGTTATATTTTATAATTTCATCAACGTGTTATTTTTAAGGTGTGAGCTCTCGATGTCACCCAAGCTGGACGTTCTTCCAAGAAAACTGTTATCGTTACGGGGCTAGAGACGTTAACTGGATACAGGCCCAGGTATTTACAGTTATATACCCCCTTGTGTGAGGTCTGCATCACTGAATGGATAAGAGCTATTGTTTTTAAACATCCGGTGTACTGCAGCCGAGGTAGCGGGTTCAACCCCATCACCGGTCAGTTGGACTGAAATGTTGACTTCTCGTCATTGACTCTGGGACGTAAATTGCAAGCACCTCTGAAGTCGGGGTTTGTTAGCTTGATAGCGAAGGACACTGTTGACAGGGAAAACTAATCCACACGCAGAAATCAGTTCAATGCACAAGAAGTAGTAGCACGTGTATGGACTACGCTTAAGTTCAAAGCAAACGAACGTAAACAATAACATAATTCCCACATATATATTATATCTCATATTGCTAAACATTTGTTGCAGAAGCGTCCCGTATACGAAGAACAGAGGGAGATATTGTTAACTACACCCGCTCCATTTAAGGACAAACTGAAAGATGTCTACAAGCTTAAGTTGACTTCTGCTTTCTTTGCATTCATCCATATTGACGTCTCAAAGGGAACGAAGAAGAATAAGAAAATGTTGTGATAAAACCAAGATAACCTCTTTTGTTTTGATGTACAATAGTTTTTCTAGGTTTTCAAATGCCTTTAAGAATGTGTTAATTTAATTGCAGACAATGAGCAGCATCTGCACGATGTAGTAGATGCGGTTGATGCACACAGTGAACAACTGGGGTTATAATTAAATTTAAGAAGACGCAGATTAAGGTCGTCACAAGGAAGAAAGGAATACCAAACTAAATGGGGATATTCTTAAACAAGTTAATCGGCATTATTATCTCGGAACTGTCATAACATCTAATGGGAGATGCCTTGAAGAGATTATAAGATCAATAGCCAAGGCGAAGGCAGCCTTTTGCAAGATAACAAACATACTGATCAATAACAAGATGTTATTTGCAAATAGAACAAGAGTGTTGGAGTGCTTCATAGAACCTGTACATTTGTATGGATGTGAAGCATGGACAATGAGCAGACACGCTGTAAAATATATGATGACTGTAGAAATGTGGTTTTTGTGGATAATGTACAGAATACCAAGAACAGACATTTAAAAAAAACCAATGATCAGGTCGTACAAGAAACACATGAAAACCGTAAACTGATTAGAGAAATTAGACGTAGACAGTCACAATTCTTTTGGGCCCATTATGAGAAGAAATGAATTAGATAACTTGGTGACAACTGGCAAGTTTGAGGGGGAAAGAACAAGGAGAAGATAGAGAAGTAAATACCCGGATGGCTTGGCCACGTTGTATGGTCGAGACAAGAACACAGAGCTGATTCACGACTCTGGTGATCGTGTGAGATTGCGAAATATGACTTCCCACGCCTATCGGCATAGCACATGATGATGATTTCTTGTCTATCCGGCGACATCACATGTCATATGTGTCCAAGTACTTTTCATCTCTTTAGTTCAAAGTCCATGTTTCAGCGTCGTTTAATGATACGCGCCAAAAATAGCTAGTGGTAATCCTTTTCTGCAGCGGTCGATTTAGTGTAGTTTATGGGGGGGGGGGGGGGGGAGGAAAAGGGAGGGGGGGGGGGTGTAAGCTGATTATGTTAAGAGCGCGTTCGGATGAGGGTTCAACATCTGCATCCGTCGTCCCCTAACAGATGAAAAGACCGGCCACATATTCCCCAGTGCTTGGAGGCCTACAAAATTTAATAGGCCTATCACATCTGAGACAGATAGCACGTTCATCACAACCTTAAGGAAGCGACAAATGAGATTTATTGAGAATATTAACAGAAGAGGTGGATTATAAGCCGATGTAGAAAATAGAAGACCTGGGAAGGTTAACACGGTCAACAAATTCCCACAGAAGTCGGATGTGTCGGCCTAACGGCGCAAGAATGCAGCTCTGCTGTAAACAGGCACAACGCAATCACGTCCGAAAAAAAAAAAATCCGGATGAACGAAGAAGAAGAAGAAGAAGAAGAAGAAGAAGAACAAGAACAAGAACAAGAACAAGAAGAAGAAGAACAAGAAGAAGAACAAGAAGAAGAACAAGAAGAAGAAGAAGAAGAACAAGAACAAGAACAAGAAGAACAAGAACAAGAAGACGAACAAGAAGAAGAAGAAGAAGAAGAAGAAGAAGAAGAAGAAGAAGAAGAAGAAGAAGAAGAAGAAGAAGAAGAAGAAGAAGAAGAAGAAGAAGAAGAAGAAAATAGAAGATATGCAGATGAAGATATAGAAAGAAGTGATGACAGCTTGAACAACTGGGTAGCATTCATTCATTCATTCAGTAACATGTCCTTTGCAGAACCTCGCTCTCATAACAACCTTCCGGAAAACCTCTCGATCACAAGCAAGATGTCCCGCGTCCGATACAGACATCTGAGGTCATCCGCCACATCCTGCACCCATCTTCTCTTTGGCCTTCCTCTTCCTCTCTTCCCAGGCATATACCCCTCCATTATGTTCTCTCCAAACTTTCGTGACGTTTCAAGTGACCAAAATATTTCCATTTTCTTTGTTTTACCGTTTTCAATAGCCAACCTTCTTCAATATTCAACTCTTGAAGTATTGATGCATTTGTTCTTTTCTTTACCCAAAAGATATTCTTTGAACTCGTCTATAGCATTTATATTCAAAGGCATTTATGCGCTGTTCAGCTTGTTTGGTAAGTGTCAAGGTCTCACCAGGCGTATGTTGCTATGGGAAAGATGCATGCTCTTAACAATCTAATTTTTGTAGTTCTGTCTGTCCCATTCCATAATGTATTCTGCTGTTTTAGTCTTTGAAGAGCAATTGATTGTCGTCGTTTAATTTCTTTTATTGTGTCACCAACTAGGCACCAACATCACCAATATATCAAACAACAGAGAGCGTTGGAGTGCCATGATCGACGATGTTTGCATCAGAGTTGGAAATATGTGAAAAAGAAGAATATTCAGTGCAATTATTTTTATCAAAGTGAAATATTCTTTTACTAGTTCACATTATAAGCAATGAGCAAATAAATAAGCAAACTTGTTTGTTTTTTATCTATTGGGGTATCATCCTTGAACTCAAGAGATGCCCACGGGTGTTCAGATCTTCCCGTCAGCATATGCACCAGCTAATTGTGTATTGGTTGACGAGATCCCTTCATTCTCCCGATATTTCTCTCGTGATTGGTCTTGCTAGTGTTTACTCTGATGTCTCTCATTCTAGACAACGAAGTGGATCCATATTCGAGAGCAAATAACATATCTTGAAAGAAGTTAACTCATAAAGAGAGCTCGAAGACTTTCCACATTCTTGGATATGGCATGCGAAGAGGAGAGATAAACTATATCATCCCAACGGGAAAGCTGTTGGGGAGAAGCGACAGGAGGAGACTAAGATAAAGGATGGCGGACAGTATGACATCATGACATGGAAAAACGGCAGTATGAGAAATTATTGGCAACAGTCGAGACAGGGACTGTAGGACGATATGATCACCACCGTTCCATGGCAAGGACTATAAGAAAAATAAGAAGAAGAAGAAGCTACAGTCATATTTTCAAATGTTATACCATACATTAGGTACTTATGTCAAAAAACTGAGGTGTAATTTCTACCCCGCCAACCGATGGACAATCCGTTAACAAGTGTTGCTTCCATGCCTACAAGTTGTTGAGGTGGTGTAACTGTATGCTGCTGTTTGTCAATTCTGTTTCTGGTGTCTATGTCTATATCTCTCTTTCTTTCTATGTAATTGTCTTTCTGTCTCTCAGTTTCTCTCTCTCTCTCTCTCTCTCTCTCTCTCTCTCTCTCTCTCTCTCTCTCTCTCTCTCTCTCTCTCTCTATGTGTGTGTGTGTGTGTGTGTGTGTGTGTGTCGTAACACCCTTGTCTATGGTATATGGTACTCAAATGTTATATATAAGCTGTTTTTCTGTATGGCAGTGAATCGTGAATCGAGTCTCAACAAATTATGGAGAGCGCTGAAGCAACAAAAATGTGGTTTCTGAAACAAATGTTGAGAATTCTTTGGACTGCCAGAGTAACTAACTGCTTGCCTATATAACTATAAGAAAGTTACAAAGACAGGCATTGGAGAACAACGTGACATCTAGAAAGACCAATAGGAAAAGAGGCAGAGGCAGCCCAAGAGATGTGAAGCTGGATGGATTGAGACTGTGGCTTGGGGGAATATCATCAGCAGAATAAAACTACGAAACCAAAGCTCGAGATCAGTGAAGAGACATAAACGCATATGCCAGTTGGCAGGGCACATGGTGGTGATGATTGTGGTGGGTTATGGTGCAGTAATATAGCATAGGAAGGTAGTGTTAGCCGTAAAAACGTATATAACAAGGTAACTGATGAGTGATATACGGTAGTACAATAGACAAGAATAGCATTATCTAGTTTGTTAATGCAACTTTAATTGAACTTTAACACTAATTATGAAACGCTTTACAGATTATATGCCAGGGTCGTGGTGCCAAATTGGCCGAGGTTCCAACACTACAAGAAAACCATTTTCTGGCATCTATGGCCAGGCAGAAAGGTGGTAAGTAGAATGGCTTGTGCAAAGAGATTTTGGAGACATATTGTCTATCATATTTGTTTGTTTGGTAAAATACAAGTTGTAATCTACATAGAGAAAGAGATGTTTGAGACATAAGATTGTCTATCATATTCGTTTGTTTGAGCTATAAGATTGTCTACAATATTGAGCTATAAGATTGTCTATCATATTAGTTTGGTTGAGCTATAAGATTGTCTATCATACTGAGTTATAAGATTGTCTATCATATTGAGCTAAACGATTGTCTATCATATTGAGCTATAAGATTGTCTATCATATTGAGCTATACGATTGTCTATCATACTGAGCTATAAGATTGTCTATCATACTGAGCTATAAGATTGTCTATCTTATTCGTTTGTTTGAGCTATTGTAGTGTTATACACAGGATAGTAGGCACGTGATCGTACAGCACACAAGACTCCGCCATTGGTTAGAACATACTTTATTAGTCGAATTGTTCAACTACAACACAACGATGGTAAGCTCAAATCCCGATGTTTACATATTCCTGCCTTCTTGCTAGCTGGACCCCAAGTCAAGTGACGTGTGTGTTTTCCTAGATACACTTCTTCATTCGTGCACACACGTTCACTATGGTTTTCCCCCTAGTCAAGGAATGCGCAGCATTCCTTAACTCCTTACTCCTAAGCTACTCTGTTACAATACCTCCCCTTCTTCAAAGAGAATTTTTCCTTGAAAAAATCTCAACCCCAACTCTTAACCCCTTAACTCTACATTTCTATACCTCCTATCTCATCATAGCCAACTGCTAACCAGAGACAATAATATCGAAACTCTCTACAAAAGTCGTTATAAAGTTCTTCAGAAAACTCGCTACAAAACTCTCTATACAATTCTCTAGAAAACTCCCTACAAAACTCTCCATAAGCGAACCGCTTTTAAAATTTAACCATCTAAATTATGATTGACAAAACTGAAGATATTCCCCTTATCCTTTATTTCCCCCTTATTCACATTCTCACACTCTCAGTATTCTAGGATAGACAGAAAAAAATAGCTATATTAGATTTGGGTAGGTGCGCACCTGAAATTAATAAAAGTAAGGAAAAAGTAAGAAAGTAAGAAGTAATCACCTTTCTCTTCCCATACATTCTCAAAACTTTATCAAAAAATAAAGTTTCAAAATTTATCTTCAGTTTCCGTCAATAATAATTGTTATTATCAAAAAAATATGTTAATCCAAAACTGCTAGCCTTTGTATTATTCAGCTCATCAATTTCCCGTTTACCATTCCTTCAACAACAAAAAAAAACTTCCTAACTATTATTATACTGTTAAGTACAGTCTTCTTCTTCCAATATGCAGTTATTTAAATGCCAAAACTCAACCTGGCATTTCCCCCCATATTCTCCCATTAAACGCTGTTCAACCCAGCTCCTATTATAAACCTTGTATATACATTGCATACCCCACATGTAATAACAACATACCCCTCCATTACTACATATAGAGTCACTTCACTAACCACTACTTTAATTCATCTTCTAACTGAACTTCAAAGTAATAATCATTTTAAACACACTTAGGGTAACTCAATCAAACCAAAACATCGTAAAAATAACCATCTAAGATAACTTATTTTTCACATTTCATAAAACACAATTGAAGTCCCAACAATTGAGCAAACCATTTCAATCCCCACACATTAATCAATGTACACATACATTAAAAATTTCCAGACCATATTCTGAGTACCCAATAATAATTTTCCGACGTGTCCAACTTCTTCTTCTATCCGCCATCTGCAGAACCTTGTATCACTCTATTCATCTATCTCTTCTCCATTTCTTTAATAATCTCAAATTTTTTTCTATAATTGCAATATCTACATCAATGTCGCTATCCTCTCGAGGAGAGCTATCTTCTTTCATATCAGCCTCTTCATCAGTTTCTGACTTTTCATCCATCTCTTGTTCCCCATCTGTATATCCATTACTAGCAACCGCTAATCTCTTCCTTTCTAAATCCAATCTAATTTTCCTGTCTTGCCGTCTCAACAAATTTTCAAATAGTGGCATCTCTTCCTCACTCGAAGAATTCTCTCTAAGTTTCCTTTGCCTCTTAATTTCTTTTTCTTTCTGTCTATCTAACTTTCTTTTTACTGCCTGTCTTGTATTCATAAATGGAGGTTCAATATTTTCCCTGACTGACTCTTCACTAATATAATCGTCATACACGTTATTTTCCTCTGTCATGACTGTTTTTGGTACCGTTTCTTCTTGTTCAGCTGTAGTAGATGCTGTTGTTACTTGTTTTCCATTCTCTATAGGTCTTGGATATACCGATTGTCTGACAATCTGTCCACCTGACAATATTTCTTCGGAACAATAATTATTATTATTATTCTCTGCATTCCTTTCCTCATTATCCCGCCTTAAGTGTTCTACATGTGAACGTGCAACATGCCCTGAAATTTGATTCTTAATGGTATACGACACTGGACCTTTTTTTTCTAAAATATAGTATCCCGGGACCCAATGAGCATCAAACTTAGAGTTTTTTCTATGTTTTTTATAATATACCCTATCACCTACGTTAAACTCTTGTAAGTGTGCATTTTTATTTGCGTATTTCTTCTGTCTTTCTCTAGCCTTAATTATATTATTTCTTAAACGTACATGTGCTTTATGCATCTCTTGCAACCTTGTTTCTTGAAAATCTTCCCCCAGATATTTTCTCCTAGGCTTTAATAAATTATCAATTGGCAATATTGGTTCTCTTCCATGTACTAAGTAAAATGGTGAGAAACCTGTTCCTTCATTTTCGTGTGTACGTATCGCCGCTAATGCTATCCCCAAATAAAGATCCCAATCCATATCGTGTTCTTCTACATTTTTCGCTAGAATATTGTATAGTGTTCTGTGTTGTCTCTCATTTTTAGCATTAGAAGTTGGTCTGTAATATGAAGTCCTAATGTGTTTTATATTCCAATCTTTTACCAATTTCTCAAACTTTTTATTTACAAACTCTTTCCCATTGTCTGTAAGTATTATTTGTGGACACCCAAACCTTGGTATAAATTCTTGTAACAGCATATTTATAACTGAATCAGCACTCTTGTCTGGAATTGGATAAACTTCTGGCCAGAGACTATATGAATCAACTATATGTAGTAGGTATACATTTCCCGATAATGTTTTTGGATGAGGACCTGAAATATCCAAACTTACTTTCTGCATTGGAAATTGAGGAATATCGGTATCTTGTAAAGGACATTTGATTATCTTCATGTTTCTTAACCTACACTTTTCACATGCTTCAACATATTCATATACGCTTTTGAATAAATTCGGCCAATAATATTTACTGCTAATAGCCTTCACTAACTTATCTCGTCCAAAATGACCATTATTATCGTGGTATGCCTTTAAGACTTCTTGTTCTAAATGTTTCGGAATATATTTTCTTACTCCTTCACCTTTTTCACTGATATAATATAATTGATTGTCTTCCTGTAACTCTACAAACTTTCTTTTAAAACTATTTTCCCCTGTTTCTTTCAGTTTTCTTTTTATTTGTACTATTTTTGGATCTAATTCTTGTTCTGTTTTCATATCAAACTGTTCTAAATGTGGGTCTTCTGTTCTAGGTTCAGACTCTTGATCTGATGGTAAACTCTCAAAATCTTCCCTATTTATTATGGCAGAATCTAATATATTTACTTGCCAGTTTCGATCGTCTATCTCTGGTTCAGCTTCATCTTCCGTGTTTCCTGATGACTGTGTATATGGAATCCTAGACAAAAGATCGGCGCACGTATTATGTTTCCCTGACACATATTCAACCTTAGCATTGTACCCTTGTAAATTCAATGCCCACGTTTGTATTTTCCTATTTTGTATTGGTGCTTCTAATATCGACTTTAATGGCATGTGGTCAGTTCTAATAATGAAATTGGCGTTATGTAAATAGTAATTTAATTTTTGCAGCGCGTAGTGTATAGCATATGCTTCCTTCTCAATAATCGGCCATTTGCGTTTGAGTTCTTGCTGAGTTTATGCGACAAGAAATAGATTGGTCTTTCATTTTTAACCCCTGGTATTCCAGATTCTTCTCCTTCATATGGTTGAACCAAACATGCCCCTATTGCGTTGTCTGAAGCATCTGTGTATAGTATTAGCTGTTTATTCAGATCTGGATGTGATAATAATGGTACCACTGTTAAGCTATCCTTTAAAAGTTCGAACGCTTTTTGACACTCATCATCCCACTTAAATCTAGCGTATTTTCCCGTTAAATTCGTAATAGGTATTGCTATCCTTGAAAACGCTGGTACAAACCTCCGATAATACGCACACGTTCCTATAAAAGCACGTACTTCCTTAACATTAGTAGGAGCAGGTAACTCTTTAATAACCTTTATCTTTTCCTGGTCTGGTTTAATACCTTCCCTATTTATTATATAGCCTAAATATTTTGTTTCTGTCTTTAAAAACTGGCACTTACTAAGCTTTAATTTAACGTCATGCCTTCTTAATCTGTCAAATACTAGTCTAACATGTTTTAAATGATTCTCTACATCTCCTTTCGTAAAAATCAATACGTCATCAATATATGCTAGGGCAAAACTTTGCATACCGTCTAGTACTTCATTTATTAAGAACATATAGTGAGATGGTGCATTTTTCAGACCGAATGGCATACGTAGAAATTCGTACGAACCCATATGAGTACAAAAGGCACTTTTCTTTTGCGCGTCTACCGACATCGGAATACACCAAAATCCTGCCCTTGCGTCCAGCGTTGTGAAATATGTAGAGCCATTAAGCAGCCCCAAAATATCATCAATTACTGGCAGTGGGTACGCTACATTCTTAGTAATTTTATTTAACGCCCTGTAGTCACAACAGAACCTGTTCGAACCATCAGATTTGGCCACAATTACCACCGGAGATGACCATTCTGATTTTGATCTTGTTATTATGCCTGCTTTCAACATATCTTCTATTGCCTTTTCTACGACTTCTCTATTTCTTAATGGAGTTCTGTATGGTTTTAAACTAATTGGTGGATGATCTCCCGTGTCTATTTCCATCGTAACTGTTTGTGTCTTACCCAATTCTAAATCATTTATCGCAAACACATCTTGATTTTGCTTTATAAGTTGTTCTAACACTTCCTTATTTTCTGGCGAAGTTTTTAATTGTGCTAACAATTCTTTTTCTCTTGTTACTTTGTCTAGTGAATGTATTTGTGCTGTATTTCTTCTAAATGGATGGATCAATTCATCCATTCTAACGTTCCCTTTTCTTCTGTATCCGCGTCTATTATTACTTCTTTCATTAGAGGTTTCTGAATAACTTATGCCTGCCATATTTACCCTATCTGTTGCCAATATGTCACTAACGTTATGTTCTAGCTTGGCTATTACACATCCTCTGTATAATTTAATTTCTCTACCTGTGTTATTAATAACCATTACTGGAAATGTTAAACTTTTATCTAATTCTATTATTCCATCCGGAACTTCTAAACCTGGTTCATCTATTATTTCCTTTTGCAATTCAGTGATTCTGACTATGTTTCCTGCTACACAATATGGGGTTTTCTTTAGCTTCGCTTGTATTAAATTAACTGACTGTGGTTTTAAATTCATGGTCGTTTTAACTCTAACTAGTGTCGACACATGCATATCTTCTTCTAAATCTACGTAAACATCTTGGAATTTTAATTTATGCAAATCAAATAAAAGTCTCACCCCATTTTTCAATAAAAAATCTCTACCCAATATCATATTCCTATTTAACTCTTTGACTACATGGAACATATGCCTGACATTTATCCCTCCTAATTTAAAGTTTATCATCGTTTGTCCTAGCACTTCTAATTTTTGTCCCGTTACCGAATGGAGATTCTCCTGAATTCTAAATATTCTACAATTTCTTAACATTCGATATAAAAATGCTTCTTTAATCACGCTAACTTGTGCTCCCGAATCAACTAATGTTCTAACTTTATATTTTCCTATTTCTACTATACATGAACTAGGATCTACCATATTTAATGACACTTGTGTTATCTCTGCTTGTTTTTTATTTCTAAATGTTCTATTATACTCATCCTTTGGATTTTTAATATATTGATGCCCTTTTGGATCTTACTATCTTCCCTCCTACTGCCGATCCTATTCAGTAAGCGGGATGCCAATTTCCCTGATTTCCTGATCTTCTAAAATTTCTTTGCATTTCTCCATAATTCCCATTTGCTGGTCTGCCATTTGCAGTTCTATTCTGTGTACTCGTCTGAACACCTCTATTATTTTGTGTATTCGATGGGACACGTCTGTTACCACAGAAGCGAAAAATGTGCCCACGTTGGTGACATCCCCAACAAACCACATTCGAGTTATTTGTGTTACCTTCCATGTTTCTTACAGTATTTCTCACTTGTCCTCCTCTACTTTGATTATATATGTTATCGTTTCTTTGTACCATCTGTATTTCTCCTCGTCTTCCTCTCCATCCATGTCTATACTGTCCTACTTCCATAGGTTCTTCAATTCTATCTTCCGAACTACTACCTAACTCTCGTCCTACTCTTAATCTAAACCTTCTCCTCAAGCTTTCCTCTTGTATAGCGATATCTACCGCTTGTGACAATCTTGCAGGATTCTCTCTTAATAATTTAAATTTCAATCCATCTGACCTAATCCCATCAACAAAAATCCCTACTAACATCCGTTCTACTTCTTCAGCTCGTACATTCTGTCCTAAAAATGACTCTTCAGCTAAATTTATTAACCTGTCACTGTATAGCTGAACACTTTCTGTACTGTTTTGTCTAGTCTGTCGCAATACTGAGAATGCGTGTTGTGGATCAGTAATTTCAGCATATTTTCTTGCGAGATCATCTTTGAATTCTTCCCAGGTTTCACCTCCTGCTGCTTCTAACTTTCTTCTAATGTGGTCAGAAACTGGACTTGTACTTGTTCTGTATGCCAAATTCTTTTTTTCTTCATCTGTAGCGTTTATTAAATACGCATGTTTTTCAATAGAAATGACCCATTTTTTAAACTGGTTTGCCTGACCACTAAATCTTTCAACATCAGTGCTTATATTTTGTTGTCTTAACACCGCATCCAACCTTGCTATTGCCCCGCCAACTCCAGTCAGTACCTGTGAAAAATCTTGGGGTTGCATCCTAAAATCTGTACTGGAAATTATCAAGCAATATACAAATATTTCAAACAATATTAATTTCAAAACCTGCAACAATACATAATCTGTTAATTACTCTAATATTATCTAATTATCTTAACTAAAGCCTCCAATCGAAGATCCTGACGAAGAAATATTCCTATTTCAATCCTGAATTCTGACACAAGAATTTAAATGACCTCCTGATTTTGAATTACCTACACCACATAAAAAAAGGACTCTAATCAAGCTCGTTGAAATGAGCAGAACAACGAAGAGCCTCTGGATTTCTGAATTTAATCGAAGTCGAAGTCAGTTCTTTCCAGTTATTTTCCTGACATTGCTTGTGCTCGATATAACGCTCGCTATAAGACTGCTTGATTATTTGCTCGATTAACTGTATGCGTTGGACTTTCCTTTCCGTCAAGCAAGGTCACCTTCACGCAACCGACAACTGCTCATGGTTTCAGCAAAAATTACTTTCCAACAGCAATCTGGCAATTTCATACGTTTCAGCGTAAAAATGATTCATTCAACAACAATTGGATTTAAACCTGACGCTATCCAGTCTCTTATTTGTTACGTGGCATTTCAACAACTGTCAGTTTAAATTGAGCATACCAATTTTTTTTCTTGAGATAATTTTCAACAATGCTTTCATTTAAGTGAAGTAACTGTAGAGAATATTGAGGATCTCGACTCAATAATTATAGAATTTGCAACATAACCTTGACTTCACCTTCAACAATCCAATGAGTTAAAACTCACAATTTTCACCATTCTTTGTATTACTTGAAGTTTTGTTTGGAGCAGGTTATCGTTCTGTTGAAATTAAATCATTTCTAATCCCTCAAGATTTCATAAGTTGTTATACCATATAACCAGCGAGTTCATTCTTATCAGCTTTTGTACTAATTCTTGATGCAAACCGGCATTACTTGATCTCAATATACCATTAGCGTTGGTCAGTGCTGAAATTATTTCATACTATTTATCAGATAAAAACATCAGTCTTTCAAAAAAATAAGTTTATCAATCAAACCTTTTGAGCTGTCCTGAGAAATCGATCTCCTTTTTTTTTTTTAAACAGAAATACACTGAGAATCCACAACAACTACCCCTGGGCAGGCTTTTAGTTGTTGCGTTTCTTATTATCCTTTACTTAAAAACTTCCTTCTCCAGACGCCAGACATAACAACATTCCATGGCGGTGACTCTCTCCTCAACATCCCATGTTGTTCTTTAAGGTCAAAGGCACCAAATCAACCTGTATTGTAGTGTTATACACAGGATAGTAGGCACGTGATCGTACAGCACACAAGACTCCGCCATTGGTTAGAACATACTTTATTAGTCGAATTGTTCAACTACAACACAACGATGGTAAGCTCAAATCCCGATGTTTACATATTCCTGCCTTCTTGCTAGCTGGACCCCAAGTCAAGTGACGTGTGTGTTTTCCTAGATACACTTCTTCATTCGTGCACACACGTTCACTATGGTTTTCCCCCTAGTCAAGGAATGCGCAGCATTCCTTAACTCCTTACTCCTAAGCTACTCTGTTACAGAGATATAAGATTGTCTATCATATAGAGCTATAAGATTGTCTATCATATTAAGCTATAAGCTTGTCTACCATACTGAGCTATAAGATTGTCTATCATATTCGTTTGTTTGAGCTATAAGATTGTCTATCATATTGAGCTATAAGATTGTTTATCATATTCGTTTGTTTGAGGTATAAGATTGTCTATTATATTGAGCTATAAGATTGTCATGATATTGAGCTATAAGTCTGTCTATCATAATGAGCTATAAGATTGTCTATCATATTCGTTTGTTTGAGCTATAAGATTGTCTAACATATTGAGCTATAATATTGTCTATCATATTGAGCTATAAGATTGTCTATTATAATAGTTTATTTGAGCTATAAGATTGTCTATCATATTCGTTTGTTTGAGCTATAAAATAGTCTATCATATTGAGCTATAAGATTGTCAATCATATTGAGCTATAAGATTGTATATCATATTGAGCTATAAGATTGTCTATCATATTAAGCTATAAGATTGTCTATTATAATGAGCTTTAAGATAGTCTATCATATTGAGCTATAAGATTGTCTATTATATTGAGCCATAAGATTGTCTATCATATTGAGCTATAAGATTGTCTATCATATTCGTTTGTTTGAGCTATAAGATTGTCTATTATATTGAGCTATAAGATTGTCTATCATATTGAGCTATAAGATTGTCTATCATATTCGTTTGTCTGAGCTATAAGATTGTCTATCATATTGAGCTATAACATTGTCTATCATGTTGCGCTATAAGATTGTCTATTATATTCGTTTATTTGAGCTATAAGAATGCCTATCATATTGACCTATAAGATTGTGTATCATATTCGTTTGTTTGAGCTATAAGATTGTCTATCATATCGAGCTATAAGCTTGTCTATCATATTGAGCTATAAGATTGTCTATCATATTCGTTTATCTTAGCTATAAGATTGTCTATCAAATTGAGCTATAAGATTGTCTATCATATTCATTTGTTTGAGCTATAAGATTGTCTATCATATTGAGCTATAAGATTGTCTATCATATTCGTTTGTTTGAGCTATAAGATCGTCTTTCATATTGAGCTATAAGATTGTCTATCATATTCGTTTGTTTGAGCTATATGATTGTCTATCATATCGAGCTATAAGATTGTCTATTGTCAGGGTCTTAAACTTGGCTCGCTTTCCTAACAAGTGTGAGACAATACAACTACAACGTGATTTGACGTAAGACTCAACGACACATCGTTCGATGGATTTATTAACGTATCAAATACAGAACGATGATCACAAATATATATAATTGATACTTTACAACTTACATCCACAATACAGTTCACAAGTCTGACTCGCAAGATGTCCAGACACTCGCCTTTCAATACAGAAACGATACAACGCCTTTCTCTCAATCACACGTCCGTCCTGTACCGTGTCCCCAGAGCTGTCTGGACCTGGTTTGCAACTTGCCTCCTGCCTGACGTGGCGTCACGTGGCAGGCGTGCGTCTTGCGTTGGCGGCCTGACCGCTGGTCAGCCAGCGATCTCGCAGGCCGGTAACTCATTCGCCTGGCGGCGCAACGAAGTGGTTGCATCCCTTACTGGGAGCTAAGTCGCCTGGCGGTCGTAACGATGTCCCTGCATCGCTGTCCCCTGTCGGACTCTGACACGCTCCCCCGGTAAACTCCATGAAAGATGTAGTCTTTCATGTATAATGTCTGTACCTGTTGGGTTAATAGTATACCCTTGTCAGAGTCTACCTTTCCATTGTTATACACAACGTTATCAAAATTACACACATGGCATAGAAATATATAAGAACTGGGAGTTGGGTACAAAGACATGTGGTGCTTCATGTTCAACACATATCAGGCTTCACCCTCTCGATGGCTGGTTACCTCAATCGTATTATCACCCAGTCGGATCAGTAGCACCAGCTTCACGCATCTACGTCAACGCAATTTGAAAAAAAATAATAATATGGTTCTTGAAACAAAAACCATCTCGCGAGACTGAAATACGACTTTATATAAGTCGTATAAAACACTCAAACCCTGTCCCTACTTGGCCAGGAGTTATTGTGTTGGTATACAATGTTGGCAACCCTCTGCCATGCCCAGTAGATGCCTGCCTGTGGTGTCAACACTTTAACAACAACATGTTATATTACACACAACACATTAGCATATACATTTCAAATTATGGCCCTTTGTGTGAAAATGTCATAACAATAAATGAAAGGGGAATAATTTTAACATTAGTGAAACACAATAATTTACAATAACTATTTAATTTCTTAGTGTCATTGCTTGACGTTTCTTCATATTAACGAGAAAAAGTCGGTAATATGAATACGTTAATCAAGATATGATTCTAAGATTACATTAGAGAAATAAATAAACACACAATTCGTGTATTCAATTTTATAGAATCCTAAACATTTTAGAATCGTCAAAACTTTTTAACCTTTTATATGTTGTCTGCTATTTTTGTTCTAAATTTCTAATTAATCCGGAAGTACACACGAGCTCTAAAATCAGCTGATGGTAAAGCTTGTAGAACACACCTGTTCCGGTTTGATGTAGTTTAAGGAAGGTACACTGTTCTCAAAGTTCGTGTTGGATGTTGTTACACAATCTTCTGGATTACGATCGAATGTTCATGTGTTAGATGTTTCAGTCGAACATTAAAGATTTCGGTTCACTGCAGAGGTGTAGAAAAGTCGTCACTGTTCAGTTTTTACTTTCACACTCGTCATTAAAATGTTCCTGGAAGATTCAACACGAAGTTATCACTGTCACGTTGGATAATTCGCTTCAGGTAAGTGCGAATGTGACACTGTTCTTGTACTTAATATATACAGTTAATAAAGTTCGCTTTCTACCACATACTGCACATTTATACACGACAATCATTACATGAACTAGTAAAATAAGAACACTATATATAACGGGAGTAATCCCTATCACAATATTGTAGACATTACACAGCTTTTCGTGAATGAAAAAAAACACTATTCACTGCTAAATGGCTGTGTCGGTCTGAGTGTATTTCTACATACTGCACTCAGACATTGGTGCTCACTGGGTCGGTCGGACAACGTGACAAAAGATCGGCAATTGAATTGGTTCTGCCTGGGATATGTCGAACCTCAAAGCTATAATCTTGAAGTTTCAGAGACCAACGCGCTATCATATGGTTCGATGGCACACCTGAATTCATCCATCGTAAGGGGCTGCTGTCCGATTCTACGATGAAATGGCGTCCGAGAAGAAATCTAGACAATTTGGTGATACCTACTACTAAAGCTAGGGCTTCCAATTGAGGAATGGACCATGCCCGCTCTCGGGCTTTCAGCTTCCGGGATACAAAATAAACTGGGTGGAGGATGTTGTTATACTCCTGCAACAGGACTGCTCCAATCGCCACGGAGCTAGCATCTGTGCGTAATCTGAAAGGTAAACGGATATCGGGCAATTTAAGGATAAGATTATGTTTATTCTTATCGGAAAAACATGATAGCACTTTATGAAATGCGATTTTTAGGCATTGATCGTGTACAATTTTCTCAGGTTTATCCTTTGTTAGTAAATTAGTAAATACCTCGGTCAGTTCCGAAAAATCAGGAATAAATTGCCTATAGTAATTGATTAGGCCCAGCAAACTTCTGACTTCTTTTTTAGTAGTCGGAAGTGAGAGTTTTAGTATCTTGGACACAATTTTATCGTCTGTCGTGACAAAGCCATTGGATATTTTATAGCCCAAGAATGATATTTCCTGGTAGGCTATGTCTACTTTTGCAGGCTTCACTGTCAGTCCGTGCTGTCTGATCCGTTCAAATGTCTGGTCTAATGTCTTAATGTGCTCCGTCATTGTCTCTGTGTGAACACATATGTCGTCAATATAGCAAATTATGTTAGGAATGTCTCTTAGAAGTAGTCGTGTCATACGTACGAATGTGGCTGGGGCGTTAACAAGCCCAAATGGAAGTTTGCACCATTCGTACAGTCCCCAAGGTGTGGCGAAAGCTGTCAGATGTCTGCTCTGTTCGTCTACAGCAATCTGCCAGTAACCTTTGACCATGTCTACAGTCGTAAAGAACCTAGCGTCTGTCAGTTCTGTCAGAAGATCGTCAGTGTTTGCCATAGGCTCAAGATCTAGAACAGTTATTTTATTCAGTTTTCGGTAGTCGATGCACAGTCTTATTGTATTGTCCTTTTTTCGTACTATGACCATGGGAGATGAGTAGTCTGATTGGGATCGTCTTATGATGTTATTTTTCTCTAAGTTGATGATTTCTTGATGTAACTGTTCCTTGTAATGTAATGGGATGGTGTATGGTCTGCATCTAATGGGTGTGTTTGATGTGAGTGCGATGTGATGTTGTATTAATTCTGTTTGTCCTGGGTTGTTGGAAAAGATGGTGTTGTACTGTTGTATAAGTTGTTTGCACCTGTCTGTGTCTGCTTGAGTTAAATTTGGGTTGATTTTGATCTCCTTCAAGCAGTCTGTCGTGTCTAATGCAGGTGTTGGAATTTCGTCACTAGCATCGTCGTCTTCGTGATCTATTATCACTGTACAAGCTGTTGTATCGTCTTGTTCGTCGTCTCTGTGGTGGTATGGTCTTAGCATATTTATGTGAAATATTTTGTGTTTGTCTTTTATAAGGATCTCGTAGTCTACAGGTGAAATCTGTCTTGTCACTTTAAAAGGTCCCTGCCAAGAATCAGTCAGAAGGTGTCTGTCACTAGGTAGCAGAAGAAGAATGTCCTGTCCAGGTGTCAATGTTATTGTCCTGTTACCTTTGTCAGCATACTGTCTATAAGTAGCACCAGATAGTTTTAGTGCATTCTTTGCAATAACACAAGATTTGATGATTCTTTCACGCAATGATGTCACATATAAGTATGATGATATGGGTTTAAGTACTGGTGTAGAGTCAGTTAACATTTGGTGGTAAATGGTCAATGGGCCACGTGGTTTGGCACCATAGATAAGTTCAAAAGGAGAGAAACCGGTACTAGCATGTGGTACCTCGCGATAAGCAAAAAGAATAGCTGGTAGATATACATCCCAGTTGTTGGGGTGTTCTTGCGTTACTTTTGCAAGCATGTGCTTAAGATCCCCGTTAAACTTTTCTATTACTCCGCTACTGTGAGGATGGTAGGGGGAATTGAAACACTGCTTCACTCCCAGCATTTTGGTGAAAGCTTGGGTGGATGCGGCAATAAACTGAGTGCCCCTATCAGATTGGATAGTATCTGGAAAACCTATCCTAGAAAAAATATGGAAGAACACTTCCATTATGTCATTGGCAGTTATGTTCTTTAACGGAATAGCTTCTGGCCAGCGACTACATTGATCAATGATAGTTAGAATAAATTTATTCCCTCTAGTTGTTGTATGACTAAGAGGGCCCACTATGTCAACCGATAGCTTTTCAAAAGGTCGACTGGCTAAGTCGGTAACTTGTAACTTTGCCTGTGGGTGTTTACCTTTTTTAACTAATTTCTGGCAGGTGTCACAACTTCTGCAATATTCTTTAATATCATTGAAAAATTTTGGCCAGTGAAATTGTGTCAATAACCTTGATCTGGTTTTAACGTATGCCATATGTCCTGCAAGAGGTATATCGTGTGCAAGATGTAAGGCTTGCTTGCGATAACTAGTTGGCAAAACAGTTTGCTCTGTGGTATTCGTCACCTCTGGTGTAATACCTGGTGAGTATGTCATTTTTCAAAGCAAAATGCCATTTTGCATTCTTGGTTACTTTTGGCTTTCGGCCGATCAGGTCAAAGTATTTTGACAATGAAGGATCAGCTTTTTGGGCTGTTACAAATGCTTCCTTCATGGTGTTAGTAGGTAGTGAAACTGGGCTGAGTAATTGTATAGCCTCAGTTTGATTTACTTCATCTTGCATTCTAGCAGTAGCTCTTGTTACTGCGTTCACACACTCAATGATATCAGATGATGATGATGGAACAATAGTTTCAATGATGTCATGAGAACTTAGTGCTACATTAGCTACTTTACAATCAATAGGTGGTGTGACATTTTCAATGATGACATTTGATGGTGATGTTATGGTATCATCATTACATGAAGATGTTATGTCATGAGGTTTATCATTTACCTCAGGTAAATTACCAATAATTATATCACAAACTGGACTGGTTAGTGCAGCGCACTTTACTTTCCCAGTGAGGAAAGGTGTATCAATATATGCCCATGCTAATGGGTATCTCTCAATATTGCCTGAGAATGTTCTACATGTTACGTGCCTGCCTGTGTAATCTGTAGGCAATATGAACGTTCTTTTCAGGCCAATGATTGTACTTCCTGTGTCGCGAAGGACTGTAGCATATTTGCCATTTACATATCCGTGATGGATGTTTATTCTGCCCTTTGAACCTATTACCGAATTAGCTTCTTCATTGGCAATAGGGATGGTATGACCGCATTTTAAAATACCATCTTCATAGAAAGTATTACAAACATAGCATTTGTTTGCGTTGAATATGTCAACAGCCTGTGCTGAGTTCACAGGATGTTTCTCTGGCTCTTCTTCTTCAGACGCGGAACTATCATCCAAGGCGGCACTTGCTTTTTTGTCATCTGCCTGCCCTCACAATCCTTCCGATGGTGTCCGAACGCCTTACAGAGAAAACATTTAGTCAACCTTTGAAGGTTTCACGCTCCTGATTTCGTTGATTTACCCTGTGTTGTAAGTACGTCTTGTAACGAGGGTTTTTATCACACATCTCACTCTGATGATGAGAATATTACAATACCCGCAATGATATAACTTCTCAGAGGTAGGCTTACGAAATTTCTGCCTACTATAGGGTTGTTTGTCATAATTAGCCGCTGCTACAAAGTTAATGTTAGTATCTTCAGTAGCAAAGCAATGTTTGTTGGCTGTGTAGTAAGCCGAACCCCGTCTTTCAATTTCATCCACACTAGAGCATTCATTCTCTAACAAAAATTTAGCAAAGGCTGAAGGAATAGATGACACAATTTTGTCTCTAATGATTAGATCTTCCAATCTCTGATAACTTTTTTCAATTTTGGCTGCTGACGTCCATTTGGTGAAAATATCTCGGACTAAGCAGAGGTAGTCAGAGAACGTTTGAGTCGGTTTTGGGCTCAATTTACTGAACTGTTCTCTGTAACCTGCCTCATCTAACATAAAATGTGCCATAATCTTAGATTTCAGATAATGGTAATCTTTTCTGAGGTCTTTGGGGATGGTTTCAATAACTTTAAGAGGTTCCCCTGACAAACTCCTCATGTACACAATATTCCATTCAGACAGTGGAACTTGATAATGTTCCATTAAAGTTTCAAAATTTTGGGTAAAGGCTGCGATGCAGTCACCCGAGGTATAATTACGTACAATACCTTGATATTTCTTATACTGGTTTTCTTTCTCCAGTCTCTCCGATTTCTTAAACTCTTTGTTAATGGCAGTCTCAGTGTCAAGTTGTTTCATCTTCAACTGTAACTCCAGTTCTTCTCTCTTACTCTGAGCTGCTATTTCTGTCTTTTTCAACTCACTATCTATCTCAGCTTGCTTTGTCTTTTCAGACAATTCTGCTTGCTTTAAGGCTGTGTCTGCCTCTGCTTGCTTTGCAGTTCTTTCTGCTTCTGCCTGTTTAAGAGCTCTTTCAGCCGCTCTTTCATCGCGTTCATTAATTTTCTCCTGTACTAGTAGGTATTCTGCGTATTTCTCCTCACTCCACTTTGTTAACTCATCACCTGCTAACTTTAATTTTAACCCCATATCAATGAAGTCAAATAATGAAGACATGATGGAAAAATGTCAATGAAATACAAGCCACACAAAATAAATTATAAGTGGTTAGTAATCAACAAGTTACAATCTGTTTATATGGACGATATGTGCCTAAAAATGCATTTTTAAAGTATACGAAAAGGAAAAAGTATACTCAAGTGCCCTGGATGCGGTGAAGAACGGTTGGAAAATCGGGCTAGGAACTGTAGGGTCGCTACCTCAGACTACAAATGACCTCTACGGCAAGGTTTCGGATGGTACGGAAAAACCTGCTTTTATTTTGGAAGAAGATAAATTAGCGTCTATTTGTTGGTGTGTGCCTGCTTGTCACTAAGTGTTGATTAGGTTTGTATGGCGTTGAGTGTAATTGTATGTCGTAAGTTTGTCCGTCAACAGTTTTCTTACAATACACGTACTTTCTTTCCAAACACTTTTCGCGTTCCACAAACTCAATGCACAAAGACAATCTACAAGTATCTTAACACTCTACAACATTGATGACACATCACTTACATCAAGATGACATTCAGTAAGGACATAGACATCAAGTTTACAAGATGGCGACAAGGTCAAAATGGCGACAAGATCACAATGTCGACAAGGTCAAAACGGTGACAAGTTTCACAAATCACAAATGTTTTACACGCTTACAGGATCAAACAAATTGTATGCATTGTACGTTTACAAATGATCTTACACATGTTTAAATAATGTAGTAACAATCAAAATGAGCCTTCCATGATCACATTTAAGTTTAAATCTAACTAAATTAAAGTTGGACGAGACCTTCACGTTCAACAAGGACAAGCTATTCACGTTCAAATATAAGTAAATTAAAGCTGGACGAGCCCTCCACGTTCACACATGTCAGGGTCTTAAACTTGGCTCGCTTTCCTAACAAGTGTGAGACAATACAAATACAACGTGATTTGACGTAAGACTCAACGACACATCGTTCGATGGATTTATTAACGTATCAAATACAGAACGATGATCACAAATATATATAATGGATACTTTACAACTTACATCCACAATACAGTTCACAAGTCTGACTCGCAAGATGTCCAGACACTCGCCTTTCAATACAGAAACGATACAACGCCTTTCTCTCAATCACACGTCCGTCCTGTACCGTGTCCCCAGAGCTGTCTGGACCTGGTTTGCAACTTGCCTCCTGCCTGACGTGGCGTCACGTGGCAGGCGTGCGTCTTGCGTTGGCGGCCTGACCGCTGGTCAGCCAGCGATCTCGCAGGCCGGTAACTCATTCGCCTGGCGGCGCAACGAAGTGGTTGCATCCCTTACTGGGAGCTAAGTCGCCTGGCGGTCGTAACGATGTCCCTGCATCGCTGTCCCCTGTCGGACTCTGACATCTATCATATTCGTTTATCTGAGCTATAAGATTGTCTATCATACTGAGCTATAAGATTGTCTATCATATTCGATTGTTGGGCTATGAGATTGTCTATCATATTAAGCTATAATATTGTCTATCATATTGAGCTATAAGATAGTCTATCATATTAATATATATGATTGTCTATCATATTCGTTTGTTTGAGCTATACGATTGTCTATCATATTCGTTTTGTTTGAGCTATAATATTGTCAATCATGTTGAGCTATAAGATTGTCTATCATATTGAGCTAAAAGATTTTCTATCATATTGAGCTATAAGATTGTCTGTCACATTGAGATATAAGATTTTCTATCATATTCGTTTGTTTGAGCTATAAGATTGTCTATCATATTCGTTTGTTTGAGCTATAAAATAGTCTATCATATTGAGCTATAAGATTGTCAACCATATTGAGCTACAAGATTGTATATCATATTGAGCTATAAGATTGTCTATCATATTGAGCTATAAGATTGTCTATCATTTTGTTTTTAACGATTGTCTATCATATTGAGCTATATGATTGTCTATCATATTGAGCAATAAGATTGTCTATTATAATGAGCTTTAAGATAGTCTATCATATTTAGCTATAAGATTGTCTATTATATTGAGCCAAAATATAGTCTATCATATTGAGCTATACGTTTGTCTATCATATTCGTTTGTTTGAGCTATAAGATTGTCTATTATATTGAGCTATAAGATTGTCTATCATATTGAGCTATAAAATTGTCTATCATAATCGTTTGTCTGAGCTATAAGATTGTCTATCATATTGAGCTATAACATTGTCTATCATGTTAAGCTATAAGCTTGTCTATCATATTGAGCTATAAGATTGTCTATCATATTCGTTTATCTGAGCTATAAGATTGTCTATCATATTGAGATATAAGATTGTCTATCATATTCGATTGTTTGAGCTATGAGATTGTCTATCATATTGAGCTATAAGATTGTCTATCATATTGAGCTATAAGATTGTCTATCATATTAAGATATATGATTGTCTATCATATTCGTTTGTTTGAGCTATAAGATTGTCTATCATATTGAGCTATACGATTGTCTATCATATTCGTTTTGTTTGAGCTATAATATTGTCTATCATATTGAGCTATAAGATTGTCTAACATATTGAGCTTAAAGATTTTCTATCATATTGAGCTATAAGATTGTCTGTCACATTGAGATATAAGATTTTCTATCATATTCGTTTGTTTGAGCTATAAGATTGTCTATCATATTCGTTTGTTTGAGCTATAAAATAGTCTATCATATTGAGCTATACGATTGTCTATCATATTGAGCTATAAGATTGTCTATCATATTTGAGCTATAAGATTGTCTATCATATTGAGCTATAAGATTGTCTATCATTTTGTTTTTAACGATTGTCTATCATATTGAGCTATATGATTGTCTATCATATTGAGCAATAAGATTGTCTATTATAATGAGTTTTAAGATAGTCTAACATATTGAGCTATAAGATTGTCTATTATATTGAGCCATAAGATTGTCTATCATATTGAGCTATAAGATTGTCTATCATATTCGTTTGTTTGAGCTATAAGTTTGTCTATTATATTGAGCTATAAGATTGTCTATCATATTGAGCTATAAGATTGTCTATCATATTCGTTTGTCTGAGCTATCAGATTTTCTATCATATTGAGCTATAACATTGTCTATCATGTTGAGCTATAAGATTGTCTATTATATTCGTTTATTTGAGCTATAAGAATGCCTATCATATTAAGCTATAAGATTGTCTATCATATTCGTTTGTTTGAGCTATAAGATTGTCTATCATATTCAGCTATAAGATTGTCTATCATATTGAGCTATAAGCTTGTCTACCATATTGAGCTATAAGATTGTCTATCATATTCGTTTGTTTGAGCTATAAGATCGTCTTTCAAATTGAGCTATAAGATTGTCTATCATATTCGTTTGTTTGAGCTATATGATTGTCTATCATATTGAGCTATAATATTGTCTATCATATTCGTTTGTTTGAGCTATAAGATTGTCTATCATACTGAGCTATAAGATTGTCTATCATATTCGATTGTTTGAGCTATGAGATTGTCTATCATATTGAACTATAAGATTGTCTATCATATTGAGCTATAATATTGTCTATCATATTGAGCTATAAGATTGTCTATCATATTGTGCTATAAGATTGTCTATCATATTCGTTTGTTTGAGCTATAAGATTGTCAATCATATTAGTTTGTTTGAGCTATGAGATTGTCTATCATATTGAGCTATAAGATTGTCTATCATACTGAGCTATAAGATTGTCTATCATACTGAGCTATAAGATTGCCTATCTTATTAGTTTGTTTGAGCTATAAGATTGTCTATCATACTGAGCTATAAGATTGTTTATCATATTCGTTTGTTTGAGCTATAGGATTGTCAATCATATTGAGCTATAAGATTGTCTAGCATATTCGTTTGTTTGAGGTATAAGATTGTCTATCATATTGAGCTATAACATTGTCATCATATTGAGCTATAAGACTGTCTATCGTAATGAGCTATAAGATTGTCTATCATATTCGTTTGTTTGAGCTATAAGATTGTCTATCACATTGAGCTATAAGATTGATTATCATATTGAGCTTTAAGATTGTCTAACATATTGAGCTATAAGATAGTCTATCATATTGAGCTATAAGATTGACTATCATATTCATTTGTTTGAGCTATAAGATTGTGTATCATATTCGTTTGTTTGAGCTATAAGATTGTCTATAATATTAATCTATAAGATTATCTATCATATTGAGCTATACAATTGTCTGCCATATTGAGCTATAAAATTGTCTGCCATATTGAGCTAAAAGATTTTCTATCATATTGAGCTATACGATTGTCTGTCATATTGAGATATAAGATTTTCTATCATATCCGTTTGTTTGAGCTATAAGATTGTCTATCATATTCGTTTTTTTTAGCTATAAAATTGTCTATCATATTGAGCGATAAGTTTGTCTATCATTTTGAGCTATAAGATTGTCTATCATATTGAGCTATAAGATTGTCTATCATATTGAGCTATAAGATTGTCTATCATATTGAGCTATACGATTGTCTATCATATTGAGCTATATGAATGTCTATAATATTAAGCTATAAGATTGTCTATCATATTGAGCCATAAGATTGTTTATCATATTGAAATATAAGATTGTCTATCATATTCGTTTGTTTGAGCTATAAGATTGTCTATCATATTGAGCTATAAGATTGTCTATCATATTCGTTTGTTTGAGCTATAAGATTGTCTAACATATTGAGCTATAAGATTGTCTATCATATTGAGCTATAAGATTGTCTATTATAATCGTTTTTTTAGCTATAAGATTGTCTATCATATTCATTTGTTTGAGCTATAAGAGTGTCTATCATATTGAGCTATAAGATTGTCTATCATATTGAGCTATAAGCTTGTCTATCATATTGAGCTATAAGATTGTCTATCATATTCGTTTATCTGAGCTATAAGATTGTCTATCATATTGAGCTATACTATTGTCTATCCTATTGAGCTATACGATTGTCTATCATATTGAGCTATACGATTGTCTATCATATTGAGCTATATGATTGTCTATCATATTGAGCTATAAGATTGTCTATCATATTGAGCCATAAGATTGTCTATCATATTGAACTATAAGATTGTCTATCATATTTGTTTGTTTGAGCTATAAGATTGTCTCTCATATTGAGCTATAAGATTGTCTATCATATTGAGCTATACGATTGTCTATCATATTCGTTTGTTGAGCTATAAGATTGATAACATATTGAGCTATAAGATTGTCTATCATATTGAGCTATAAGATTGTCTATCATATTGAGCTATAAGATTGTCTATCATATTCGTTTGTTTGAGCTATAAGAGTGTCTATCATATTGAGCTATAAGATTGTCTATCATATTGAAACTATAAGTTTGTCTATCATATTGAGCTATAAGATTGTCTATCATATTCGTTTATCTGAGCTATAAGATTGTCTATCATATTGAGCTATAAGATCGTCTATCATACTAACCTATAAAATTGTCTATCATACTGAGCTATAAGATTGATTGTCATATTCGTTTGTTTGAGCTATAGGAGTGTCTATCATATTGAGCTATACGATGGTCTATCAAATTCAGCTATAAGATTGTCTATCATATAGAGCTATACGATTGTTTATCATACTGAGCTATAAGATTGTCTATCATACTGAGCTATAAGATTGTCTATCATATTCGTTGTTTGAGCTATAAGATTGTCTATCATATTGAGCTATAAGATTGTGTATCATATTAAGCTATAAGCTTGTCTATCATACTGAACTATAAGATTGTCTATCATATTCGTTTGTTTGAGCTATAAGATTGTCTATAATATTGAGCTATAAGATTGTCTATCATATTCGTTTGTTTGAGCTATAAGTTTGTCTATCATATTGAGCTATAAGATTGTCTATCATATTGAGCTATAAGATTGTCGATGATATTGAACTATAAGATTGTCTATCATATTGAGCTATAAGATTGACTATCATATTCGTTTGTTTGAGCTATAAGATTGTCTATCATATTCGTTTGTTTGAGCAATAAGATTGTCTATAATATTGAGCTATAAAATTGTCTATCATATTGAGCTATAAGCTTGTCTGCCATATTGAGCTATAAGATTGTCTATGATATTGAGGTAAAAGATTTTCTATCATATTGAGATATAAGATTCTCTGTCACATTGAGATATAAGATTTTCTATCATATTCCTTTGTTTAAGCTATAAGATTGTCTATCATATTCGTTTGTTTGAGCTATAAACTTGTCTATCATATTGAGCTATAAGATTGTCTATCATATTGAGCTATAAGATTGTCTATCATATTGAGCTATAAGATTGTCTATCATATTGAGCTATAGATTGTCTATCATATTGATTTATACGATTCTCTATCATATTGAGCTATATGATTGTCTATCATATTGAGCAATAAGATTGTCTATTATAATGAGATTTAAGATAGTCTATCATATTGAGCTATAAGATTGTCTATTAGATTGAGCCATAGGATTGTCTATCATTATTGAGCTATAAGATTGTCTATCATATTCGTTTGTTTGAGCTATAAGGATTGTTTATCATATTGAGCTATAAGATTGTCTATCATATTGAGCTATACGATTGTCTATCATATTGAGCTATATGATTGTCTATACATATTGAGCTATAAGATTGTCTATCATATTGAGCCATAAGATTGTCTATCATATTGAACTATAAGATTGTCTATCATATTTGTTTGTTTGACTTATAAGATTGTCTCTCATATTGAGCAATAAGATTGTCTATCATATTGAGCTATACGATTATCTAGTATAATCGTTTATTTGAGCTATAAGATTGTCTATCATATTCGTTTGTTTGAGCTATAAGAGTGTCTATCATATTGAGCTATAAGATTGTCTATCATATTGAACTATAAGCTTGTTTATAATATTGAGCTATAAGATTGTCTATCATATTCGTTTATCTGAGCTATAAGATTGTGTATCATATTGAGCTATAAGATCGTCTATCATACTAACCTATAAGATTGTCTATCATACTGAGCTATAAGATTGATTGTCATATTCGTTTGTTTGGGCTATAAGATTGTCTATCATATTGGGCTATAAGATTGTCTATCATATTCAGCTATACGATTGTCTATCATATAGAGCTATACGATTGTCTATCATACTGAGCTATAAGATTGTCTATCATACTGAGCTATAAGATTGTCTATCATATTCGTTTGTTTGAGCTATAAGATTGTCTATCATATTGAGCTATAAGATTGTCTATCATATTAAGCTATAAGCTTGTCTATCATACTGAACTATAAGATTGTCTATAATATTCGTTTGTTTGAGCTATAAGATAGTCTATAATATTGAGCTATAAGATTGTCTATCATATTCGTTTGTTTGAGCTATAAGTTTGTCTATCATATTGAGCTATAAGATTGTCTATCATATTGAGCTATAAGATTGTTGATCATATTGAACTATAAGATTGTCTATCATATTCGTTTATCTGAGCTATAAGATTGTGTATCATATTGAGCTATAAGATCGTCTATCATACTAACCTATAAGATTGTCTATCATACTGAGCTATAAAGATTGATTGTCATATTCGTTTGTTTGGGCTTATAAGATTGTCTATCATATTGGGCTATAAGATTGTCTATCATATTCAGCTATAAGATTGTCTATCATATAGAGCTATACGATTGTCTATCATACTGAGCTATAAGATTGTCTATCATACTGAGCTATAAGATTGTCTATCATATTCGTTTGTTTGAACTATAGATTGTCTATCATATTGAGCTATAAGATTGTCTATCATATTAAAGCTATAGCTTGTCTATCATACTGAACTATAAGATTGTCTATAATATTCGTGTTGTTTGAGCTATAAGATAGTCTATAATATTGAGCTAGTAAGATTGTCTATCATATTCGTTTGTTTGAGCTATACGTTTGTCTATCATATTGAGCTTATAAGATTGTCTATCATATTGAGCTCATAAGATTGTTGATCATATTGAACTATAAGATTGTCTATCATATTGAGCTATAAGATTGACTATCATATTCGTTTGTTGTGAGCTATAAGATTGTCTATAATATTGAGCTATAAAATTGTCTATCATATTGAGCTATAAGATTTGTCTGCCATATTGAGGCTATAAGATTGTCTATCATATTGAGCTAAAAGATTTTCTATCATATTGAGATATAAGATTCTCTGTCACATTGAATATAAGATATTCTATCATATTCCTTTGTTTAAGCTATAAGATGGTCTATCATATTCGTTTGTTTGAGCTATAAACTTGTCTATCATATTGAGCTATAAGATTGTCTATCATAGTGAGCTATAAGATGGTCTATCATATTGAGCTATAAGATTGTCTATCATATTGAGCTATAAGATTGTCTATCATATTGAGCTATAAGGATTGTCTATCATATTGATTTATACGATTCTCTATCATATTGAGCTATATGATTGTCTATCATATTGAGCAATAAGATTGTCTATTATAATGAGATTTAAGATAGTCTATCATATTGAGCTATAAGATTGGTCTATTAGATTGAGCCATAGGATTGTCTATCATATTGAGCTATAAGATTGTCTATCATATTCGATTGTTTGAGCTATAAGATTGATATCATATTGAGCTATAAGACTGTCTATTCATATTGAGCTATACGATTGTCCTATCATATTGAGCTATATGATTGTCTATCATATTGAGCTATAAGATTGTCTATCATATTGAGCCATAAGATTGTCTATCATATTGAACTATAAGATTGTCTATCATATTTGTTTGTTTGACCTATAAGATTGTCTCTCATATTGAGCAATAAGATTGTCTATCATATTGAGCTATAAGATTGTCTATCGTATTCGTTTCTTTGAGCTATAAGATTGTCTAACATATTGAGCTATAAGATTGTCTATCATATTGAGCTATACGATTATCTATTATAATCGTTTATTTGAGCTATAAGATTGTCTTATCATATTCGTTTGTTTCAGCTATAAGAGTGTCTATCATATTGAGCTATAAGATTGTCTATCATATTGAACTATAAGATTGTCTATCATATTGAGCTATAAGATTGTCTATCATATTGAGTTATAAGATCGTCTATCATACTAACCCATAAGATTGTCTATCATAACTGAGCTATAAGATTGATTGTCATATTTATTTGTTTGGGCTATAAGATTGTCTATCATATTGAGCTATAACGATTGTCTATCAAATTCAGCTATAAGATTGTCTATCATATAGAGCTATACGATTGTCTATCATACTGAGCTATAAGATTGTCTATCATACTGAGCTATAAATTGTCTATCATATTCGTTTGTTTGAGCTATAAGATTGTCTATCATATTGAGCTATAAGATTGTCTATCATATTAAGCTATAAGCTTGTCTATCATACTGAACAATAGATTGTCTATCATATTCGTTTGTTTGAGCTATAAGATAGTCTATAATATTGAGCTATAAAGATTGTCTGTCATATTCGTTTGTTTGAGCTATAAGTTTGTCTATCATATTGAGCTATAAGATTGTCTATCATATTGAGCTATAGGATTGTTGATCATATTGAACTATAAGATTGTCTATCATATTGAGCTATAGATTGACTATCATATTCGTTTGTTTGAGCTTAAGATTGTCTATCATATTCTTTTGATTGAGCTATAAGATTGTCTATATATTGAGCTATAAAATTGTCTATCATATTGAGCTATAAGATTGTCTGCCATATTGAGCTATAAGATTGTCTATCATTTGAGCTAAAAGATATTCTATCATATTGAGCTATAAGATTGTCTCTCACATTGAGATATAAGACTTTCTATCATATTCCTTTGTTTAAGCTATAAGATTGTCTATCATATTCGTTTGTTTGAGTTGTAAAATTGTCTATCATATTGAGCTATAGATTGTCTATCATATTGAGCTATAGATTGTCTATCATATTGAGCTATAAGATTGTCTATCATATTGAGCTATAAGATTGTCTATCATACTGATTTATACGATTGTCTTTATAATGAGCTTTAAGATTGTCTATCATATTCGTTTGTTTGAGCTATAAGATTGTCTATCATATTAAGCTATAAGATTGTCTATCATATTGAGCTATACGATTGTCTATCATATTGAGCTATATGATTGTCTATCATATTGAGCTATAAGATTGTCTATCATATTGAGCCATAAGATTGTATATCATATTGAACTATAAGATTGTCTATCATATTTGTTTGTTTGACCTATAAGATTGTCTCTCATATTGAGCAATAAGATTGTCTATCATATTGAGCTATAAGATTGTCTATCATATTCGTTTGTTTGAGCTATAAGATTGTCTAACATATTGAGCTATAAGATTGTCTATCATATTGAGCTATACGATTATCTATTATAATCGTTTATTTGAGCTATAAGATTGTCTATCATATTCGTTTGTTTGAGCTATAAGAGTGTCTATCATATTGAGCTATAAGATTGTCTATCATATTGAACTATAAGATTGTCTATCATATTGAGCTATAAGATTGTCTATCATATTGAGCTATAAGATCGTCTATCATACTAACCTATAAGATTGTCTATCATACTGAGCTATAAGATTGATTGTCATATTCGTTTGTTTGAGCTATAGGAGTGTCTATCATATTGAGCTCTACGATGGTCTATCAAATTCAGCTATAAGATTGTCTATCATATAGAGCTATACGATTGTCTATCATACTGAGCTATAAGATTGTCTATCATACTGAGCTTTAAGATTGTCTATCATATTCGTTTGTTTGAGCTATAAGATTGTCTATCATATTGAGCTATAAGATTGTCTATCATATTCGTTTGTTTGAGCTATAAGATTGTCTAACATATTGAGCTATAAGATTGTCTATCATATTGAGCTATATGATTGTCTATTATAATCGTTTTTTTTAGCTATAAGATTGTCTATCATATTTATTTGTTTGAGCTATAAGAGTGTCTATCATATTGAGCTATAAGATTGTCTATCATATTGAGCTATAAGCATGTCTATCATATTGAGCTATAAGATTGTCTTTCATATTCGTTTATCTGAGCTATAAGATTGTCTATCATATTGAGCTATACTATTGTCTATCCTATTGAGCTATAAGATTGTCTATCATATTGAGCTATACGATTGTCTATCATATTGAGCTATATGATTGTCTATCATATTGAGCTATAAGATTGTCTATCATATTGAGCCATAAGATTGTCTATCATATTGAACTATAAGATTGTCTATCATATTTGTTTGTTTGAGCTATAAGACTGTCTCTCATATTGAGCTATAAGATTGTCTATCATATTGAGCTATAAGATTGTCTATCATATTCGTTTGTTTGAGCTATAAAATTGATAACATATTGAGCTATAAGATTGTCTATCATATTGAGCTATAAGATTGTCTATTATAATCGTTTATTTGAGCTATAAGATTGTCTATCATATTCGTTTGTTTGAGCTATAAGAGTGTCTATCATATTGAGCTATAAGATTGTCTATCATATTGAACTATAAGCTTGTCTATCATATTGAGCTATAAGATTGTCTATCATATTCGTTTATCTGAGCTATAAGATTGTCTATCATATTGAGCTATAAGATCGTCTATCATACTAACCTATAAGATTGTCTATCATACTGAGCTATAAGATGGATTGTCATATTCGTTTGTTTGAGCTATAGGAGTGTCTATCATATTGAGCTATACGATGGTCTATCAAATTCAGCTATAAGATTGTCTATCATATAGAGCTATACGATTGTCTATCATACTGAGCTATAAGATTGTCAATCATACTGAGCTATAAGATTGTCTATCATATTCGTTTGTTTGAGCTATAAGATTGTCTATCATATTGAGCTATAAGATTGTCTATCATATTAAGCTATAAGCTTGTCTATCATACTGAACTATAAGATTGTCTATCATATTCGTTTGTTTGAGCTATAAGATTGTCTATAATATTGAGCTATAAGATTGTCTATCATATTCGTTTGTTTGAGCTATAAGTTTGTCTATCATATTGAGCTATAAGATTGTCTATCATATTCGTTTATCTGAGCTATAAGATTGTCTATCATATTGAGCTATAAGATCGTCTATCATACTAACCTATAAGATTGTCTATCATACTGAGCTATAAGATTGATTGTCATATTCGTTTGTTTGAGCTATAGGAGTGTCTATCATATTGAGCTATACGATGGTCTATCAAATTCAGCTATAAGATTGTCTATCATATAGAGCTATAACGATTGTCTATTATACTGAGCTATAAGATTGTCTATCATACTGAGCTATAAGATTGTCTATCATATTCGTTTTGTTTGAGCTATAAGATTGTCTATCATATTGAGCTATAAGATTGTCTATCATATTCGTTTGTTTGAGCTATAAGATTGTCTAACATATTGAGCTATAAGATTGTCTATCATATTGAGCTATAAGATTGTCTATTATAATCGTTTTTTTAGCTATAAGATTGTCTATCATATTCATTTGTTTGAGCTATAAGAGTGTCTATCATATTGAGCTATAAGATTGTCTATCATATTGAGCTATAAGCTTGTCTATCATATTGAGCTATAAGATTGTCTATCATATTCGTTTATCTGAGCTATAAGATTGTCTATCATATTGAGCTATACTATTGTCTATCCTATTGAGCTATAAGATTGTCTATCATATTGAGCTATACGATTGTCTATCATATTGAGCTATATGATTGTCTATCATATTGAGCTATAAGATTGTCTATCATATTGAGCCATAAGATTGTCTATCATATTGAACTATAAGATTGTCTATCATATTTGTTTGTTTGAGCTATAAGATTGTCTCTCATATTGAGCTATAAGATTGTCTATCATATTGAGCTATAAGATTGTCTATCATATTCGTTTGTTTGAGCTATAAGATTGATAACATATTGAGCTATAAGTTTGTCTATCATATTGAGCTATAAGATTGTCTATTATAATCGTTTATTTGAGCTATAAGATTGTCTATCATATTCGTTTGTTTGAGCTATAAGAGTGTCTATCATATTGAGCTATAAGATTGTCTATCATATTGAGCTATAAGAGTGTCTATCATATTCGTTTATCTGAGCTATAAGATTGTCTATCATATTGAGCTATAAGATCGTCTATCATACTAACCTATAAGATTGTCTATCATACTGAGGCTATAAGATTGATTGTCATATTCGTTGTTTGAGCTATAGGAGTGTCTATCATATTGAGCTATACGATGTCTATCAAATTCAGCTATAAGATTGTCTATCATATAGAGCTATACGATTGTCTATCATACTGAGCTATAAGATTGTCTATCATACTGAGCTATAAGATTGTCTATCATATTCGTTTGTTTGAGCTATAAGATTGTCTATCATATTGAGCTATAAGATTGTCTATCATATTAAGCTATAAGCTTGTCTATCATACTGAACTATAAAGATTGTCTATCATATTCGTTTGTTTGAGCTATAAGTTTGTCTATCATATTGAGCTATAAGATTGTCTATCATATTGAGCTATAAGATTGTCGATCATATTGAACTATAAGATTGTCTATCATATTGAGCTATAAGATTGACTATCATATTCGTTTGTTTGAGCTATAAGATTGTCTATCATATTCGTTTGTTTGAGCTATAAGATTGTCTATAATATTGAGCTATAAGATTGACTATCATATTCGTTTGTTTGAGCTATAAGATTGTCTATCATATTCGTTTGTTTGAGCTATAAGATTGTCTATAATATTGAGCTATAAAATTGTCTATCATATTGAGCTATAAGCTTGTCTGCCATATTGAGCTATAAGATTGTCTATGATATTGAGCTAAAAGATTTTCTATCATATTGAGATATAAGATTCTCTGTCACATTGAGATATAAGATTTTCTATCATATTCCTTTGTTTAAGCTATAAGATTGTCTATCATATTCGTTTGTTTGAGCTATAAAATTGTCTATCATATTGAGCTATAAGATTGTCTATCATATTGAGCTATAAGAATTGTCTATCATATTGAGCTATAAGATTGTCTATCATATTGAGCTATAAGATTGTCTATCATATTGATTTATACGATTCTCTATCATATTGAGCTATATGATTGTCTATCATATTGAGCAATAAGATTGTCTAATTATAATGAGACTTAAGATAGTCTATCATATTGAGCTATAAGATTGTCTATTATATTGAGCCATAGGATTGTCTATCGTATTGAGCTATAAGATTGTCTATCATATTCGTTTGTTTGAGCTATAAGATTGTTTATCATATTGAGCTATAAGATTGTCTATCATATTGAGCTATACGATTGTCTATCATATTGAGCTATATGATTGTCTATCATATTGAGCTATAAGATTGTCTATCATATTGAGCAATAAGATTGTCTATCATATTGAACTATAAGATTGTCTATCATATTTGTTTGTTTGACCTATAAGATTGTCTCTCATATTGAGCAATAAGATTGTCTATCATATTTAGCTATACGATTATCTATTATAATCGTTTATTTGAGCTATAAGATTGTCTATCATATTCGTTTGTTTGAGCTATAAGAGTGTCTATCATATTGAGCAATAAAGATTGTCTATCATATTGAAACTATAAGATTGTCTATCATATTTGTTTTGTTTGAGCTATAAGACTGTCTCTCATATTGAGCTATAAGATTGTCTATCATATTGAGCTATAAGATTGTCTATCATAGTTCGTTTGTTTGAGCTATAAAATTGATAACATATTGAGCTATAAGATTGTCTATCATATTCAGATATAAGATTGTCTATTATAATCGTTTATTTGAGCTATAAGATTGTCTATCATATTCGTTTGTTTGAGCTATAAGAGTGTCCTATCATATTGAGCTATAAGATTGTCTATCATATTGAACTATAAGCTTGTCTATCATATTGAGCTATAAGATTGTCTATCATATTCGTTTATCTGACCTATAAGATTGTCTATCATATTGAGCTATAAGATCGTCTATCATACTAACCTATAAGATTGTCTATCATACTGAGCTATAAGATGGATTGTCATATTCCGTTTGTTAGAGCTATAGGAGTGTCTATCATATTGAGCTATACGATGGTCTATCAATTCAGCTATAAGATTGTCTATCATATAGAGCTATACGATTGTCTATCATACTGAGCTATAAGATTGTCTATCATACTGAGCTATAAGATTGTCTATCATATTCGTTTGTTTGAGCTATAAGATTGTCTATCATATTGAGCTATAAGATTGTCTATCATATTAAGCTATAAGCTTGTCTATCATACTGAACTATAAGATTGTCTATCATATTCGTTTGTTTGAGCTATAAGATTGTCTATAATATTGAGCTATAAGATTGTCTATCATATTCGTTTGTTTGAGCTATAAGTTTGTCTATCATATTGAGCTATAAGATTGTCTATCATATTCGTTTATCTGAGCTATAAGATTGTCTATCATATAGAGCTATACGATTGTCTATCATACTGAGCTATAAGATTGTCTATCATACTGAGCTATAAGATTGTCTATCATATTCGTTTGTTTGAGCTATAAGATTGTCTATCATATTGAGCTATAAGATTGTCTATCATATTCGTTTGTTTGAGCTATAAGATTGTCTAACATATTGAGCTATAAGATTGTCTATCATATTGAGCTATAAGATTGTCTATTATAATCGTTTTTTTTAGCTATAAGATTGTCTATCATATTCATTTGTTTGAGCTATAAGAGTGTCCTATCATATTGAGCTATAAAGATTGTCTATCATATTGAGCTATAAGCTTGTCTATCATATTGAGCTATAAGATTGTCTATCATATTCTTTGTCTGAGCTATAAGATTGTCTATCATATTGAGCTATAAGATTGTCTATCCTATTGAGCTATAAGATTGTCTATCATATTGAGCTATACGATTGTCTATCATATTGAGCTATAAGATTGTCTATCATATTGAGCCATAAGATTGTCTATCATATTGAACTATAAGATTGTCTATCATATTTGTTTGTTTTGAGCTATAAGATTGTCTCTCAATTGAGCTATAAGATTGTCTATCATATTGAGCTATAAGATTGTCTATCATATTCGTTTGTTTGAGCTATAAGATTGATAACATATTGAGCTATAAGTTTGTCTATCATATTGAGCTATAAGATTGTCTATTATAATCGTTTATTTGAGCTATAAGATTGTCTATCATATTCGTTTGTTTGAGCTATAAGAGTGTCTATCATATTGAGCTATAAGATTGTCTATCATATTGAGCTATAAGAGTGTCTATCATATTCGTTTATCTGAGCTATAAGATTGTCTATCATATTGAGCTATAAGATCGTCTATCATACTAACCTATAAGATTGTCTATCATACTGAGCTATAAGATTGATTGTCATATTCGTTTGTTTGAGCTATAGGAGTGTCTATCATATTGAGCTATACGATGGTCTATCAAATTCAGCTATAAGATTGTCTATCATATAGAGCTATAACGATTGTCTATCATACTGAGCTATAAGATTGTCTATCATACTGAGCTATAAGATTGTCTATCATATTCGTTTGTTTGAGCTATAAGATTGTCTATCATATTGAGCTATAAGATTGTCTATCATATTAAGCTATAAGCTTGTCTATCATACTGAACTATAAGATTGTCTATCATATTCGTTTGTTTGAGCTATAAGTTTGTCTATCATATTGAGCTATAAGATTGTCTATCATATTGAGCTATAAGATTGTCGATCATATTGAACTATAAGATTGTCTATCATATTGAGCTATAAGATTGACTATCATATTCGTTTGTTTGAGCTATAAGATTGTCTATCATATTCGTTTGTTTGAGCTATAAGATTGTCTATAATATTGAGCTATAAGATTGACTATCATATTCGTTTGTTTGAGCTATAAGATTGTCTATCATATTCGTTTGTTTGAGCTATAAGATTGTCTATAATATTGAGCTATAAAATTGTCTATCATATTGAGCTATAAGCTTGTCTGCCATATTGAGCTATAAGATTGTCTATGATATTGAGCTAAAAGATTTTCTATCATATTGAGATATAAGATTCTCTGTCACATTGAGATATAAGATTTTCTATCATATTCCTTTGTTTAAGCTATAAGATTGTCTATCATATTCGTTTGTTTGAGCTATAAAATTGTCTATCATATTGAGCTATAAGATTGTCTATCATATTGAGCTATAAGATTGTCTATCATATTGAGCTATAAGATTGTCTATCATATTGAGCTATAGATTGTCTATCATATTGATTTATACGATTCTCTATCATATTGAGCTATATGATTGTCTATCATATTGAGCAATAAGATTGTCTATTATAATGAGACTTAAGATAGTCTATCATATTGAGCTATAAGATTGTCTATTATATTGAGCCATAGGATTGTCTATCGTATTGAGCTATAAGATTGTCTATCATATTCGTTTGTTTGAGCTATAAGATTGTTTATCATATTGAGCTATAAGATTGTCTATCATATTGAGCTATACGATTGTCTATCATATTGAGCTATATGATTGTCTATCATATTGAGCTATAAGATTGTCTATCATATTGAGCAATAAGATTGTCTATCATATTGAACTATAAGATTGTCTATCATATTTGTTTGTTTGACCTATAAGATTGTCTCTCATATTGAGCAATAAGATTGTCTATCATATTGAGCTATACGATTATCTATTATAATCGTTTATTTGAGCTATAAGATTGTCTATCATATTCGTTTGTTTGAGCTATAAGAGTGTCTATATCATATTGAGCAATAAGATTGTCTATCATATTGAACTATAAGATTGTCTATCATATTTGTTTGTTTGAGCTATAAGACTGTCTCTCATATTGAGCTATAAGATTGTCTATCATATTGAGCTATAAGATTGTCTATCATATTCGTTTGTTTGAGCTATAAAATTGATAACATATTGAGCTATAAGATTGTCTATCATATTCAGATATAAGATTGTCTATTATAATCGTTTATTTGAGCTATAAGATTGTCTATCATATTCGTTTGTTTGAGCTATAAGAGTGTCTATCATATTGAGCTATAAGATTGTCTATCATATTGAACTATAAGCTTGTCTATCATATTGAGCTATAAGATTGTCTATCATATTCGTTTATCTGACCTATAAGATTGTCTATCATATTGAGCTATAAGATCGTCTATCATACTAACCTATAAGATTGTCTATCATACTGAGCTATAAGATGGATTGTCATATTCGTTTGTTAGAGCTATAGGAGTGTCTATCATATTGAGCTATACGATGGTCTATCAAATTCAGCTATAAGATTGTCTATCATATAGAGCTATACGATTGTCTATCATACTGAGCTATAAGATTGTCTATCATACTGAGCTATAAGATTGTCTATCATATTCGTTTGTTTGAGCTATAAGATTGTCTATCATATTGAGCTATAAGATTGTCTATCATATTAAGCTATAAGCTTGTCTATCATACTGAACTATAAGATTGTCTATCATATTCGTTTGTTTGAGCTATAAGATTGTCTATAATATTGAGCTATAAGATTGTCTATCATATTCGTTTGTTTGAGCTATAAGTTTGTCTATCATATTGAGCTATAAGATTGTCTATCATATTCGTTTATCTGAGCTATAAGATTGTCTATCATATAGAGCTATACGATTGTCTATCATACTGAGCTATAAGATTGTCTATCATACTGAGCTATAAGATTGTCTATCATATTCGTTTCTTTGAGCTATAAGATTGTCTATCATATTGAGCTATAAGATTGTCTATCATATTCGTTTGTTTGAGCTATAAGATTGTCTAACATATTGAGCTATAAGATTGTCTATCATATTGAGCTATAAGATTGTCTATTATAATCGTTTTTTTTTAGCTATAAGATTGTCTATCATATTCATTTGTTTGAGCTATAAGAGTGTCTATCATATTGAGCTATAAGATTGTCTATCATATTGAGCTATAAGCTTGTCTATCATATTGAGCTATAAGATTGTCTATCATATTCGTTTATCTGAGCTATAAGATTGTCTATCATATTGAGCTATACTATAGTCTATCCTATTGAGCTATAAGATTGTCTATCATATTGAGCTATACGATTGTCTATCATATTGAGCTATATGATTGTCTATCATATTGAGCTATAAGATTGTCTATCATATTGAGCCATAAGATTGTCTATCATATTGAACTATAAGATTGTCTATCATATTTGTTTGTTTGAGCTATAAGATTGTCTCTCAAATTGAGCTATAAGATTGTCTATCATATTGAGCTATAAGATTGTCTATCATATTCGTTTGTTTGAGCTATAAGATTGATAACATATTGAGCTATAAGTTTGTCTATCATATTGAGCTATAAGATTGTCTATTATAATCGTTTATTTGAGCTATAAGATTGTCTATCATATTCGTTTGTTTGAGCTATAAGAGTGTCTATCATATTGAGCTATAAGATTGTCTATCATATTGAGCTATAAGAGTGTCTATCATATTCGTTTATCTGAGCTATAAGATTGTCTATCATATTGAGCTATAAGATCGTCTATCATACTAACCTATAAGATTGTCTATCATACTGAGCTATAAGATTGATTGTCATATTCGTTTGTTTGAGCTATAGGAGTGTCTATCATATTGAGCTATACGATGGTCTATCAAATTCAGCTATAAGATTGTCTATCATATAGAGCTATACGATTGTCTATCATACTGAGCTATAAGATTGTCTATCATACTGAGCTATAAGATTGTCTATCATATTCGTTTGTTTGAGCTATAAGATTGTCTATCATATTGAGCTATAAGATTGTCTATCATATTAAGCTATAAGCTTGTCTATCATACTGAACTATAAGATTGTCTATCATATTCGTTTGTTTGAGCTATAAGTTTGTCTATCATATTGAGCTATAAGATTGTCTATCATATTGAGCTATAAGATTGTCGATCATATTGAACTATAAGATTGTCTATCATATTGAGCTATAAGATTGACTATCATATTCGTTTGTTTGAGCTATAAGATTGTCTATCATATTCGTTTGTTTGAGCTATAAGATTGTCTATAATATTGAGCTATAAGATTGACTATCATATTCGTTTGTTTGAGCTATAAGATTGTCTATCATATTCGTTTGTTTGAGCTATAAGATTGTCTATAATATTGAGCTATAAAATTGTCTATCATATTGAGCTATAAGCTTGTCTGCCATATTGAGCTATAAGATTGTCTATGATATTGAGCTAAAAGATTTTCTATCATATTGAGATATAAGATTCTCTGTCACATTGAGATATAAGATTTTCTATCATATTCCTTTGTTTAAGCTATAAGATTGTCTATCATATTCGTTTGTTTGAGCTATAAAATTGTCTATCATATTGAGCTATAAGATTGTCTATCATATTGAGCTATAAGATTGTCTATCATATTGAGCTATAAGATTGTCTATCATATTGAGCTATAAGATTGTCTATCATATTGATTTATACGATTCTCTATCATATTGAGCTATATGATTGTCTATCATATTGAGCAATAAGATTGTCTATTATAATGAGACTTAAGATAGTCTATCATATTGAGCTATAAGATTGTCTATTATATTGAGCCATAGGATTGTCTATCGTATTGAGCTATAAGATTGTCTATCATATTCGTTTGTTTGAGCTATAAGATTGTTTATCATATTGAGCTATAAGATTGTCTATCATATTGAGCTATACGATTGTCTATCATATTGAGCTATATGATTGTCTATCATATTGAGCTATAAGATTGTCTATCATATTGAGCAATAAGATTGTCTATCATATTGAACTATAAGATTGTCTATCATATTTGTTTGTTTGACCTATAAGATTGTCTCTCATATTGAGCAATAAGATTGTCTATCATATTGAGCTATACGATTATCTATTATAATCGTTTATTTGAGCTATAAGATTGTCTATCATATTCGTTTGTTTGAGCTATAAGAGTGTCTATCATATTGAGCAATAAGATTGTCTATCATATTGAACTATAAGATTGTCTATCATATTTGTTTGTTTGAGCTATAAGACTGTCTCTCATATTGAGCTATAAGATTGTCTATCATATTGAGCTATAAGATTGTCTATCATATTCGTTTGTTTGAGCTATAAAATTGATAACATATTGAGCTATAAGATTGTCTATCATATTCAGATATAAGATTGTCTATTATAATCGTTTATTTGAGCTATAAGATTGTCTATCATATTCGTTTGTTTGAGCTATAAGAGTGTCTATCATATTGAGCTATAAGATTGTCTATCATATTGAACTATAAGCTTGTCTATCATATTGAGCTATAAGATTGTCTATCATATTCGTTTATCTGACCTATAAGATTGTCTATCATATTGAGCTATAAGATCGTCTATCATACTAACCTATAAGATTGTCTATCATACTGAGCTATAAGATGGATTGTCATATTCGTTTGTTAGAGCTATAGGAGTGTCTATCATATTGAGCTATACGATGGTCTATCAAATTCAGCTATAAGATTGTCTATCATATAGAGCTATACGATTGTCTATCATACTGAGCTATAAGATTGTCTATCATACTGAGCTATAAGATTGTCTATCATATTCGTTTGTTTGAGCTATAAGATTGTCTATCATATTGAGCTATAAGATTGTCTATCATATTAAGCTATAAGCTTGTCTATCATACTGAACTATAAGATTGTCTATCATATTCGTTTGTTTGAGCTATAAGATTGTCTATAATATTGAGCTATAAGATTGTCTATCATATTCGTTTGTTTGAGCTATAAGTTTGTCTATCATATTGAGCTATAAGATTGTCTATCATATTCGTTTATCTGAGCTATAAGATTGTCTATCATATAGAGCTATACGATTGTCTATCATACTGAGCTATAAGATTGTCTATCATACTGAGCTATAAGATTGTCTATCATATTCGTTTCTTTGAGCTATAAGATTGTCTATCATATTGAGCTATAAGATTGTCTATCATATTCGTTTGTTTGAGCTATAAGATTGTCTAACATATTGAGCTATAAGATTGTCTATCATATTGAGCTATAAGATTGTCTATTATAATCGTTTTTTTTTAGCTATAAGATTGTCTATCATATTCATTTGTTTGAGCTATAAGAGTGTCTATCATATTGAGCTATAAGATTGTCTATCATATTGAGCTATAAGCTTGTCTATCATATTGAGCTATAAGATTGTCTATCATATTCGTTTATCTGAGCTATAAGATTGTCTATCATATTGAGCTATACTATAGTCTATCCTATTGAGCTATAAGATTGTCTATCATATTGAGCTATACGATTGTCTATCATATTGAGCTATATGATTGTCTTTCATATTGAGCTATAAGATTGTCTATCATATTGAGCCATAAGATTGTCTATCATATTGAACTATAAGATTGTCTATCATATTTGTTTGTTTGAGCTATAAGATTGTCTCTCATATTGAGCTATAAGATTGTCTATCATATTGAGCTATAAGATTGTCTATCATATTCGTTTGTTTGAGCTATAAGATTGATAACATATTGAGCTATAAGATTGTCTATCATATTGAGCTATAAGTTTATCTATTATAATCGTTTATTTGAGCTATAAGATTGTCTATCATATTCGTTTGTTTGAGCTATAAGAGTGTCTATCATATTGAGCTATAAGATTGTCTATCATATTGAACTATAAGCTTGTCTATCATATTGAGCTATAAGAGTGTCTATCATATTCGTTTATCTGAGCTATAAGATTGTCTATCATATTGAGCTATAAGATCGTCTATCATACTAACCTATAAGATTGTCTATCATACTGAGCTATAAGATTGATTGTCATATTCGTTTGTTTGAGCTATAGGAGTGTCTATCATATTGAGCTATACGATGGTCTATCAAATACAGCTATAAGATTGTCTATCATATAGAGCTATACGATTGTCTATCATACTGAGCTATAAGATTGTCTATCATACTGAGCTATAAGATTGTCTATCATATTCGTTTGTTTGAGCTATAAGATTGTCTATCATATTGAGCTATAAGATTGTCTATCATATTAAGCTATAAGCTTGTCTATCATACTGAACTATAAGATTGTCTATCATATTCGTTTGTTTGAGCTATAAGATTGTCTATAATATTGAGCTATAAGATTGTCTATCATATTCGTTTGTTTGAGCTATAAGTTTGTCTATCATATTGAGCTATAAGATTGTCTATCATATTGAGCTATAAGATTGACTATCATATTCGTTTGTTTGAGCTATAAGATTGTCTATCATATTCGTTTGTTTGAGCTATAAGATTGTCTATAATATTGAGCTATAAAATTGTCTATCATATTGAGCTATAAGCTTGTCTGCCATATTGAGCTATAAGATTGTCTATGACATTGAGCTAAAAGATTTTCTATCATATTGAGATATAAGATTCTCTGTCACATTGAGATATAAGATTTTCTATCATATTCCTTTGTTTAAGCTATAAGATTGTCTATCATATTCGTTTGTTTGAGCTATAAAATTGTCTATCATATTGAGCTATAAGATTGTCTATCATATTGAGCTATAAGATTGTCTATCATATTGAGCTATAAGATTGTCTATCATATTGAGCTATAAGATTGTCTATCATATTGATTTATACGATTCTCTATCATATTGAGCTATATGATTGTCTATCATATTGAGCAATAAGATTGTCTATTATAATGAGATTTAAGATAGTCTATCATATTGAGCTATAAGATTGTCTATTATATTGAGCCATAGGATTGTCTATCATATTTAGCTATAAGATTGTCTATCATATTCGTTTGTTTGAGCTATAAGATTGTTTATCATATTGAGCTATAAGATTGTCTATCATATTGAGCTATACGATTGTCTATCATATTGAGCTATATGATTGTCTATCATATTGAGCTATAAGATTGTCTATCATATTGAGCCATAAGATTGTCTATCATATTGAACTATAAGATTGTCTATCATATTTGTTTGTTTGACCTATAAGATTGTCTCTCATATTGAGCAATAAGATTGTCTATCATATTGAGCTATACGATTATCTATTATAATTGTTTATTTGAGCTATAAGATTGTCTATCATATTCGTTTGTTTGAGCTATAAGAGTGTCTATCATATTGAGCTATAAGATTGTCTATCATATTGAACTATAAGCTTGTTTATCATATTGAGCTATAAAATTGTCTATCATATTCGTTTATCTGAGCTATAAGATTGTCTATCATATTGAGCTATAAGATCGTCTATCATACTAACCTATAAGATTGTCTATCATACTGAGCTATAAGATTGATTGTCATATTCGTTTGTTTGGGCTATAAGATTGTCTATCATATTGAGCTATACGATTGTCTATCAAATTCAGCTATAAGATTGTCTATCATATAGAGCTATACGATTGTCTATCATACTGAGCTATAAGATTGTCTATCATACTGAGCTATAAGATTGTCTATCATATTCGTTTGTTTGAGCTATGAGATTGTCTATCATATTGAGCTATAAGATTGTCTATCATATTAAGCTATAAGCTTGTCTATCATACTGAACTATAAGATTGTCTATAATATTCGTTTGTTTGAGCTATAAGATAGTCTATAATATTGAGCTATACGATTGTCTATCATATTGAGCTATAAGTTTGTCTATCATATTGAGCTATAAGATTGTCTATCATATTGAGCTATAAGATTGTTGATCATATTGAACTATAAGATTGTCTATCATATTGAGCTATAAGATTGACTATCATATTCGTTTGTTTGAGCTATAAGATTGTCTATCATATTCGTTTGTTTGAGCTATAAGATTGTCTATAATATTGAGCTGTAAAATTGTCTATCATATTGAGCCATAAGATTGTCTATCATATTGAACTATAAGATTGTCTATCATATTTGTTTGTTTGACCTATAAGATTGTCTCTCATATTGAGCAATAAGATTGTCTATCATATTGAGCTATAAGATTGTCTATCGTATTCGTTTGTTTGTGCTATAAGATTGTCTAACATATTGAGCTATAAGATTGTCTATCATATTGAGCTATACGATTATCTATTATAATCGTTTATTTGAGCTATAAGATTGTCTATCATATTCGTTTGTTTGAGCTATAAGAGTGTCTATCATATTGAGCTATAAGATTGTCTATCATATTGAACTATAAGATTGTCTATCATATTGAGCTATAAGATTGTCTATCATATTGAGTTATAAGATCGTCTATCATACTAACCTATAAGATTGTCTATCATACTGAGCTATAAGATTGATTGTCATATTCGTTTGTTTGGGCTATAAGATTGTCTATCATATTGAGCTATACGATTGTCTATCAAATTCAGCTATAAGATTGTCTATCATATAGAGCTATACGATTGTCGATCATATTGAACTATAAGATTGTCTATCATATTGAGCTATAAGATTGACTATCATATTCGTTTGTTTGAGCTATAAGATTGTCTATCATATTCGTTTGTTTGAGCTATAAGATTGTCTATAATATTGAGCTATAAAATTGTCTATCATATTGAGCTATAAGCTTGTCTGCCATATTGAGCTATAACATTGTCTATGATATTGAGCTAAAAGATTTTCTATCATATTGAGATATAAGATTCTCTGTCACATTGAGATATAAGATTTTCTATCATATTCCTTTGTTTAAGCTATAAGATTGTCTATCATATTCGTTTGTTTGAGCTATAAAATTGTCTATCATATTGAGCTATAAGATTGTCTATCATATTGAGCTATAAGATTGTCTATCATATTGAGCTATAAGATTGTCTATCATATTGAGCTATAAGATTGTCTATCATATTGATTTATACGATTCTCTATCATATTGAGCTATATGATTGTCTATCATATTCATTTGTTTGAGCTATAAGAGTGTCTATCATATTGAGCTATAAGATTGTCTATCATATTGAGCTATAAGCTTGTCTATCATATTGAGCTATAAGATTGTCTATCATATTCGTTTATCTGAGCTATAAGATTGTCTATCATATTGAGCTATACTATAGTCTATCCTATTGAGCTATAAGATTGTCTATCATATTGAGCTATACGATTGTCTATCATATTGAGCTATATGATTGTCTATCATATTGAGCTATAAGATTGTCTATCATATTGAGCCATAAGATTGTCTATCATATTGAACTATAAGATTGTCTATCATATTTGTTTGTTTGAGCTATAAGATTGTCTCTCATATTGAGCTATAAGATTGTCTATCATATTGAGCTATAAGATTGTCTATCATATTCGTTTGTTTGAGCTATAAGATTGATAACATATTGAGCTATAAGATTGTCTATCATATTGAGCTATAAGATTGTCTATTATAATCGTTTATTTGAGCTATAAGATTGTCTATCATATTCGTTTGTTTGAGCTATAAGAGTGTCTATCATATTGAGCTATAAGATTGTCTATCATATTGAACTATAAGCTTGTCTATCATATTGAGCTATAAGAGTGTCTATCATATTCGTTTATCTGAGCTATAAGATTGTCTATCATATTGAGCTATAAGATCGTCTATCATACTAACCTATAAGATTGTCTATCATACTGAGCTATAAGATTGATTGTCATATTCGTTTGTTTGAGCTATAGGAGTGTCTATCATATTGAGCTATACGATGGTCTATCAAATACAGCTATAAGATTGTCTATCATATAGAGCTATACTATTGTCTATCATACTGAGCTATAAGATTGTCTATCATACTGAGCTATAAGATTGTCTATCATATTCGTTTGTTTGAGCTATAAGATTGTCTATCATATTGAGCTATAAGATTGTCTATCATATTAAGCTATAAGCTTGTCTATCATACTGAACTATAAGATTGTCTATCATATTCGTTTGTTTGAGCTATAAGATTGTCTATAATATTGAGCTATAAGATTGTCTATCATATTCGTTTGTTTGAGCTATAAGTTTGTCTATCATATTGAGCTATAAGATTGTCTATCATATTGAGCTATAAGATTGACTATCATATTCGTTTGTTTGAGCTATAAGATTGTCTATCATATTCGTTTGTTTGAGCTATAAGATTGTCTATAATATTGAGCTATAAAATTGTCTATCATATTGAGCTATAAGCTTGTCTGCCATATTGAGCTATAAGATTGTCTATGACATTGAGCTAAAAGATTTTCTATCATATTGAGATATAAGATTCTCTGTCACATTGAGATATAAGATTTTCTATCATATTCCTTTGTTTAAGCTATAAGATTGTCTATCATATTCGTTTGTTTGAGCTATAAAATTGTCTATCATATTGAGCTATAAGATTGTCTATCATATTGAGCTATAAAATTGTCTATCATATTAAGCTATAAGCTTGTCTATCATACTGAACTATAAGATTGTCTATAATATTCGTTTGTTTGAGCTATAAGATAGTCTATAATATTGAGCTATACGATTGTCTATCATATTGAGCTATAAGTTTGTCTATCATATTGAGCTATAAGATTGTCTATCATATTGAGCTATAAGATTGTTGATCATATTGAACTATAAGATTGTCTATCATATTGAGCTATAAGATTGACTATCATATTCGTTTGTTTGAGCTATAAGATTGTCTATCATATTCGTTTGTTTGAGCTATAAGATTGTCTATAATATTGAGCTATAAAATTGTCTATCATATTGAGCCATAAGATTGTCTATCATATTTGTTTGTTTGACCTATAAGATTGTCTCTCATATTGAGCAATAAGATTGTCTATCATATTGAGCTATAAGATTGTCTATCGTATTCGTTTGTTTGTGCTATAAGATTGTCTAACATATTGAGCTATAAGATTGTCTATCATATTGAGCTATACGATTATCTATTATAATCGTTTATTTGAGCTATAAGATTGTCTATCATATTCGTTTGTTTGAGCTATAAGAGTGTCTATCATATTGAGCTATAAGATTGTCTATCATATTGAACTATAAGATTGTCTATCATATTGAGCTATAAGATTGTCTATCATATTGAGTTATAAGATCGTCTATCATACTAACCTATAAGATTGTCTATCATACTGAGCTATAAGATTGATTGTCATATTCGTTTGTTTGGGCTATAAGATTGTCTATCATATTGAGCTATACGATTGTCTATCAAATTCAGCTATAAGATTGTCTATCATATAGAGCTATACGATTGTCGATCATATTGCACTATAAGATTGTCTATCATATTGAGCTATAAGATTGACTACCATATTCGTTTGTTTGAGCTATAAGATTGTCTATCATATTCGTTTGTTTGAGCTATAAGATTGTCTATAATATTGAGCTATAAAATTGTCTATCATATTGAGCTATAAGCTTGTCTGCCATATTGAGCTATAACATTGTCTATGATATTGAGCTAAAAGATTTTCTATCATATTGAGATATAAGATTCTCTGTCACATTGAGATATAAGATTTTCTATCATATTCCTTTGTTTAAGCTATAAGATTGTCTATCATATTCGTTTGTTTGAGCTATAAAATTGTCTATCATATTGAGCTATAAGATTGTCTATCATATTGAGCTATAAGATTGTCTATCATATTGAGCTATAAGATTGTCTATCATATTGAGCTATAAGATTGTCTATCATATTGATTTATACGATTCTCTATCATATTGAGCTATATGATTGTCTATCTTATTGAGCAATAAGATTGTCTATTATAATGAGATTTAAGATAGTCTATCATATTGAGCTATAAGATTGTCTATTATATTGAGCCATAGGATTGTCTATCATATTTAGCTATAAGATTGTCTATCATATTCGTTTGTTTTAGCTATAAGATTGTTTATCATATTGAGCTATAAGATTGTCTATCATATTGAGCTATACGATTGTCTATCATATTGAGCTATATGATTGTCTATCATATTGAGCTATAAGATTGTCTATCATATTGAGCCATAAGATTGTCTATCATATTGAACTATAAGATTGTCTATCATATTTGTTTGTTTGACCTATAAGATTGTCTCTCATATTGAGCAATAAGATTGTCTATCATATTGAGCTATACGATTATCTATTATAATTGTTTATTTGAGCTATAAGATTGTCTATCATATTCGTTTGTTTGAGCTATAAGAGTGTCTATCATATTGAGCTATAAGATTGTCTATCATATTGAACTATAAGCTTGTTTATCATATTGAGCTATAAGATTGTCTATCATATTCGTTTATCTGAGCTATAAGATTGTCTATCATATTGAGCTATAAGATCGTCTATCATACTAACCTATAAAGTTGTCTATCATACTGAGCTATAAGATTGATTGTCATATTCGTTTGTTTGGGCTATAAGATTGTCTATCATATTGAGCTATACGATTGTCTATCAAATTCAGCTATAAGATTGTCTATCATATAGAGCTATACGATTGTCTATCATACTGAGCTATAAGATTGTCTATCATACTGAGCTATAAGATTGTCTATCATATTCGTTTGTTTGAGCTATAAGATTGTCTATCATATTTAGCTATAAGATTGTCTATCATATTAAGCTATAAGCTTGTCTATCATACTGAACTATAAGATTGTCTATAATATTCGTTTGTTTGAGCTATAAGATAGTCTATAATATTGAGCTATACGATTGTCTATCATATTGAGCTATAAGTTTGTCTATCATATTGAGCTATAAGATTGTCTATCATATTGAGCTATAAGATTGTTGATCATATTGAACTATAAGATTGTCTATCATATTGAGCTATAAGATTGACTATCATATTCGTTTGTTTGAGCTATAAGATTGTCTATCATATTCGTTTGTTTGAGCTATAAGATTGTCTATAATATTGAGCTATAAAATTGTCTATTATATTGAGCCATAAGATTGTCTATCATATTGAACTATAGATTGTCTATCATATTTGTTTGTTTGACCTATAAGATTGTCTCTCATATTGAGCAATAAGTTTGTCTATCATATTGAGCTATAAGATTGTCTATCGTATTCGTTTGTTTGTGCTATAAGATTGTCTAACATATTGAGCTATAAGATTGTCTATCATATTGAGCTATACGATTATCTATTATAATCGTTTATTTGAGCTATAAGATTGTCTATCATATTCGTTTGTTTGAGCTATAAGAGTGTCTATCATATTGAGCTATAAGATTGTCTATCATATTGAACTATAAGATTGTCTATCATATTGAGCTATAAGATTGTCTATCATATTGAGTTATAAGATCGTCTATCATACTAACCTATAAGATTGTCTATCATACTGAGCTATAAGATTGATTGTCATATTCGTTTGTTTGGGCTATAAGATTGTCTATCATATTGAGCTATACGATTGTCTATCAAATTCAGCTATAAGATTGTCTATCATATAGAGCTATACGATTATCGATCATATTGAACTATAAGATTGTCTATCATATTGAGCTATAAGATTGACTATCATATTCGTTTGTTTGAGCTATAAGATTGTCTATCATATTCGTTTGTTTGAGCTATAAGATTGTCTATAATATTGAGCTATAAAATTGTCTATCATATTGAGCTATAAGCTTGTCTGCCATATTGAGCTATAACATTGTCTATGATATTGAGCTAAAAGATTTTCTATCATATTGAGATATAAGATTCTCTGTCACATTGAGATATAAGATTTTTCTATCATATTCCTTTGTTTAAGCTATAAGATTGTCTATCATATTCGTTTGTTTGAGCTATAAAATTGTCTATCATATTGAGCTATAAGATTGTTCTATCATATTGAGCTATAAGATTGTGTATCATATTGAGCTATAAGATTGTCTATCATATTGAGCTATAAGAATTGTCTATCATATTTGATTTATACGATTCTCTATCATATTGAGCTATATGATTGTCTATCATATTGAGCAATAAGATTGTCTATTATAATGAGATTTAAGATAGTCTATCATATTGAGCTATAAGATTGTCTATTATATTGAGCCATAGGATTGTCTATCATATTGAGCTATAAGATTGTCTATCATATTCGTTTGTTTGAGCTATAAGATTGTTTATCATATTGAGCTATAAGATTGTCTATCATATTGAGCTATACGATTGTCTATCATATTGAGCTATATGATTGTCTATCATATTGAGCTATAAGATTGTCTATCATATTAAGCCATAAGATTGTCTATCATATTGAACTATAAGATTGTCTATCATATTTGTTTGTTTGACCTATAAGATTGTCTCTCATATTGAGCAATAAGATTGTCTATCATATTGAGCTATACGATTATCTATTATAATTGTTTATTTGAGCTATAAGATTGTCTATCATATTCGTTTGTTTGAGCTATAAGAGTGTCTATCATATTGAGCTATAAGATTGTCTATCATATTGAACTATAAGCTTGTTTATAATATTGAGCTATAAGATTGTCTATCATATTCGTTATCTGAGCTATAAGATTGTCTATCATATTGAGCTATAAGATCGTCTATCATACTAACCTATAAGATTGTCTATCATACTGAGCTATAAGATTGATTGTCATATTCGTTTGTTTGGGCTATAAGATTGTCTATCATATTGACCTATACGATTGTCTATCAAATTCAGCTATAAGATTGTCTATCATATAGAGCTATACGATTGTCTATCATACTGAGCTATAAGATTGTCTATCATACTGAGCTATAAGATTGTCTATCATATTCGTTTGTTTGAGCTATAAGATTGTCTATCATATTGAGCTATAAGATTGTCTATCATATTAAGCTATAAGCTTGTCTATCATACTGAACTATAAGATTGTTTATAATATTCGTTTGTTTGAGCTATAAGATAGTCTATAATATTGAGCTATAAGATTGTCTATCATATTCGTTTGTTTGAGCTATAAGATTGTCTATAATATTGAGCTATAAAATTGTCTATCATATTGAGCCATAAGATTGTCTATCATATTGAACTATAAGATTGTCTATCATATTTGTTTGTTTGACCTATAAGATTGTCTCTCATATTGAGCAATAAGTTTGTCTATCATATTGAGCTATAAGATTGTCTATCGTATTCGTTTGTTTGTGCTATAAGATTGTCTAACATATTGAGCTATAAGATTGTCTATCATATTGAGCTATACGATTATCTATTATAATCGTTTATTTGAGCTATAAGATTGTCTATCATATTCGTTTGTTTGAGCTATAAGAGTGTCTATCATATTGAGCTATAAGATTGTCTATCATATTGAACTATAAGATTGTCTATCATATTGAGCTATAAGATTGTCTATCATATTGAGTTATAAGATCGTCTATCATACTAACCTATAAGATTGTCTATCATACTGAGCTATAAGATTGATTGTCATATTCGTTTGTTTGGGCTATAAGATTGTCTATCATATTGAGCTATACGATTGTCTATCAAATTCAGCTATAAGATTGTCTATCATATAGAGCTATACGATTGTCGATCATATTGAACTATAAGATTGTCTATCATATTGAGCTATAAGATTGACTATCATATTCGTTTGTTTGAGCTATAAGATTGTCTATCATATTCGTTTGTTTGAGCTATAAGATTGTCTATAATATTGAGCTATAAAATTGTCTATCATATTGAGCTATAAGCTTGTCTGCCATATTGAGCTATAACATTGTCTATGATATTGAGCTAAAAGATTTTCTATCATATTGAGATATAAGATTCTCTGTCACATTGAGATATAAGATTTTCTATCATATTCCTTTGTTTAAGCTATAAGATTGTCTATCATATTCGTTTGTTTGAGCTATAAAATTGTCTATCATATTGAGCTATAAGATTGTCTATCATATTGAGCTATAAGATTGTCTATCATATTGAGCTATAAGATTGTCTATCATATTGAGCTATAAGATTGTCTATCATATTGATTTATACGATTCTCTATCATATTGAGCTATATGATTGTCTATCATATTGAGCAATAAGATTGTCTATTATAATGAGATTTAAGATAGTCTGTCATATTGAGCTATAAGATTGTCTATTATATTGAGCCATAGGATTGTCTATCATATTGAGCTATAAGATTGTCTATCATATTCGTTTGTTTGAGCTATAAGATTGTTTATCATATTGAGCTATAAGATTGTCTATCATATTGAGCTATACGATTGTCTATCATATTGAGCTATAGGATGGTCTATCATATTGAGCTATAAGATTGTCTATCATATTAAGCCATAAGATTGTCTATCATATTGAACTATAAGATTGTCTATCATATTTGTTTGTTTGACCTATAAGATTGTCTCTCATATTGAGCAATAAGATTGTCTATCATATTGAGCTATACGATTATCTATTATAATTGTTTATTTGAGCTATAAGATTGTCTATCATATTCGTTTGTTTGAGCTATAAGAGTGTCTATCATATTGAGCTATAAGATTGTCTATCATATTGAACTATAAGCTTGTTTATAATATTGAGCTATAAGATTGTCTATCATATTCGTTTATCTGAGCTATAAGATTGTCTATCATATTGAGCTATAAGATCGTCTATCATACTAACCTATAAGATTGTCTATCATACTGAGCTATAAGATTGATTGTCATATTCGTTTGTTTGGGCTATAAGATTGTCTATCATATTGAGCTATACGATTGTCTATCAAATTCAGCTATAAGATTGTCTATCATATAGAGCTATACGATTGTCTATCATACTGAGCTATAAGATTGTCTATCATACTGAGCTATAAGATTGTCTATCATATTCGTTTGTTTGAGCTATAAGATTGTCTATCATATTGAGCAATAAGATTGTCTATCATATTAAGCTATAAGCTTGTCTATCATACTGAACTATAAGATTGTTTATAATATTCGTTTGTTTGAGCTATAAGATAGTCTATAATATTGAGCTATACGATTGTCTATCATATTGAGCTATAAGTTTGTCTATCATATTGAGCTATAAGATTGTCTATCATATTGAGCTATAAGATTGTTGATCATATTGAACTATAAGATTGTCTATCATATTGAGCTATAAGATTGACTATCATATTCGTTTGTTTGAGCTATAAGATTGTCTATCATATTCGTTTGTTTGAGCTATAAGATTGTCTATAATATTGAGCTATAAATTGTCTATCATATTGAGCTATAAGATTGTCTATCATATTGAGCTATAAGATTGTCTATCATATTGAGCTATAAGATTGTCTATCATATTGAGCTATAAGATTGTCTATCATATTGAGCTATAAGATTGTCTATCATATTGATTTATACGATTCTCTATCATATTGAGCTATATGATTGTCTATCATATTGAGCAATAAGATTGTCTATTATAATGAGATTTAAGATAGTCTATCATATTGAGCTATAAGATTGTCTATTATATTGAGCCATAGGATTGTCTATCATATTGAGCTATAAGATTGTCTATCATATTCGATTGTTTGAGCTATAAGATTGATATCATATTGAGCTATAAGATTGTCTATCATATTGAGCTATACGATTGTCTATCATATTGAGCTATATGATTGTCTATCATATTGAGCTATAAGATTGTCTATCATATTGAGCCATAAGATTGTCTATCATATTGAACTATTAGATTGTCTATCATATTTGTTTGTTTGACCTATAAGATTGTCTCTCATATTGAGCAATAAGATTGTCTATCATATTGAGCTATAAGATTGTCTATCGTATTCGTTTCTTTGAGCTATAAGATTGTCTAACATATTGAGCTATAAGATTGTCTATCATATTGAGCTATACGATTATCTATTATAATCGTTTATTTGAGCTATAAGATTGTCTATCATATTCGTTTGTTTCAGCTATAAGAGTGTCTATCATAATGAGCTATAAGATTGTCTATCATATTGAACTATAAGATTGTCTATCATATTGAGTTATAAGATCGTCTATCATACTAATCCATAAGATTGTCTATCATACTGAGCTATAAGATTGATTGTCATATTTATTTGTTTGGGCTATAAGATTGTCTATCATATTGAGCTATACGATGGTCTATCAAATTCAGCTATAAAGATTGTCTATCATATAGAGCTATACGATGTGTCTATCATACTGAGCTATAGGATTGTCTATCATACTGAGCTATAAGATTGTCTATCATATTCGTTTGTTTGAGCTATAAGATTGTCTATCATATTGAGCTATAAGATTGTCTATCATATTAAGCTATAAGCTTGTCTATCATACTGAACAATAAGATTGTCTATCATATTCGTTTGTTTGAGCTATAAGATAGTCTATAATATTGAGCTATAAGATTGTCTGTCATATTCGTTTGTTTGAGCTATAAGTTTGTCTATCATATTGAGCTATAAGATTGTCTATCATATTGAGCTTATAGGATTGTTGATCATATTGAACTATAAGATTGTCTATCATATTGAGCTATAAGATTGACTATCATATTCGTTTGTTTGAGCTTTAAGATTGTCTATCATATTCTTTTGATTGAGCTATAAGATTGTCTATAATATTGAGCTATAAATTGTCTATCATATTGAGCTATAAGATTGTCTGCCATATTGAGCTATAAGATTGTCTATCATATTGAGCTAAGATATTTCTATCATATTGAGCTATAAGATTGTCTCTCATTGAGATATAAGATTTCTATCATATTCCTTTGTTTAAGCTATAAGATTGTCTATCATATTCGTTTGTTTGAGTTGTAAAATTGTCTATCATATTGAGCTATAAGATTGTCTATCATATTGAGCTATAAGATTGTCTATCATATTGAGCTATAAGATTGTCTATCATATTGAGCTATAAGATTGTCTATCATATTGATTTATACGATTGTCTATCATAATGAGCTATAAGATTGTCTATCATATTCGTTTGTTTGAGCTATAAGATTGTCTATCATATTGAGCTATAAGATTGTCTATCATATTGAGCTATAAGATTGTCTATCATATTGAGCTATAAGATTGTCTATCATATTGAGCTATAAGATTGTCTATCATATTGAGCTATAAGATTGTCTATCATATTGAACTATAAGATTGTCTATCATATTGAGCTATAAGATTGTCTCTCATATTGAGCTATAAGATTGTCTATCATATTGAGCTATAAGATTGTCTATCATATTCGTTTGTTTGAGCTATAAGATTGTCTATCATATTGAGCTATAAGATTGTCTATCATATTGAGCTATAAGATTATCTATTATAATCGTTATATTTGAGCTATAAGATTGTCTATCATATTCGTTTGTTTGAGCTATAAGATGTCTATCATATTGAGCTATAAGATTGTCTATCATATTGACTATAAGATTGTCTATCATATTGAGCTATAAGATTGTCTATCATATTGAGCTATAAGATTGTCTATCATATTCGTTTGTCTGAGCTATAAGATTTTCTATCATATTGAGCTATAAGATTGTCTATCATATTGAGCTATAAGATTGTCTATTTTCGTTTATTTGAGCTATAAGATTGTCTATCATATTGAGCTATAAGATTGTCTATCATATTCGTTTGTTTGAGCTATAAGATTGTCTATCATATTGAGCTATAAGATTGTCTATCATATTGAGCTATAAGATTGTCTATCATATTGAGCTATAAGATTGTCTATCATATTCGTTTGTTTGAGCTATAAGATTGTCTATCATATTGAGCTATAAGATTGTCTATCATATTCGTTTGTTTGAGCTATAAGATTGTCTATCATATTGAGCTATAAGATTGTCTATCATATTCGTTTGTTTGAGCTATAAGATTGTCTATCATATTGAGCTATAAGATTGTCTATCATATTCGTTTGTTTGAGCTATAAGATTGTCTATCATATTGAGCTATAAGATTGTCTATCATATTGAGCTATAAGATTGTCTATCATATTGAGCTATAAGATTGTCTATCATATTGAGCTATAAGATTGTCTATCATATTCGTTTGTTTGAGCTATAAGATTGTCATCATATTAGTTTGTTTGAGCTATGAGATTGTCTATCATATTGAGCTATAAGATTGTCTATCATATTGAGCTATAAGATTGTCTATCATATTGAGCTATAAGATTGTCTATCTATTAGTTTGTTTGAGCTATAAGATTGTCTATCATATTGAGCTATAAGATTGTCTATCATATTCGTTTGTTTGAGCTATAGATTGTCTATCATATTGAGCTATAAGATTGTCTATCATATTCGTTTTGTTTGAGCTATAAGATTGTCTATCATATTGAGCTATAAGATTGTCTATCATATTGAGCTATAAGATTGTCTATCATATGAGCTATAAGATTGTCTATCATATTCGTTTGTTTGAGCTATAAGATTGTCTATCATATTGAGCTATAAGATTGTCTATCATATTGAGCTATAAGATTGTCTATCATATTGAGCTATAAGATTGTCTATCATATTGAGCTATAAGATTGACTATCATATTCATTTGTTTGAGCTATAAGATTGTCTATCATATTCGTTTGTTTGAGCTATAAGATTGTCTATAATATTGAGCTATAAGATTGTCTATCATATTGAGCTATAAATTGTCTGCATATTGAGCTATAAGATTGTCTATCATATTGAGCTAAAAGATTTTCTATCATATTGAGCTATAAGATTGTCTATCATATTGAGATATAAGATTTTCTATCATATCCGTTTGTTTGAGCTATAAGATTGTCTATCATATTCGTTTTTTTAGCTATAAGATTGTCTATCATATTGAGCTATAAGATTGTCTATCATATTGAGCTATAAGATTGTCTATCATATTGAGCTATAAGATTGTCTATCATATTGAGCTATAAGATTGTCTACATATTGAGCTATACGATTGTCTATCATATTGAGCTATATGAATGTCTATCATATTGAGCTATAAGATTGTCTATCATATTGAGCCATAAGATTGTCTATCATATTGAGCTATAAGATTGTCTATCATATTCGTTTGTTTGAGCTATAAGATTGTCTATCATATTGAGCTATAAGATTGTCTATCATATTCGTTTCTTTGAGCTATAAGATTGTCTATCATATTGAGCTATAAGATTGTCTATCATATTGAGCTATAAGATTGTCTATTATAATCGTTTTTTTTAGCTATAAGATTGTCTATCATATTCATTTGTTTGAGCTATAAGAGTGTCTATCATATTGAGCTATAAGATTGTCTATCATATTGAGCTATAAGATTGTCTATCATATTGAGCTATAAGATTGTCTATCATATTCGTTTATCTGAGCTATAAGATTGTCTATCATATTGAGCTATACTATTGTCTATCATATTGAGCTATAAGATTGTCTATCATATTGAGCTATACGATTGTCTATCATATTGAGCTATATGATTGTCTATCATATTGAGCTATAAGATTGTCTATCATATTGAGCCATAAGATTGTCTATCATATTGAACTATAAGATTGTCTATCATATTTGTTTGTTTGAGCTATAAGATTGTCTCTCATATTGAGCTATAAGATTGTCTATCATATTGAGCTATACGATTGTCTATCATATTCGTTTGTTTGAGCTATAAGATTGATAAACATATTGAGCTATAAGATTGTCTATCATATTGAGCTATAAGATTGTCTATCATATTGAGCTATAAGATTGTCTATCATATTCGTTTGTTTGAGCTATAAGAGTGTCTATCATATTGAGCTATAAGATTGTCTATCATATTGAACTATAAGTTTGTCTATCATATTGAGCTATAAGATTGTCTATCATATTCGTTTATCTGAGCTATAAGATTGTCTATCATATTGAGCTATAAGATCGTCTATCATACTAACCTATAAGATTGTCTATCATACTGAGCTATAGATTGATTGTCATATTCGTTTGTTTGAGCTATAGGAGTGTCTATCATATTGAGCTATACGATGGTCTATCAAATTCAGCTATAAGATTGTCTATCATATAGAGCTATACGATTGTCTATCATACTGAGCTATAAGATTGTCTATCATACTGAGCTATAAGATTGTCTATCATATTCGTTTGTTTGAGCTATAAGATTGTCTATCATATTGAGCTATAAGATTGTGTATCATATTAAGCTATAAGCTTGTCTATCATACTGAACTATAAGATTGTCTATCATATTCGTTTGTTTGAGCTATAAGATTGTCTATAATATTGAGCTATAAGATTGTCTATCATATTCGTTTGTTTGAGCTATAAGTTTGTCTATCATATTGAGCTATAAGATTGTCTATCATATTGAGCTATAAGATTGTCGATCATATTGAACTATAAGATTGTCTATCATATTGAGCTATAAGATTGACTATCATATTCGTTTGTTTGAGCTATAAGATTGTCTATCATATTCGTTTGTTTGAGCAATAAGATTGTCTATAATATTGAGCTATAAAATTGTCTATCATATTGAACTATAAGCTTGTCTGCCATATTGAGCTATAAGATTGTCTATGATATTGAGGTAAAAGATTTTCTATCATATTGAGATATAAGATTCTCTGTCACATTGAGATATAAGATTTTCTATCATATTCCTTTGTTTAAGCTATAAGATTGTCTATCATATTCGTTTGTTTGAGCTATAAAATTGTCTATCATATTGAGCTATAAGATTGTCTATCATATTGAGCTATAAGATTGTCTATCATATTGAGCTATAAGATTGTCTATCATATTGAGCTATAAGATTGTCTATCATATTGATTTATACGATTCTCTATCATATTGAGCTATATGATTGTCTATCATATTGAGCAATAAGATTGTCTATTATAATGAGATTTAAGATAGTCTATCATATTGAGCTATAAGATTGTCTATTATATTGAGCCATAGGATTGTCTATCATATTGAGCTATAAGATTGTCTATCATATTCGTTTGTTTGAGCTATAAGATTGTTTATCATATTGAGCTATAAGATTGTCTATCATATTGAGCTATACGATTGTCTATCATATTGAGCTATATGATTGTCTATCATATTGAGCTATAAGATTGTCTATCATATTGAGCCATAAGATTGTCTATCATATTGAACTATAAGATTGTCTATCATATTTGTTTGTTTGACTTATAAGATTGTCTCTCATATTGAGCAATAAGATTGTCTATCATATTGAGCTATACGATTATCTATTATAATCGTTTATTTGAGCTATAAGATTGTCTATCATATTCGTTTGTTTGAGCTATAAGAGTGTCTATCATATTGAGCTATAAGATTGTCTATCATATTGAACTATAAGCTTGTTTATAATATTGAGCTATAAGATTGTCTATCATATTCGTTTATCTGAGCTATAAGATTGTGTATCATATTGAGCTATAAGATCGTCTATCATACTAACCTATAAGATTGTCTATCATACTGAGCTATAAGATTGATTGCCATATTCGTTTGTTTGGGCTATAAGATTGTCTATCATATTGGGCTATAAGATTGTCTATCATATTCAGCTATAAGATTGTCTATCATATAGAGCTATACGATTGTCTATCATACTGAGATATAAGATTGTCTATCATACTGAGCTATAAGATTGTCTATCATATTCGTTTGTTTGAGCTATAAGATTGTCTATCATATTGAGCTATAAGATTGTCTATCATATTAAGCTATAAGCCTGTCTATCATACTGAACTATAAGATTGTCTATAATATTCGTTTGTTTGAGCTATAAGATAGTCTATAATATTGAGCTATAAGATTGTCTATCATATTCGTTTGTTTGAGCTATAAGTTTGTCTATCATATTGAGCTATAAGATTGTCTATCATATTGAGCTATAAGATTGTTGATCATATTGAACTATAAGATTGTCTATCATATTGAGCTATAAGATTGACTATCATATTCGTTTGTTTGAGCTATAAGATTGTCTATCATATTCGTTTGTTTGAGCTATAAGATTTTCTATAATATTGAGCTATAAAATTGTCTATCATATTGAGCTATAAGATTGTCTGCCATATTGAGCTATAAGATTGTCTATCATATTGAGCTAAAAGATGTTCTATCATATTGAGATATAAGATTCTCTGTCACATTGAGATATAAGATATTCTATCATATTCCTTTGTTTAAGCTATAAGATTGTCTATCATATTCGTTTGTTTGAGCTATAAACTTGTCTATCATATTGAGCTATAAGATTGTCTATCATATTGAGCTATAAGATTGTCTATCATATTGAGCTATAAGATTGTCTATCATATTGAGCTATAAGATTGTCTATCATATTGATTTATACGATTCTCTATCATATTGAGCTATATGATTGTCTATCATATTGAGCAATAAGATTGTCTATTATAATGAGATTTAAGATAGTCTATCATATTGAGCTATAAGATTGTCTATTATATTGAGCCATAGGATTGTCTATCATATTGAGCTATAAGATTGTCTATCATATTCGATTGTTTGAGCTATAAGATTGATATCATATTGAGCTATAAGATTGTCTATCATATTGAGCTATACGATTGTCTATCATATTGAGCTATATGATTGTCTATCATATTGAGCTATAAGATTGTCTATCATATTGAGCCATAAGATTGTCTATCATAATGAACTATTAGATTGTCTATCATATTTGTTTGTTGACCTATAAGATTGTCTCTCATATTGAGCAATAAGATTGTCTATCATATTGAGCTATAAGATTGTCTATCGTATTCGTTTCTTTGAGCTATAAGATTGTCTAACATATTGAGCTATAAGATTGTCTATCATATTGAGCTATACGATTATCTATTATAATCGTTTATTTGAGCTATAAGATTGTCTATCATATTCGTTTGTTTCAGCTATAAGAGTGTCTATCATATTGAGCTATAAGATTGTCTATCATATTGAACTATAAGATTGTCTATCATATTGAGCTATAAGATTGTCTATCATATTGAGTTATAAGATCGTCTATCATACTAATCCATAAGATTGTCTATCATACTGAGCTATAAGATTGATTGTCATATTTATTTGTTTGGGCTATAAGATTGTCTATCATATTGAGCTATACGATTGTCTATCAAATTCAGCTATAAGATTGTCTATCATATAGAGCTATACGATTGTCTATCATACTGAGCTATAAGATTGTCTATCATACTGAGCTATAAGATTGTCTATCATATTCGTTTGTTTGAGCTATAAGATTGTCTATCATATTGAGCTATAAGATTGTCTATCATATTAAGCTATAAGCTTGTCTATCATACTGAACAATAAGATTGTCTATCATATTCGTTTGTTTGAGCTATAAGATAGTCTATAATATTGAGCTATAAGATTGTCTGTCATATTCGTTTGTTTGAGCTATAAGTTTGTCTATCATATTGAGCTATAAGATTGTCTATCATATTGAGCTATAGGATTGTTGATCATATTGAACTATAAGATTGTCTATCATATGGAGCTATAAGATTGACTATCATATTCGTTTGTTTGAGCTTTAAGATTGTCTATCATATTCTTTTGATTGAGCTATAAGATTGTCTATAATATTGAGCTATAAAATTGTCTATCATATTGAGCTATAAGATTGTCTGCCATATTGAGCTATAAGATTGTCTATCATATTGAGCTAAAAGATATTCTATCATATTGAGCTATAAGATTGTCTCTCACATTGAGATATAAGACTTTCTATCATATTCCTTTGTTTAAGCTATAAGATTGTCTATCATATTCGTTTGTTTGAGCTATAAAATTGTCTATCATATTGAGCTATAAGATTGTCTATCATATTGAGCTATAAGATTGTCTATCATATTGAGCTATAAGATTGTCTATCATATTGAGCTATAAGATTGTCTATCATATTGATTTATACGATTCTCTATCATATTGAGCTATATGATTGTCTATCATATTGAGCAATAAGATTGTCTATTATAATGAGATTTAAGATAGTCTATCATATTGAGCTATAAGATTGTCTATCATATTGAGCTATACGATTGTCTATCATATTGAGCTATATGAATGTCTATCATATTAAGCTATAAGATTGTCTATCATATTGAGCCATAAGATTGTTTATCATATTGAAATATAAGATTGTCTATCATATTCGTTTGTTTGAGCTATAAGATTGTCTATCATATTGAGCTATAAGATTGTCTATCATATTCGTTTGTTTGAGCTATAAGATTGTCTAACATATTGAGCTATAAGATTGTCTATCATATTGAGCTATAAGATTGTCTATTATAATCGTTTTTTTTAGCTATAAGATTGTCTATCATATTCATTTGTTTGAGCTATAAGAGTGTCTATCATATTGAGCTATAAGATTGTCTATCATATTGAGCTATAAGCTTGTCTATCATATTGAGCTATAAGATTGTCTATCATATTCGTTTATCTGAGCTATAAGATTGTCTATCATATTGAGCTATACTATTGTCTATCCTATTGAGCTATACGATTGTCTATCATATTGAGCTATACGATTGTCTATCATATTGAGCTATATGATTGTCTATCATATTGAGCTATAAGATTGTCTATCATATTGAGCCATAAGATTGTCTATCCTATTGAACTATAAGATTGTCTATCATATTTGTTTGTTTGAGCTATAAGATTGTCTCTCATATTGAGCTATAAGATTGTCTATCATATTGAGCTATACGATTGTCTATCATATTCGTTTGTTTGAGCTATAAGATTGATAACATATTGAGCTATAAGATTGTCTATCATATTGAGCTATAAGATTGTCTATCATATTGAGCTATAAGATTGTCTATCATATTCGTTTGTTTGAGCTATAAGAGTGTCTATCATATTGAGCTATAAGATTGTCTATCATATTGAACTATAAGTTTGTCTATCATATTGAGCTATAAGATTGTCTATCATATTCGTTTATCTGAGCTATAAGATTGTCTATCATATTGAGCTATAAGATCGTCTATCATACTAACCTATAAGATTGTCTATCATACTGAGCTATAAGATTGATTGTCATATTCGTTTGTTTGAGCTATAGGAGTGTCTATCATATTGAGCTATACGATGGTCTATCAAATTCAGCTATAAGATTGTCTATCATATAGAGCTATACGATTGTCTATCATACTGAGCTATAAGATTGTCTATCATACTGAGCTATAAGATTGTCTATCATATTCGTTTGTTTGAGCTATAAGATTGTCTATCATATTGAGCTATAAGATTGTGTATCATATTAAGCTATAAGCTTGTCTATCATACTGAACTATAAGATTGTCTATCATATTCGTTTGTTTGAGCTATAAGATTGTCTATAATATTGAGCTATAAGATTGTCTATCATATTCGTTTGTTTGAGCTATAAGTTTGTCTATCATATTGAGCTATAAGATTGTCTATCATATTGAGCTATAAGATTGTCGATCATATTGAGCTATAAGATTGTCTATAATATTGAGCTATAAAATTGTCTATCATATTGAGCTATAAGATTGTCTGCCATATTGAGCTATAAGATTGTCTATCATATTGAGCTAAAAGATATTCTATCATATTGAGCTATAAGATTGTCTCTTACATTGAGATATAAGACTTTCTATCATATTCCTTTGTTTAAGCTATAAGATTGTCTATCATATTCGTTTGTTTGAGTTGTAAAATTGTCTTTCATATTGAGCTATAAGATTGTCTATCATATTGAGCTATAAGATTGATGATCATATTGAACTATAAGATTGTCTATCATATTGAGCTATAAGATTGACTATCATATTCGTTTGTTTGAGCTATAAGATTGTCTATCATATTCGTTTGTTTGAGCTATAAGATTGTCTATAATATTGAGCTATAAAATTGTCTATCATATTGAGCTATAAGATTGTCTGCCATATTGAGCTATAAGATTGTCTATCATATTGAGCTAAAAGATTTTCTATCATATTGAGATATAAGATTCTCTGTCACATTGAGATATAAGATATTCTATCATATTCCTTTGTTTAAGCTATAAGATTGTCTATCATATTCGTTTGTTTGAGCTATAAACTTGTCTATCATATTGAGCTATAAGATTGTCTATCATATTGAGCTATAAGATTGTCTATCATATTGAGCTATAAGATTGTCTATCATATTGAGCTATAAGATTGTCTATCATATTGATTTATACGATTCTCTATCATATTGAGCTATATGATTGTCTATCATATTGAGCAATAAGATTGTCTATTATAATGAGATTTAAGATAGTCTATCATATTGAGCTATAAGATTGTCTATTATATTGAGCCATAGGATTGTCTATCATATTGAGCTATAAGATTGTCTATCATATTCGATTGTTTGAGCTATAAGATTGATATCATATTGAGCTATAAGATTGTCTATCATATTGAGCTATACGATTGTCTATCATATTGAGCTATATGATTGTCTATCATATTGAGCTATAAGATTGTCTATAATATTGAGCCATAAGATTGTCTATCATATTGAACTATTAGATTGTCTATCATATTTGTTTGTTTGACCTATAAGATTGTCTCTCATATTGAGCAATAAGATTGTCTATCATATTGAGCTATAAGATTGTCTATCGTATTCGTTTCTTTGAGCTATAAGATTGTCTAACATATTGAGCTATAAGATTGTCTATCATATTGAGCTATACGATTATCTATTATAATCGTTTATTTGAGCTATAAGATTGTCTATCATATTCGTTTGTTTCAGCTATAAGAGTGTCTATCATATTGAGCTATAAGATTGTCTATCATATTGAACTATAAGATTGTATATCATATTGAGCTATAAGATTGTCTATCATATTGAGTTATAAGATCGTCTATCATACTAATCCATAAGATTGTCTATCATACTGAGCTATAAGATTGATTGTCATATTTATTTGTTTGGGCTATAAGATTGTCTATCATATTGAGCTATACGATTGTCTATCAAATTCAGCTATAAGATTGTCTATCATATAGAGCTATACGATTGTCTATCATACTGAGCTATAAGATTGTCTATCATACTGAGCTATAAGATTGTCTATCATATTCGTTTGTTTGAGCTATAAGATTGTCTATCATATTGAGCTATAAGATTGTCTATCATATTAAGCTATAAGCTTGTCTATCATACTGAACAATAAGATTGTCTATCATATTCGTTTGTTTGAGCTATAAGATAGTCTATAATATTGAGCTATAAGATTGTCTGTCATATTCGTTTGTTTGAGCTATAAGTTTGTCTATCATATTGAGCTATAAGATTGTCTATCATATTGAGCTATAGGATTGTTGATCATATTGAACTATAAGATTGTCTATCATATTGAGCTATAAGATTGACTATCATATTCGTTTGTTTGAGCTTTAAGATTGTCTATCATATTCTTTTGATTGAGCTATAAGATTGTCTATAATATTGAGCTATAAAATTGTCTATCATATTGAGCTATAAGATTGTCTGCCATATTGAGCTATAAGATTGTCTATCATATTGAGCTAAAAGATATTCTATCATATTGAGCTATAAGATTGTCTCTCACATTGAGATATAAGACTTTCTATCATATTCCTTTGTTTAAGCTATAAGATTGTCTATCATATTCGTTTGTTTGAGTTGTAAAATTGTCTATCATATTGAGCTATAAGACTGTCTATCATATTGAGCTATAAGATTGTCTATAATATTGAGCTATAAAATTGTCTATCATATTGAGCTATAAGATTGTCTGCCATATTGAGCTATAAGATTGTCTATCATATTGAGCTAAAAGATATTCTATCATATTGAGCTATAAGATTGTCTCTTACATTGAGATATAAGATTTTCTATCATATTCCTTTGTTTAAGCTATAAGATTGTCTATCATATTCGTTTGTTTGAGTTGTAAAATTGTCTATCATATTGAGCTATAAGATTGTCTATCATATTGAGCTATAAGATTGATGATCATATTGAACTATAAGATTGTCTATCATATTGAGCTATAAGATTGACTATCATATTCGTTTGGTTGAGCTATAAGATTGTCTATCATATTCGTTTGTTTGAGCTATAAGATTGTCTATAATATTGAGCTATAAAATTGTCTATCATATTGAGCTATAAGATTGTCTGCCATATTGAGCTATAAGATTGTCTATCATATTGAGCTAAAAGATTTTCTATCATATTGAGATATAAGATTCTCTGTCACATTGAGATATAAGATATTCTATCATATTCCTTTGTTTAAGCTATAAGATTGTCTATCATATTCGTTTGTTTGAGCTATAAAATTGTCTATCATATTGAGCTATAAGATTGTCTATCATATTGAGCTATAAGATTGTCTATCATATTGAGCTATAAGATTGTCTATCATATTGAGCTATAAGATTGTCTATCATATTGATTTATACGATTCTCTATCATATTGAGCTATATGATTGTCTATCATATTGAGCAATAAGATTGTCTATTATAATGAGATTTAAGATAGTCTATCATATTGAGCTATAAGATTGTCTATTATATTGAGCCATAGGATTGTCTATCATATTGAGCTATAAGATTGTCTATCATATTCGATTGTTTGAGCTATAAGATTGTCTATTATATTGAGCTATAAGATTGTCTATCATATTGAGCTATACGATTGTCTATCATATTGAGCTATATGATTGTCTATCATATTGAGCTATAAGATTCTCTATCATATTGAGCCATAAGATTGTCTATCATATTGAACTATAAGATTGTCTATCATATTTGTTTGTTTGACCTATAAGATTGTCTCTCATATTGAGCAATAAGATTGTCTATCATATTGAGCTATAAGATTGTCTATCGTATTCGTTTGTTTGTGCTATAAGATTGTCTAACATATTGAGCTATAAGATTGTCTATCATATTGAGCTATACGATTATCTATTATAATCGTTTATTTGAGCTATAAGATTGTCTATCATATTCGTTTGTTTGAGCTATAAGAGTGTCTATCATATTGAGCTATAAGATTGTCTATCATATTGAGCTATAAGATTGTTTATCATATTGAGTTATAAGATCGTCTATCATACTAACCTATAAGATTGTCTATCATACTGAGCTATAAGATTGATTGTCATATTCGTTTGTTTGGGCTATAAGATTGTCTATCATATTGAGCTATACGATTGTCTATCAAATTCAGCTATAATATTGTCTATCATATAGAGCTATACGATTGTCTATCATACTGAGCTATAAGATTGTCTATCATACTGAGCTATAAGATTGTCTATCATATTCGTTTGTTTGAGCTATAAGATTGTCTATCATATTGAGCTATAAGATTGTCTATCATATTAAGCTATAAGCTTGTCTATCATACTGAACAATAAGATTGTCTATCATATTCGTTTGTTTGAGCTATAAGATAGTCTATAATATTGAGCTATAAGATTGTCTGTCATATTCGTTTGTGTTGAGCTATAAGTTTCTCTATCATATTGAGCTATAAGATTGTCTATCATATTGAGCTATAAGATTGTTGATCATATTGAACTATAAGATTGTCTATCATATTGAGCTATAAGATTGACTATCATATTCGTTTGTTTGAGCTTTAAGATTGTCTATCATATTCTTTTGTTTGAGCTATAAGATTGTCTATAATATTGAGCTGTAAAATTGTCTATCATATTGAGCTATAAGATTGTCTGCCATATTGAGCTATAAGATTGTCTATCATATTGAGCTAAAAGATATTCTATCATATTGAGCTATAAGATTGTCTCTCACATTGAGATATAAGACTTTCTATCATATTCCTTTGTTTAAGCTATAAGATTGTCTATCATAGTCGTTTGTTTGAGTTGTAAAATTGTCTATCATATTGAGCTATAAGATTGTCTATCATATTGAGCTATAAGATTGTCTATCATATTGAGCTATAAGATTGTCTATCATATTGAGCTATAAGATTGTCTATCATACTGATTTATACGATTGTCTATTATAATTAGCTTTAAGATTGTCTATCATATTCGTTTGTTTGAGCTATAAGATTGTCTATCATATTGAGCTATAAGATTGTCTATCATATTGAGCTATACGATTGTCTATCATATTGAGCTATATGATTGTCTATCATATTGAGCTATAAGATTGTCTATCATATTGAGCCATAAGATTGTCTATCATATTGAACTATAAGATTGTCTATCATATTTGTTTGTTTGACCTATAAGATTGTCTCTCATATTGAGCAATAAGATTGTCTATCATATTGAGCTATAAGATTGTCTATCATATTCGTTTGTTTGAGCTATAAGATTGTCTAACGTATTGAGCTATAAAATTGTCTATCATATTGAGCTATACGATTATCTATTATAATCGTTTATTTGAGCTATAAGATTGTCTATCATATTCGTTTGTTTGAGCTATAAGAGTGCCTATCATATTGAGCTATAAGATTGTCTATCATATTGAACTATAAGATTGTCTATCATATTGAGCTATAAGATTGTCTATCATATTGAGCTATAAGATCGTCTATCATATTCGTTTGTCTGAGCTATCAGATTTTCTATCATATTGAGCTATAACATTGTCTATCATGTTGAGCTATAAGATTGTCTATTATATTCGTTTATTTGAGCTATAAGAATGCCTATCATATTAAGCTATAAGATTGTCTATCATATTCGTTTGTTTGAGCTATAAGATTGTCTATCATATTGAGCTATAAGATTGTCTATCATATTGAGCTATAAGCTTGTCTACCATATTGAGCTATAAGATTGTCTATCATATTCGTTTGTTTGAGCTATAAGATCGTCTTTCAAATTGAGCTATAAGATTGTCTATCATATTCGTTTGTTTGAGCTATATGATTGTCTATCATATTGAGCTATAAGATTGTCTATCATATTCGTTTGTTTGAGCTATAAGATTGTCTATCATACTGAGCTATAAGATTGTCTATCATATTCGATTGTTTGAGCTATGAGATTGTCTATCATATTGAGCTATAAGATTGTCTATCATATTGAGCTATAATATTGTCTATCATATTGAGCTATAAGATTGTCTATCATATTGTGCTATAAGATTGTCTATCATATTCGTTTGTTTGAGCTATAAGATTGTCAATCATATTAGTTTGTTTGAGCTATGAGATTGTCTATCATATTGAGCTATAAGATTGTCTATCATACTGAGCTATAAGATTGTCTATCATACTGAGCTATAAGATTGCCTATCTTATTAGTTTGTTTGAGCTATAAGATTGTCTATCATACTGAGCTATAAGATTGTTTATCATATTCGTTTGTTTGAGCTATAGGATTGTCAATCATATTGAGCTATAAGATTGTCTAGCATATTCGTTTGTTTGAGGTATAAGATTGTCTATCATATTGAGCTATAACATTGTCATCATATTGAGCTATAAGACTGTCTATCGTAATGAGCTATAAGATTGTCTATCATATTCGTTTGTTTGAGCTATAAGATTGTCTATCACATTGAGCTATAAGATTGATTATCATATTGAGCTTTAAGATTGTCTAACATATTGAGCTATAAGATAGTCTATCATATTGAGCTATAAGATTGACTATCATATTCATTTGTTTGAGCTATAAGATTGTGTATCATATTCGTTTGTTTGAGCTATAAGATTGTCTATAATATTAATCTATAAGATTATCTATCATATTGAGCTATACAATTGTCTGCCATATTGAGCTATAAAATTGTCTGCCATATTGAGCTAAAAGATTTTCTATCATATTGAGCTATACGATTGTCTGTCATATTGAGATATAAGATTTTCTATCATATCCGTTTGTTTGAGCTATAAGATTGTCTATCATATTCGTTTTTTTTTAGCTATAAAATTGTCTATCATATTGAGCGATAAGTTTGTCTATCATTTTGAGCTATAAGATTGTCTATCATATTGAGCTATAAGATTGTCTATCATATTGAGCTATACGATTGTCTATCATATTGAGCTATATGAATGTCTATCATATTAAGCTATAAGATTGTCTATCATATTGAGCCATAAGATTGTTTATCATATTGAGCTATAAGATTGTCTATCATATTGAGCCATAAGATTGTCTATCATATTGAACTATAAGATTGTCTATCATATTTGTTTGTTTGACCTATAAGATTGTCTCTCATATTGAGCAATAAGATTGTCTATCATATTGAGCTATAAGATTGTCTATCATATTCGTTTGTTTGAGCTATAAGATTGTCTAACGTATTGAGCTATAAGATTGTCTATCATATTGAGCTATACGATTATCTATTATAATCGTTTATTTGAGCTATAAGATTGTCTATCATATTCGTTTGTTTGAGCTATAAGAGTGCCTATCATATTGAGCTATAAGATTGTCTATCATATTGAACTATAAGATTGTCTATCATATTGAGCTATAAGATTGTCTATCATATTCAGCTATAAGATCGTCTATCATATTCGTTTGTCTGAGCTATCAGATTTTCTATCATATTGAGCTATAACATTGTCTATCATGTTGAGCTATAAGATTGTCTATTATATTCGTTTATTTGAGCTATAAGAATGCCTATCATATTAAGCTATAAGATTGTCTATCATATTCGTTTGTTTGAGCTATAAGATTGTCTATCATATTGAGCTATAAGATGTTCTATCCTATTGAGCTATAAGCTTGTCTACCATATTGAGCTATAAGATTGTCTATCATATTCGTTTGTTTGAGCTATAAGATCGTCTTTCAAATTGAGCTATAAGATTGTCTATCATATTCGTTTGTTTGAGCTATATGATTGTCTATCATATTGAGCTATAAGATTGTCTATCATATTCGTTTGTTTGAGCTATAAGATTGTCTATCATACTGAGCTATAAGATTGTCTATCATATTCGATTGTTTGAGCTATGAGATTGTCTATCATATTGAGCTATAAGATTGTCTATCATATTGAGCTATAATATTGTCTATCATATTGAGCTATAAGATTGTCTATCATATTGTGCTATAAGATTGTCTATCATATTCGTTTGTTTGAGCTATAAGATTGTCAATCATATTAGTTTGTTTGAGCTATGAGATTGTCTATCATATTGAGCTATAAGATTGTCTATCATACTGAGCTATAAGATTGTCTATCATACTGAGCTATAAGATTGCCTATCTTATTAGTTTGTTTGAGCTATAAGATTGTCTATCATACTGAGCTATAAGATTGTTTATCATATTCGTTTGTTTGAGCTATAGGATTGTCAATCATATTGAGCTATAAGATTGTCTAGCATATTCGTTTGTTTGAGGTATAAGATTGTCTATCATATTGAGCTATAACATTGTCATCATATTGAGCTATAAAACTGTCTATCGTAATGAGCTATAAGATTGTCTATCATATTCGTTTGTTTGAGCTATAAGATTGTCTATCACATTGAGCTATAAGATTGATTATCATATTGAGCTTTAAGATTGTCTAACATATTGAGCTATAAGATAGTCTATCATATTGAGCTATAAGATTGACTATCATATTCATTTGTTTTGAGCTATAAGATTGTGTATCATATTCGTTTGTTTGAGCTATAAGATTGTCTATAATATTAATCTATAAGATTATCTATCATATTGAGCTATACAATTGTCTGCCATTTTGAGCTATAAAATTGTCTGCCATATTGAGCTAAAAGATTTTCTATCATATTGAGCTATACGATTGTCTGTCATATTGAGATATAAGATTTTCTATCATATCCGTTTGTTTGAGCTATAAGATTGTCTATCATATTCGTTTTTTTTTAGCTATAAAATTGTCTATCATATTGAGCGATAAGTTTGTCTATCATTTTGAGCTATAAGATTGTCTATCATATTGAGCTATAAGATTGTCTATCATATTGAGCTATACGATTGTCTATCATATTGAGCTATATGAATGTCTATCATATTAAGCTATAAGATTGTCTATCATATTGAGCCATAAGATTGTTTATCATATTGAAATATAAGATTGTCTATCATATTCGTTTGTTTGAGCTATAAGATTGTCTATCATATTGAGCTATAAGATTGTCTATCATATTCGTTTGTTTGAGCTATAAGATTGTCTAACATATTGAGCTATAAGATTGTCTATCATATTGAGCTATAAGATTGTCTATTATAATCGTTTTTTTTTAGCTATAAGATTGTCTATCATATTCATTTGTTTGAGCTATAAGAGTGTCTATCATATTGAGCTATAAGATTGTCTATCATATTGAGCTATAAGCTTGTCTATCATATTGAGCTATAAGATTGTCTATCATATCGTTTATCTGAGCTATAAGATTGTCTATCATATTGAGCTATACTATTGTCTATCCTATTGAGCTATACGATTGTCTATCATATTGAGCTATACGATTGTCTATCATATTGAGCTATATGATTGTCTATCATATTGAGCTATAAGATTGTCTATCATATTGAGCCATAAGATTGTCTATCATATTGAACTATAAGATTGTCTATCATATTTGTTTGTTTGAGCTATAAGATTGTCTCTCATATTGAGCTATAAGATTGTCTATCATATTGAGCTATACGATTGTCTATCATATTCGTTTGTTTGAGCTATAAGATTGATAACATATTGAGCTATAAGATTGTCTATCATATTGAGCTATAAGATTGTCTATCATATTGAGCTATAAGATTGTCTATCATATTGAACTATAAGTTTGTCTATCATATTGAGCTATAAGATTGTCTATCATATTCGTTTATCTGAGCTATAAGATTGTCTATCATATTGAGCTATAAGATTGTCTATCATATTCGTTTGTTTCAGCTATAAGTTTGTCTATCATATTGAGCTATAAGATTGTCTATCATTTTGAGCTATAAGATTGTCGATCATATTGAACTATAAGATTGTCTATCATATTGAGCTATAAGATTGACTATCATATTCGTTTGTTTGAGCTATAAGATTGTCTATCATATTCGTTTGTTTGAGCAATAAGATTGTCTATAATATTGAGCTATAAAATTGTCTATCATATTGAGCTATAAGCTTGTCTGCCATATTGAGCTATAAGATTGTCTATGATATTGAGGTAAAAGATTTTATATCATATTGAGATATAAGATTCTCTGTCACATTGAGATATAAGATTTTCTATCATATTCCTTTGTTTAAGCTATAAGATTGTCTATCATATTCGTTTGTTTGAGCTATAAAATTGTCTATCATATTGAGCTATAAGATTGTCTATCATATTGAGCTATAAGATCGTCTATCATACTAACCTATAAGATTGTCTATCATACTGAGCTATAAGATTGATTGTCATATTCGTTTGTTTGAGCTATAGGAGTGTCTATCATATTGAGCTATACGATGGTCTATCAAATTCAGCTATAAGATTGTCTATCATATAGAGCTATACGATTGTCTATCATACTGAGCTATAAGATTGTCTATCATACTGAGCTATAAGATTGTCTATCATATTCGTTTGTTTGAGCTATAAGATTGTCTATCATATTGAGCTATAAGATTGTCTATCATATTCGTTTGTTTGAGCTATAAGATTGTCTAACATATTGAGCTATAAGATTGTCTATCATATTGAGCTATAAGATTGTCTATTATAATCGTTTTTTTTAGCTATAAGATTGTCTATCATATTCATTTGTTTGAGCTATAAGAGTGTCTATCATATTGAGCTATAAGATTGTCTATCATATTGAGCTATAAGCTTGTCTATCATATTGAGCTATAAGATTGTCTATCATATTCGTTTATCTGAGCTATAAGATTGTCTATCATATTGAGCTATACTATAGTCTATCCTATTGAGCTATAAGATTGTCTAACATATTGAGCTATACGATTGTCTATCATATTGAGCTATATGATTGTCTATCATATTGAGCTATAAGATTGTCTATCATATTGAGCTATAAGCTTGTCTATCATATTGAGCTATAAGATTGTCTATCATATTCGTTTATCTGAGCTATAAGATTGTCTATCATATTGAGCTATACTATAGTCTATCCTATTGAGCTATAAGATTGTCTAACATATTGAGCTATACGATTGTCTATCATATTGAGCTATATGATTGTCTATCATATTGAGCTATAAGATTGTCTATCATATTGAGCCATAAGATTGTCTATCATATTGAACTATAAGATTGTCTATCATATTTGTTTGTTTGAGCTATAAGATTGTCTCTCATATTGAGCTATAAGATTGTCTATCATATTGAGCTATAAGATTGTCTATCATATTCGTTTGTTTGAGCTATAAGATTGATAACATATTGAGCTATAAGATTGTCTATCATATTGAGCTATAAGATTGTCTATTATAATCGTTTATTTGAGCTATAAGATTGTCTATCATATTCGTTTGTTTGAGCTATGAGAGTGTCTATCATATTGAGCTATAAGATTGTCTATAATATTGAACTATAAGCTTGTCTATCATATTGAGCTATAAGAGTGTCTATCATATTCGTTTATCTGAGCTATAAGATTGTCTATCATATTGAGCTATAAGATCGTCTATCATACTAACCTATAAGATTGTCTATCATACTGAGCTATAAGATTGATTGTCATATTCGTTTGTTTGAGCTATAGGAGTGTCTATCATATTGAGCTATACGATGGTCTATCAAATACAGCTATAAGATTGTCTATCATATAGAGCTATACGATTGTCTATCATACTGAGCTATAAGATTGTCTATCATACTGAGCTATAAGATTGTCTATCATATTCGTTTGTTTGAGCTATAAGATTGTCTATCATATTGAGCTATAAGATTGTCTATCATATTAAGCTATAAGCTTGTCTATCATACTGAAATATAAGATTGTCTTTCATATTCGTTTGTTTGAGCTATAAGATTGTCTATAATATTGAGCTATAAGATTGTCTATCATATTCGTTTGTTTGAGCTATAAGTTTGTCTATCATATTGAGCTATAAGATTGTCTATCATATTGAGCTATAAGATTGTCGATCATATTGAACTATAAGATTGTCTATCATATTGAGCTATAAGATTGACTATCATATTCGTTTGTTTGAGCTATAAGATTGTCTATCATATTCGTTTGTTTGAGCTATAAGATTGTCTATAATATTGAGCTATAAAATTGTCTATCATATTGAGCTATAAGCTTGTCTGCCATATTGAGCTATAAGATTGTCTATGATATTGAGCTAAAAGATTTTCTATCATATTGAGATATAAGATTCTCTGTCACATTGAGATATAAGATTTTCTATCATATTCCTTTGTTTAAGCTATAAGATTGTCTATCATATTCGTTTGTTTGAGCTATAAAATTGTCTATCATATTGAGCTATAAGATTGTCTATCATATTGAGCTATAAGATTGTCTATCATATTGAGCTATAAGATTGTCTATCATATTGAGCTATAAGATTGTCTATCATATTGATTTATACGATTCTCTATCATATTGAGCTATATGATTGTCTATCATATTGAGCAATAAGATTGTCTATTATAATGAGATTTAAGATAGTCTATCATATTGAGCTATAAGATTGTCTGTTATATTGAGCCATAGGATTGTCTATCATATTGAGCTATAAGATTGTCTATCATATTCGTTTGTTTGAGGTATAAGATTGTTTATCATATTGAGCTATAAGATTGTCTATCATATTGAGCTATACGATTGTCTATCATATTGAGCTATATGATTGTCTATCATATTGAGCTATAAGATTGTCTATCATATTGAGCCATAAGATTGTCTATCATATTGAACTATAAGATTGTCTATTATATTTGTTTGTTTGACCTATAAGATTGTCTCTCATATTGAGCAATAAGATTGTCTATCATATTGAGCTATACGATTATCTATTATAATTGTTTATTTGAGCTATAAGATTGTCTATCATATTCGTTTGTTTGAGCTATAAGAGTGTCTATCATATTGAGCTATAAGATTGTCTATCATATTGAACTATAAGCTTGTTTATCATATTGAGCTATAAGATTGTCTATCATATTCGTTTATCTGAGCTATAAGATTGTCTATCATATTGAGCTATAAGATCGTCTATCATACTAACCTATAAGATTGTCTATCATACTGAGCTATAAGATTGATTGTCATATTCGTTTGTTTGGGCTATAAGATTGTCTATCATATTGAGCTATACGATTGTCTATCAAATTCAGCTATAAGATTGTCTATCATATAGAGCTATACAATTGTCTATCATACTGAGCTATAAGATTGTCTATCATACTGAGCTATAAGATTGTCTATCATATTCGTTTGTTTGAGCTATAAGATTGTCTATCATATTGAGCTATAAGATTGTCTATCATATTAAGCTATAAGCTTGTCTATCATACTGAACTATAAGATTGTCTATAATATTCGTTTGTTTGAGCTATAAGATAGTCTATAATATTGAGCTATACGATTGTCTATCATATTGAGCTATAAGTTTGTCTATCATATTGAGCTATAAGATTGTCTATCATATTGAGCTATAAGATTGTTGATCATATTGAGCTATAAGATTGTCTATCATATTGAGCTATAAGATTGACTATCATATTCGTTTGTTTGAGCTATAAGATTGTCTATCATATTCGTTTGTTTGAGCTATAAGATTGTCTATAATATTGAGCTATAAAATTGTCTATCATATTGAGCAATAAGATTGTCTGCCATATTGAGCTATAAGATTGTCTATCATATTGAGCTAAAAGATTTTCTATCATATTGAGATATAAGATTCTCTGTCACATTGAGATATAAGATATTCTATCATATTCCTTTGTTTAACTCTTTCACTACCAAACAAAAACTGGGCTGTGACCAAACAGAAATTTATGGCAGAAAATTGGAACTAGGGGTGTGTTACAATAATGCTTTTAAAATGGTTAAGATGGTAGAAGATCTATTGTATTACATATCAAATTAAAGAGGATTGCACAAGGAACATGACAGTGTTAATAATTAATTGATAGGTTACAAATATTATGACAATAATGAGAGGTTTAATAATAACAACTGAAATTAAAGAGGTAAAAATTATTTAAAAAACTGCACTTATAAGGTGTTTTCTACACTCCTATACTGCTAATCATGTTTAATTTACTGAATAATCAAACAAACACCACTTGTCTTCAAGAATATAAACAATATTGTTCATTTAAATCACCCAAAAGGAAGTTTTGGTGCATATTCTGAACCATGTATTTGTCACAAATAATGACAAAAAATAATGGCTGAAATCTTGAAGGTGGGGTCTGTCACAGTAAAGTTATGAAAATGGTTACAATTGTAGCAGAAATGTTGTATTATATATCAAAATAAAGGGGATTGCACAAGGAATATGTTGGTAGGAGAATTTTTGCTTTAGGTTGTAAATAAAATAAAAATAATAATATAATTTGTAAAATAATTGGACAAAAGTAGGTAAAAATAATGTAAACATTGCACTTAGAATGTGTTTTCTACACTCCTATACTGCTAATCATGTTTAATTTACTGAATAATCAAACAAACACCACTTGTCTTCAAGAATATAAATAGTATTGCTCATATAAATCACCCAAAAGGAAGTTTTGGTGCATATTCTGAACCATGTCTTTTTCAAAAAAATGAAAAAAACTAATGGCCGAAATCTGGAAATTGGTGTATGTCGCAATAATGTTATGAAAATGGTTAAAATTTTAGCAGAAATGTTGTATTATATATCAAAATAAAGGGGATTGCACAAGGAATATGTTGGTAGGAGAATGTTTGCTTTAGGTTGTAAATAAAATAAAAATAATAATATAATTTGTAAAATAATTGGACAAAAGTAGGTAAAAATAATGTAAACATTGCACTTAGAATGTGTTTTCTACACTCCTATACTGCTAATCATGTTTAATTTACTGAATAATCAAACAAACACCACTTGTCTTCAAGACTATAAATAGTATTGCTCATATAAATCACCCAAAAGGAAGTTTTGGTGCATATTCTGAACCATGTCTTTTTCAAAAAAATGAAAAAAAACTAATGGCCGAAATCTGGAAATTGGTGTATGTCGCAATAATGTTATGAAAATGGTTAAAATTTTAGCAGAAATGTTGTATTATATATCAAAATAAAGGGGATTGCACAAGGAATATGTTGGTAGGAGAATGTTTGCTTTAGGTTGTAAATAAAATAAAAATAATAATATAATTTGTAAAATAATTGGACAAAAGTAGGTAAAAATAATGTAAACATTGCACTTAGAATGTGTTTTCTACACTCCTATACTGCTAATCATGTTTAATTTACTGAATAATCAAACAAACACCACTTGTCTTCAAGACTATAAATAGTATTGCTCATATAAATCACCCAAAAGGAAGTTTTGGTGCATATTCTGAACCATGTCTTTTTCAAAAAAATGAAAAAAACTAATGGCCGAAATCTGGAAATTGGTGTATGTCGCAATAATGTTATGAAAATGGTTAAAATTTTAGCAGAAATGTTGTATTATATATCAAAATAAAGGGGATTGCACAAGGAATATGTTGGTAGGAGAATTTTTGCTGTATGTTGTAAATAAAATAAAAATAATAATATAACTTCTAACATAATTTGTTAAAAAGAGGTAAAAAATAATGTAAACATTGTACTTACCGAGGGGGCGTTGTTATCCAATATCCTGATCACTGCTAATCCAATTGAATTTACTGAAAAAACAACACTATTCTAAACTATAAACTATTTATCTCTCCATGCCACACACAATATTCTTTCTCCTTCAAGAAACCACTTCATCTCTTGATGCTGAAGTCGCAAATGCTTCAACTCAGGAGGGAAGCCTACTCGGTTGACATTCAGTGTCCCTGTATAATTGAAATTGTTGGAATGCAGATAATCAATCAGAGCTTTCGAAGTGTAGAATCTGTCAGCAAAGATGTGATGGCCAGCTCCGAGAACATTCAGTAGTGTGGCAAACACTTTCACTGCATGAGCAGTTGTGGGATCTACATCCGGACTGTATTCGGTGTTTCGTCCATAGTAAATTTTTAAATTCACCACATAGCCAGTCGCAGAATCACAAAGGCCAAATGTTTTGATGTGGTACTTGTGAGGTTTTGTTGCATTGTATTGTCTGTGCTGAAATCTGCCCTTCCATCCAATAATCATTTCATCAATGGACACATTTTCAAATGGGTAAAATGCTTCCTGGAATCTCTTCACCTGATGCTTCTGGTTCACATACGTGAAACATGGTGTGAAAAATAGATTCAAATCTGTTCCTGGGAAACATAGTGGCATACCAAGGGGTATATAAATGTGCACTTGTACACCAATAGTCTTTGATAGATGGTCTTGGATCAAGTCCCATAGCAATAATGACAGACGTAAACTTCAGCCATTCATGCTTCGTGAGTGGGGTCCAGGATAACAGACTAGAATGTTTTCTTTTAGGAGTGTTCTGCGTCAAGATCTTTTCTGCATATTTGTTTACATTTTTAATTAAACAATCCACTATGTCATCATCAAAAAAAACTTTGAGAAAATCCATAGGTGTTTGCAGATGATAAAGTTTAGAGTTGACGTGAGATCTTCGAGGACGAAACTCAAACTTCGGTTTTGTTTCTCCTTTTGACACATCTTGCCATGTCGATGGTGATGGGATAGGTGCATCACGCTGTACAGAAGCTTGTAGATTCAAGTTTTTTCCTCCAGTTTTATTCTTATTTTGTACTGTTTGCTTTCCTTTCCGCTGAGAAGTGATTGTGACATCCTGACATTCATTGTCAGACGGAAATTCATCAGACACCTCAGCTGAAGACGACGTTCCACTAGTAATATCTTTATCACCACGTGCTAAAATGTTAGATTCACAGATATAACTGCTGTCTGAATCACTATTATCGGAATCACTATTGTTTAAAACAGTTTCGAATAATAATCTAGCCTTGATCTGAAGTCATTCTACGTGGACGCATACTGGTGGGCGTTTCCATTGTGAAAAACCAAAACAAACAAATTAACACTACCTTAAAACTGAAAATTCACAAGAATCCAATATATTAGAATACCATTGACGCACCAAGATGGCGTAGAGATCTTTCGGCTGTACGACTTTTTAATTTACTGTAACTTAAAATTCCGAAACGGAGCAGAAATATGTGAAATAATCCACTGATCATTTTGTGGCACTAAATCGGCGGACTGCCATCTCAGGAAATACAACGTGCCGATAGATGGGATCACGGTAGCGAAAGAGTTAAGCTATAAGATTGTATATCATATTCGTTTGTTTGAGCTATAAAATTGTCTATCATATTGAGCTATAAGATTGTCTATCATATTGAGCTATAAGATTGTCTATCATATTGAGCTATAAGATTGTCTATCATATTGAGCTATAAGATTGTCTATCATATTGATTTATACGATTCTCTATCATATTGAGCTATATGATTGTCTATCATATTGAGCAATAAGATTGTCTATTATAATGAGATTTAAGATAGTCTATCATATTGAGCTATAAGATTGTCTGTTATATTGAGCCATAGGATTGTCTATCATATTGAGCTATAAGATTGTCTATTATATTCGATTGTTTGAGCTATAAGATTGTCTATCATATTGAGCTATAAGATTGTCTATCATATTGAGCTATACGATTGTCTATCATATTGAGCTATATGATTGTCTATCATATTGAGCTATAAGATTGTCTATCATATTGAGCCATAAGATTGTCTATCATATTGAACTATAAGATTGTCTATCATATTTGTTTGTTTGACCTATAAGATTGTCTCTCATATTGAGCAATAAGATTGTCTATCATATTGAGCTATAAGATTGTCTATCGTATTCGTTTGTTTGTGCTATAAGATTGTCTAACATATTGAGCTATAAGATTGTCTATCATATTGAGCTATACGATTATCTATTATAATCGTTTATTTGAGCTATAAGATTGTCTATCATATTCGTTTGTTTGAGCTATAAGAGTGTCTATCATATTGAGCTATAAGATTGTCTATCATATTGAACTATAAGATTGTCTATCATATTGAGCTATAAGATTGTCTATCATATTGAGTTATAAGATCGTCTATCATACTAACCTATAAGATTGTCTATCATACTGAGATATAAGATTGATTGTCATATTCGTTTGTTTGGGCTATAAGATTGTCTATCATATTGAGCTATACGATTGTCTATCAAATTCAGCTATAAGATTGTCTATCATATAGAGCTATACGATTGTCTATCATACTGAGCTATAAGATTGTCTATCATACTGAGCTATAAGATTGTCTATCATATTCGTTTGTTTGAGCTATAAGATTGTCTATCATATTGAGCTATAAGATTGTCTATCATATTAAGCTATAAGCTTGTCTATCATACTGAACAATAAGATTGTCTATCATATTCGTTTGTTTGAGCTATAAGATAGTCTATAATATTGAGCTATAAGATTGTCTGTCATATTCGTTTGTTTGAGCTATAAGTTTCTCTATCATATTGAGCTATAAGATTGTCTATCATATTGAGCTATAAGATTGACTATCATATTCGTTTGTTTGAGCTTTAAGGTTGTCTATCATATTCTTTTGTTTGAGCTATAAGATTGTCTATAATATTGAGCTATAAAATTGTCTATCATATTGAGCTATAAGATTGTCTGCCATATTGAGCTATAAGATTGTTTATCATATTGAGCTAAAAGATATTCTATCATATTGAGCTATAAGATTGTCTCTCACATTGAGATATAAGACTTTCTATCATATTCCTTTGTTTAAGCTATAAGATTGTCTATCATAGTCGTTTGTTTGAGTTGTAAAATTGTCTATCATAGTGAGCTATAAGATTGTCTATCATATTGAGCTATAAGATTGTCTATCATATTGAGCTATAAGATTGTCTATCATATTGAGCTATAAGATTGTCTATCATACTGATTTATACGATTGTCTATTATAATGAGCTTTAAGATTGTCTATCATATTCGTTTGTTTGAGCTATAAGATTGTCTATCATATTGAGCTATAAGATTGTCTATCATATTGAGCTATACGATTGTCTATCATATTGAGCTATATGATTGTCTATCATATTGAGCTATAAGATTGTCTATCATATTGAGCCATAAGATTGTCTATCATATTGAACTATAAGATTGTCTATCATATTTGTTTGTTTGACCTATAAGATTGTCTCTCATATTGAGCAATAAGATTGTCTATTATATTGAGCTATAAGATTGTCTATCATATTCGTTTGTTTGAGCTATAAGATTGTCTAACATATTGAGCTATAAGATTGTCTATCATATTGAGCTATACGATTATCTATTATAATCGTTTATTTGAGCTATAAGATTGTCTATCATATTCGTTTGTTTGAGCTATAAGAGTGTCTATCATATTGAGCTATAAGATTGTCTATCATATTGAACTATAAGATTGTCTATCATATTGAGCTATAAGATTGTCTATCATATTGAGCTATAAGATCGTCTATCATACTAACTTATAAGATTGTCTATCATACTGAGCTATAAGATTGATTGTCATATTCGTTTGTTTTGGGCTATAAGATTGTCTATCATATTGAGCTATACGATTGTCTATCAAATTCAGCTATAAGATTGTCTATCATATAGAGCTATACGATTGTCTATCATACTGAGCTATAAGATTGTCTATCATACTGAGCTATAAGATTGTCTATCATATTCGTTTGTTTGAGCTATAAGATTGTCTATCATATTGAGCTATAAGCTTGTCTATCATACTGAACAATAAGATTGTCTATCATATTCGTTTGTTTGAGCTATAAGATAGTCTATAATATTGAGCTATTAGATTGTCTGTCATATTCGTTTGTTTGAGCTATAAGTTTGTCTATCATATTGAGCTATAAGATTGTCTATCATATTGAGCTATAAGATTGTTGATCATATTGAACTATAAGATTGTCTATCATATTGAGCTATAAGATTGACTATCATATTCGTTTGTTTGAGCTTTAAGATTGTCTATCATATTCTTTTGTTTGAGCTATAAGATTATCTATAATATTGAGCTATAAAATTGTCTATCATATTGAGCTATAAGATTGTCTGCCATATTGAGCTATAAGATTGTCTATCATATAGAGCTAAAAGATATTCTATCATATTGAGCTATAAGATTGTCTCTCACATTGAGATATAAGATTTTCTATCATATTCCTTTGTTTAAGCTATAAGATTGTCTATCATATTCGTTTGTTTGAGTTGTAAAATTGTCTATCATATTGAGCTATAAGATTGTCTATCATATTGAGCTATAAGATTGTCTATCATATTGAGCTATAAGATTGTCTATCATATTGAGCTATAAGATTGTCTATCATACTGATTTATACGATTGTCTATTATAATGAGTTGTAAGATTGTCTATCATATTCGTTTGTTTGAGCTATAAGATTGTCAATCATATTAGTTTGTTTGAGCTATGAGATTGTCTATCATATTGTGCTATAAGATTGTCTATCATACTGAGCTATAAGATTGTCTATCATACTGAGCTATAAGATTGTCTATCTTATTAGTTTGTTTGAGCTATAAGATTGTCTATCATATAGAGCTATAAGATTGTCTATCATATTAAGCTATAAGCTTGTCTATCATACTGAGCTATAAGATTGTTTATCATATTCGTTTGTTTGAGCTATAGGATTATCAATCATATTGAGCTATAAGATTGTATATCATATTCGTTTGTTTGAGCTATAAAATTGTCTATCATATTGAGCTATAAGATTGTCTATCATATTGAGCTATAAGATTGTCTATCATATTGAGCTATAAGATTGTCTATCATATTGAGCTATAAGATTGTCTATCATATTGATTTATACGATTCTCTATCATATTGAGCTATATGATTGTCTATCATATTGAGCAATAAGATTGTCTATTATAATGAGATTTAAGATAGTCTATCATATTGAGCTATAAGATTGTCTGTTATATTGAGCCATAGGATTGTCTATCATATTGAGCTATAAGATTGTCTATTATATTCGATTGTTTGAGCTATAAGATTGTCTATCATATTGAGCTATAAGATTGTCTATCATATTGAGCTATACGATTGTCTATCATATTGAGCTATATGATTGTCTATCATATTGAGCTATAAGATTGTCTATCATATTGAGCCATAAGATTGTCTATCATATTGAACTATAAGATTGTCTATCATATTTGTTTGTTTGACCTATAAGATTGTCTCTCATATTGAGCAATAAGATTGTCTATCATATTGAGCTATAAGATTGTCTATCGTATTCGTTTGTTTGTGCTATAAGATTGTCTAACATATTGAGCTATAAGATTGTCTATCATATTGAGCTATACGATTATCTATTATAATCGTTTATTTGAGCTATAAGATTGTCTATCATATTCGTTTGTTTGAGCTATAAGAGTGTCTATCATATTGAGCTATAAGATTGTCTATCATATTGAACTATAAGATTGTCTATCATATTGAGCTATAAGATTGTCTATCATATTGAGTTATAAGATCGTCTATCATACTAACCTATAAGATTGTCTATCATACTGAGATATAAGATTGATTGTCATATTCGTTTGTTTGGGCTATAAGATTGTCTATCATATTGAGCTATACGATTGTCTATCAAATTCAGCTATAAGATTGTCTATCATATAGAGCTATACGATTGTCTATCATACTGAGCTATAAGATTGTCTATCATACTGAGCTATAAGATTGTCTATCATATTCGTTTGTTTGAGCTATAAGATTGTCTATCATATTGAGCTATAAGATTGTCTATCATATTAAGCTATAAGCTTGTCTATCATACTGAACAATAAGATTGTCTATCATATTCGTTTGTTTGAGCTATAAGATAGTCTATAATATTGAGCTATAAGATTGTCTGTCATATTCGTTTGTTTGAGCTATAAGTTTCTCTATCATATTGAGCTATAAGATTGTCTATCATATTGAGCTATAAGATTGACTATCATATTCGTTTGTTTGAGCTTTAAGGTTGTCTATCATATTCTTTTGTTTGAGCTATAAGATTGTCTATAATATTGAGCTATAAAATTGTCTATCATATTGAGCTATAAGATTGTCTGCCATATTGAGCTATAAGATTGTTTATCATATTGAGCTAAAAGATATTCTATCATATTGAGCTATAAGATTGTCTCTCACATTGAGATATAAGACTTTCTATCATATTCCTTTGTTTAAGCTATAAGATTGTCTATCATAGTCGTTTGTTTGAGTTGTAAAATTGTCTATCATAGTGAGCTATAAGATTGTCTATCATATTGAGCTATAAGATTGTCTATCATATTGAGCTATAAGATTGTCTATCATATTGAGCTATAAGATTGTCTATCATACTGATTTATACGATTGTCTATTATAATGAGCTTTAAGATTGTCTATCATATTCGTTTGTTTGAGCTATAAGATTGTCTATCATATTGAGCTATAAGATTGTCTATCATATTGAGCTATACGATTGTCTATCATATTGAGCTATATGATTGTCTATCATATTGAGCTATAAGATTGTCTATCATATTGAGCCATAAGATTGTCTATCATATTGAACTATAAGATTGTCTATCATATTTGTTTGTTTGACCTATAAGATTGTCTCTCATATTGAGCAATAAGATTGTCTATTATATTGAGCTATAAGATTGTCTATCATATTCGTTTGTTTGAGCTATAAGATTGTCTAACATATTGAGCTATAAGATTGTCTATCATATTGAGCTATACGATTATCTATTATAATCGTTTATTTGAGCTATAAGATTGTCTATCATATTCGTTTGTTTGAGCTATAAGAGTGTCTATCATATTGAGCTATAAGATTGTCTATCATATTGAACTATAAGATTGTCTATCATATTGAGCTATAAGATTGTCTAGATTGTCTATCATATTGAGCTATAAGATCGTCTATCATACTAACTTATAAGATTGTCTATCATACTGAGCTATAAGATTGATTGTCATATTCGTTTGTTTTGGGCTATAAGATTGTCTATCATATTGAGCTATACGATTGTCTATCAAATTCAGCTATAAGATTGTCTATCATATAGAGCTATACGATTGTCTATCATACTGAGCTATAAGATTGTCTATCATACTGAGCTATAAGATTGTCTATCATATTCGTTTGTTTGAGCTATAAGATTGTCTATCATATTGAGCTATAAGCTTGTCTATCATACTGAACAATAAGATTGTCTATCATATTCGTTTGTTTGAGCTATAAGATAGTCTATAATATTGAGCTATTAGATTGTCTGTCATATTCGTTTGTTTGAGCTATAAGTTTGTCTATCATATTGAGCTATAAGATTGTCTATCATATTGAGCTATAAGATTGTTGATCATATTGAACTATAAGATTGTCTATCATATTGAGCTATAAGATTGACTATCATATTCGTTTGTTTGAGCTTTAAGATTGTCTATCATATTCTTTTGTTTGAGCTATAAGATTATCTATAATATTGAGCTATAAAATTGTCTATCATATTGAGCTATAAGATTGTCTGCCATATTGAGCTATAAGATTGTCTATCATATAGAGCTAAAAGATATTCTATCATATTGAGCTATAAGATTGTCTCTCACATTGAGATATAAGATTTTCTATCATATTCCTTTGTTTAAGCTATAAGATTGTCTATCATATTCGTTTGTTTGAGTTGTAAAATTGTCTATCATATTGAGCTATAAGATTGTCTATCATATTGAGCTATAAGATTGTCTATCATATTGAGCTATAAGATTGTCTATCATATTGAGCTATAAGATTGTCTATCATACTGATTTATACGATTGTCTATTATAATGAGTTGTAAGATTGTCTATCATATTCGTTTGTTTGAGCTATAAGATTGTCAATCATATTAGTTTGTTTGAGCTATGAGATTGTCTATCATATTGTGCTATAAGATTGTCTATCATACTGAGCTATAAGATTGTCTATCATACTGAGCTATAAGATTGTCTATCTTATTAGTTTGTTTGAGCTATAAGATTGTCTATCATATAGAGCTATAAGATTGTCTATCATATTAAGCTATAAGCTTGTCTATCATACTGAGCTATAAGATTGTTTATCATATTCGTTTGTTTGAGCTATAGGATTATCAATCATATTGAGCTATAAGATTGTCTAGCATATTCGTTTGTTTGAGGTATAAGATTGTCTATCATATTGAGCTATAAGATTGTCATCATATTGAGCTATAAGACTGTCTATCGTAATGAGCTATAAGATTGTCTATCATATTCGTTTGTTTGAGCTATAAGATTGTCTATCACATTGAGCTATAAGATTGTTTATCATATTGAGCTTTAAGAGTGTCTAATATATTGAGCTATAAGATAGTCTATCATATTGAGCTATAAGATTGACTATCATATTCATTTGTTTGAGCTAAAAGATTGTGTATCATATTCGTTTGTTTGAGCTATAAGATTGTCTATAATATTATTCTATAAGATTGTCTATCATATTGAGCTATAAAATTGTCTGCCATATTGAGCTATAAAATTGTCTGCCATATTGAGCTAAAAGATTTTCTATCATATTGAGCTATACGATTGTCTGTCATATTGAGATATAAGATTTTCTATCATATCCGTTTGTTTGAGCTATAAGATTGTCTATCATATTCGTTTTTTTTTTTTTGAGCTATAAAATTGTCTATCATATTGAGCGATAAGTTTGTCTATCATTTTGAGCTATAAGATTGTCTATCATATTGAGCTATAAGATTGTCTATCATATTGAGCTATAAGATTGTCTATCATATTGAGCTATACGATTGTCTATCATATTGAGCTATATGAATGTCTATCATATTGAGCTATAAGATTGTCTATCATATTGAGCCATAAGATTGTTTATCATATTGAAATATAAGATTGTCTATCATATTCGTTTGTTTGAGCTATAAGATTGTCTATCATATTGAGCTATAAGATTGTCTATCATATTGAGCTAGAAGATTGTCTATCATATTAAGCTATAAGCTTGTCTATCATACTGAACTATAAGATTGTCTATCATATTCATTTGTTTGAGCTATAAGATTGTCTATAATATTGAGCTATAAGATTGTCTATTATATTCGTTTGTTTGAGCTATAAGTTTGTCTATCATATTGAGCTATAAGATTGTCTATCATATTGAGCTATAAGATTGTCGATCATATTGAACTATAAGATTGTCTATCATATTGAGTTATAAGATTGAATATCATATTCGTTTGTTTGAGCTATAAGATTGTCTATCATATTCGTTTGTTTGAGCTATAAGATTGTCTATAATATTGAGCTATAAAATTGTCTATCATATTGAGCTATAAGCTTGTCTGCCATATTGAGCTATAAGATTGTCTGCCATATTGAGCTATAAGATTGTCTATCATATTGAGCTATAAGATTGTCTATCGTATTGAGCTATAAGATTGTCTATCATATTGAGCTATAAAATTGTCTATCATACTGATTTATACGATTGTCTATTATAATGAGCTTTAAGATTGTCTATCATATTCGTTTGTTTGAGCTATAAGATTGTCTATCATATTGAGCTATAAGATTGTCTATCATATTGAGCTATACGATTGTCTATCATATTGAGCTATATGATTGTCTATCATATTGAGCTATAAGATTGTCTATCATATTGAGCCATAAGATTGTCTATCATATTGAACTATAAGATTGTCTATCATATTTGTTTGTTTGACCTATAAGATTGTCTCTCATATTGAGCAATAAGATTGTCTATCATATTGAGCTATAAGATTGTCTATCATATTCGTTTGTTTGAGCTATAAGATTGTCTAACATATTGAGCTATAAGATTGTCTATCATATTGAGCTATACGATTATCTATTATAATCGTTTATTTGAGCTATAAGATTGTCTATCATATTCGTTTGTTTGAGCTATAAGAGTGTCTATCATATTGAGCTATAAGATTGTCTATCATATTGAACTATAAGATTGTCTATCATATTGAGCTATAAGATTGTCTATCATATTGAGCTATAAGATCGTCTATCATACTAACCTATAAGATTGTCTATCATACTGAGCTATAAGATTGATTGTCATATTCGTTTGTTTTGGGCTATAAGATTGTCTATCATATTGAGCTATACGATTGTCTATCAAATTCAGCTATAAGATTGTCTATCATATAGAGCTATACGATTGTCTATCATACTGAGCTATAAGATTGTCTATCATACTGAGCTATAAGATTGTCTATCATATTCGTTTGTTTGTTCTATAAGATTGTCTATCATATTGAGCTATAAGCTTGTCTATCATACTGAACAATAAGATTGTCTATCATATTCGTTTGTTTGAGCTATAAGATAGTCTATAATATTGAGCTATTAGATTGTCTGTCATATTCGTTTGTTTGAGCTATAAGTTTGTCTATCATATTGAGCTATAAGATTGTCTATCATATTGAGCTATAAGATTGTTGATCATATTGAACTATAAGATTGTCTATCATATTGAGCTATAAGATTGACTATCATATTCGTTTGTTTGAGCTTTAAGATTGTCTATCATATTCTTTTGTTTGAGCTATAAGATTGTCTATAATATTGAGCTATAAAATTGTCTATCATATTGAGCTATAAGATTGTCTGCCATATTGAGCTATAAGATTGTCTATCATATAGAGCTAAAAGATATTCTATCATATTGAGCTATAAGATTGTCTCTCACATTGAGATATAAGATTTTCTATCATATTCCTTTGTTTAAGCTATAAGATTGTCTATCATATTCGTTTGTTTGAGTTGTAAAATTGTCTATCATATTGAGCTATAAGATTGTCTATCATATTGAGCTATAAGATTGTCTATCATATTGAGCTATAAGATTGTCTATCATATTGAGCTATAAGATTGTCTATCATACTGATTTATACGATTGTCTATTATAATGAGTTGTAAGATTGTCTATCATATTCGTTTGTTTGAGCTATAAGATTGTCAATCATATTAGTTTGTTTGAGCTATGAGATTGTCTATCATATTGAGCTATAAGATTGTCTATCATACTGAGCTATAAGATTGTCTATCTTATTAGTTTGTTTGAGCTATAAGATTGTCTATCATATAGAGCTATAAGATTGTCTATCATATTAAGCTATAAGCTTGTCTATCATACTGAGCTATAAGATTGTTTATCATATTCGTTTGTTTGAGCTATAGGATTATCAATCATATTGAGCTATAAGATTGTCTAGCATATTCGTTTGTTTGAGGTATAAGATTGTCTATCATATTGAGCTATAAGATTGTCATCATATTGAGCTATAAGACTGTCTATCGTAATGAGCTATAAGATTGTCTATCATATTCGTTTGTTTGAGCTATAAGATTGTCTATCACATTGAGCTATAAGATTGTTTATCATATTGAGCTTTAAGAGTGTCTAATATATTGAGCTATAAGATAGTCTATCATATTGAGCTATAAGATTGACTATATCATATTCATTTGTTTGAGCTAAAAGATTGTGTATCATATTCGTTTGTTTGAGCTATAAGATTGTCTATAATATTAATCTATAAGATTGTCTATCATATTGAGCTATAAAATTGTCTGCCATATTGAGCTATAAAATTGTCTGCCATATTGAGCTAAAAGATTTTCTATCATATTGAGCTATACGATTGTCTGTCATATTGAGATATAAGATTTTCTATCATATCCGTTTGTTTGAGCTATAAGATTGTCTATCATATTCGTTTTTTTTTTTTTTGAGCTATAAAATTGTCTATCATATTGAGCTATAAGATTGTCTATCATATTGAGCTATAAGATTGTCTATCATATTGAGCTATACGATTGTCTATCATATTGAGCTATATGAATGTCTATCATATTGAGCTATAAGATTGTCTATCATATTGAGCCATAAGATTGTTTATCATATTGAAATATAAGATTGTCTATCATATTCGTTTGTTTGAGCTATAAGATTGTCTATCATATTGAGCTATAAGATTGTCTATCATATTGAGCTAGAAGATTGTCTATCATATTAAGCTATAAGCTTGTCTATCATACTGAACTATAAGATTGTCTATCATATTCATTTGTTTGAGCTATAAGATTGTCTATAATATTGAGCTATAAGATTGTCTATTATATTCGTTTGTTTGAGCTATAAGTTTGTCTATCATATTGAGCTATAAGATTGTCTATCATATTGAGCTATAAGATTGTCGATCATATTGAACTATAAGATTGTCTATCATATTGAGTTATAAGATTGAATATCATATTCGTTTGTTTGAGCTATAAGATTGTCTATCATATTCGTTTGTTTGAGCTATAAGATTGTCTATAATATTGAGCTATAAAATTGTCTATCATATTGAGCTATAAGCTTGTCTGCCATATTGAGCTATAAGATTGTCTATGATATTGAGCTAAAAGATTTTCTATCATATTGAGATATAAGATTCTGTGTCACATTGAGATATAAGATTTTCTATCATATTCCTTTGTTTAAGCTATAAGATTGTCTATCATATTCGTTTGTTTGAGCTATAAAATTGTCTATCATATTGAGCTATAAGATTGTCTATCATATTGAGCTATAAGATTGTCTATCATATTGAGCTATAAGATTGTCTATCATATTGAGCTATAAGATTGTCTATCATATTGATTTATACGATTCTCTATCATATTGAGCTATATGATTGTCTATCATATTGAGCAATAAGATTGTCTATTATAATGAGATTTAAGATAGTCTATCATATTGAGCTATAAGATTGTCTATTATATTGAGCCATAGGATTGTCTATCATATTGAGCTATAAGATTGTCTATCATATTCGTTTGTTTGAGCTATAAGATTGTCTATCATATAGAGCTATAAGATTGTCTATCATATTAAGCTATAAGCTTGTCTATCATACTGAGCTATAAGATTGTTTATCATATTCGTTTGTTTGAGCTATAGGATTATCAATCATATTGAGCTATAAGATTGTCTAGCATATTCGTTTGTTTGAGGTATAAGATTGTCTATCATATTGAGCTATAAGATTGTCATCATATTGAGCTATAAGACTGTCTATCGTAATGAGCTATAAGATTGTCTATCATATTCGTTTGTTTGAGCTATAAGATTGTCTATCACATTGAGCTATAAGATTGTTTATCATATTGAGCTTTAAGAGTGTCTAATATATTGAGCTATAAGATAGTCTATCATATTGAGCTATAAGATTGACTATATCATATTCATTTGTTTGAGCTAAAAGATTGTGTATCATATTCGTTTGTTTGAGCTATAAGATTGTCTATAATATTAATCTATAAGATTGTCTATCATATTGAGCTATAAAATTGTCTGCCATATTGAGCTATAAAATTGTCTGCCATATTGAGCTAAAAGATTTTCTATCATATTGAGCTATACGATTGTCTGTCATATTGAGATATAAGATTTTCTATCATATCCGTTTGTTTGAGCTATAAGATTGTCTATCATATTCGTTTTTTTTTTTTTGAGCTATAAAATTGTCTATCATATTGAGCTATAAGATTGTCTATCATATTGAGCTATAAGATTGTCTATCATATTGAGCTATACGATTGTCTATCATATTGAGCTATATGAATGTCTATCATATTGAGCTATAAGATTGTCTATCATATTGAGCCATAAGATTGTTTATCATATTGAAATATAAGATTGTCTATCATATTCGTTTGTTTGAGCTATAAGATTGTCTATCATATTGAGCTATAAGATTGTCTATCATATTGAGCTAGAAGATTGTCTATCATATTAAGCTATAAGCTTGTCTATCATACTGAACTATAAGATTGTCTATCATATTCATTTGTTTGAGCTATAAGATTGTCTATAATATTGAGCTATAAGATTGTCTATTATATTCGTTTGTTTGAGCTATAAGTTTGTCTATCATATTGAGCTATAAGATTGTCTATCATATTGAGCTATAAGATTGTCGATCATATTGAACTATAAGATTGTCTATCATATTGAGTTATAAGATTGAATATCATATTCGTTTGTTTGAGCTATAAGATTGTCTATCATATTCGTTTGTTTGAGCTATAAGATTGTCTATAATATTGAGCTATAAAATTGTCTATCATATTGAGCTATAAGCTTGTCTGCCATATTGAGCTATAAGATTGTCTATGATATTGAGCTAAAAGATTTTCTATCATATTGAGATATAAGATTCTGTGTCACATTGAGATATAAGATTTTCTATCATATTCCTTTGTTTAAGCTATAAGATTGTCTATCATATTCGTTTGTTTGAGCTATAAAATTGTCTATCATATTGAGCTATATGATTGTCTATCATATTGAGCAATAAGATTGTCTATTATAATGAGATTTAAGATAGTCTATCATATTGAGCTATAAGATTGTCTATTATATTGAGCCATAGGATTGTCTATCATATTGAGCTATAAGATTGTCTATCATATTCGTTTGTTTGAGCTATAAGATTGTCTATCATATTGAGCTATAAGATTGTCTATCATATTGAGCTATACGATTGTCTATCATATTGAGCTATATGATTGTCTATCATATTGAGCTATAAGATTGTCTATCATATTGAGCCATAAGATTGTCTATCATATTGAACTATAAGAGTGTCTATCATATTTGTTTGTTTGACCTATAAGATTGTCTCTCATATTGAGCAATAAGATTGTCAATCACATTGAGCTATACGATTATCTATTATAATCGTTTATTTGAGCTATAAGATTGTCTATCATATTCGTTTGTTTGAGCTATAAGAGTGTCTATCATATTGAGCTATAAGATTGTCTATCATATTGAACTATAAGCTTGTTTATCATATTGAGCTATAAGATTGTCTATCATATTCGTTTATCTGAGCTATAAGATTGTCTATCATATTGAGCTATAAGATCGTCTATCATACTAACCTATAAGATTGTCTATCATACTGAGCTATAAGATTGATTGTCATATTCGTTTGTTTGGGCTATAAGATTGTCTTTCATATTGAGTTATACGATTGTCTATCAAATTCAGCTATAAGATTGTCTATCATATAGAGCTATACGATTGTCTATCATACTGAGCTATAAGATTGTCTATCATACTGAGCTATAAGATTGTCTATCATATTCGGTTGTTTGAGCTATAAGATTGTCTATCATATTGAGCTATAAGATTGTCTATCATATTAAGCTATAAGCTTGTCTATCATACTGAACTATAAGATTGTCTATAATATTCGTTTGTTTGAGCTATAAGATAGTCTATAATATTGAGCTATAAGATTGTCTATCATATTGAGCTATAAGATTGTTGATCATATTGAACTATAAGTATGTTTATCATATTGAGCTATAAGATTGACTATCATATTCGTTTGTTTGAGCTATAAGATTGTCTATCATATTCGTTTGTTTGAGCTATAAAATCTGTCTCTTATACACATCATATTGAGCTATAAGATTGTCTATCATATTGAGCTATAAGATTGTCTATCATATTGAGCTATAAGATTGTCTATCATATTGAGCTATAAGATTGTCTATCATATTGATTTATACGATTCTCTATCATATTGAGCTATATGATTGTCTGTCATATTGAGATATAAGATTTTCTATCATATCCGTTTGTTTGAGCTATAAAATTGTCTATCATATTGAGCTATAAGATTGTCTATCATATTGAGCTATAAGATTGTCTATCATATTGAGCTATACGATTGTCTATCATATTGAGCTATAAGATTGTCTATCATATTGAGCTATACGATTGTCTATCATATTGAGCTATATGAATGTCTATCATATTGAGCTATAAGATTGTCTATCATATTGAGCCATAAGATTGTTTATCATATTGAAATATAAGATTGTCTATCATATTCGTTTGTTTGAGCTATAAGATTGTCTATCATATTGAGCTATAAGATTGTCTATCATATTGAGCTAGAAGATTGTCTATCATATTAAGCTATAAGCTTGTCTATCATACTGAACTATAAGATTGTCTATCATATTCATTTGTTTGAGCTATAAGATTGTCTATAATATTGAGCTATAAGATTGTCTATTATATTCGTTTGTTTGAGCTATAAGTTTGTCTATCATATTGAGCTATAAGATTGTCTATCATATTGAGCTATAAGATTGTCGATCATATTGAACTATAAGATTGTCTATCATATTGAGTTATAAGATTGAATATCATATTCGTTTGTTTGAGCTATAAGATTGTCTATCATATTCGTTTGTTTGAGCTATAAGATTGTCTATAATATTGAGCTATAAAATTGTCTATCATATTGAGCTATAAGCTTGTCTGCCATATTGAGCTATAAGATTGTCTATGATATTGAGCTAAAAGATTTTCTATCATATTGAGATATAAGATTCTGTGTCACATTGAGATATAAGATTTTCTATCATATTCCTTTGTTTAAGCTATAAGATTGTCTATCATATTCGTTTGTTTGAGCTATAAAATTGTCTATCATATTGAGCTATAAGATTGTCTATCATATTGAGCTATAAGATTGTCTATCATATTGAGCTATAAGATTGTCTATCATATTGAGCTATAAGATTGTCTATCATATTGATTTATACGATTCTCTATCATATTGAGCTATATGATTGTCTATCATATTGAGCAATAAGATTGTCTATTATAATGAGATTTAAGATAGTCTATCATATTGAGCTATAAGATTGTCTATTATATTGAGCCATAGGATTGTCTATCATATTGAGCTATAAGATTGTCTATCATATTCGTTTGTTTGAGCTATAAGATTGTCTATCATATTGAGCTATAAGATTGTCTATCATATTGAGCTATACGATTGTCTATCATATTGAGCTATATGATTGTCTATCATATTGAGCTATAAGATTGTCTATCATATTGAGCCATAAGATTGTCTATCATATTGAACTATAAGAGTGTCTATCATATTTGTTTGTTTGACCTATAAGATTGTCTCTCATATTGAGCAATAAGATTGTCAATCACATTGAGCTATACGATTATCTATTATAATCGTTTATTTGAGCTATAAGATTGTCTATCATATTCGTTTGTTTGAGCTATAAGAGTGTCTATCATATTGAGCTATAAGATTGTCTATCATATTGAACTATAAGCTTGTTTATCATATTGAGCTATAAGATTGTCTATCATATTCGTTTATCTGAGCTATAAGATTGTCTATCATATTGAGCTATAAGATCGTCTATCATACTAACCTATAAGATTGTCTATCATACTGAGCTATAAGATTGATTGTCATATTGAGTTATACGATTGTCTATCAAATTCAGCTATAAGATTGTCTATCATATAGAGCTATACGATTGTCTATCATACTGAGCTATAAGATTGTCTATCATACTGAGCTATAAGATTGTCTATCATATTCGTTTGTTTGAGCTATAAGATTGTCTATCATATTGAGCTATAAGATTGTCTATCATATTAAGCTATAAGCTTGTCTATCATACTGAACTATAAGATTGTCTATAATATTCGTTTGTTTGAGCTATAAGATAGTCTATAATATTGAGCTATAAGATTGTCTATCATATTGAGCTATAAGATTGTTGATCATATTGAACTATAAGTATGTTTATCATATTGAGCTATAAGATTGACTATCATATTCGTTTGTTTGAGCTATAAGATTGTCTATCATATTCGTTTGTTTGAGCTATAAAATTGTCTATCATATTGAGCTATAAGATTGTCTATCATATTGAGCTATAAGATTGTCTATCATATTGAGCTATAAGATTGTCTATCATATTGAGCTATAAGATTGTCTATCATATTGATTTATACGATTCTCTATCATATTGAGCTATATGATTGTCTATCATATTGAGCAATAAGATTGTCTATTATAATGTGATTTAAGATAGTCTATCATATTGAGCTATAAGATTGTCTATTATATTGAGCCATAGGATTGTCTATCATATTGAGCTATAAGATTGTCTATCATATTCGATTGTTTGAGCTATAAGATTGTCTATCATATTGAGCTATAAGATTGTCTATCATATTGAGCTATACGATTGTCTATCATATTGAGCTATATGATTGTCTATCATATTGAGCTATAAGATTGTCTATCATATTGAGCCATAAGATTGTCTATCATATTGAACTATAAGATTGTCTATCATATTTGTTTGTTTGACCTATAAGATTGTCTCTCATATTGAGCAATACGATTGTCTATCATATTGAGCTATAAGATTGTCTATCGTATTGAGCTATGCGATTATCTATTATAATCGTTTATTTGAGCTATAAGATTGTCTATCATATTCGTTTGTTTGAGCTATAAGAGTGTCTATCATATTGAGCTATAAGATTGTCTATCATATTGAACTATAAGATTGTCTATCATATTGAGCTATAAGATTGTCTATCATATTGAGCTATAAGATCGTCTATCATACTAACCTATAAGATTGTCTATCATACTGAGCTATAAGATTGATTGTCATATTCGTTTGTTTGGGCTATAAGATTGTCTATCATATTGAGCTATACGATTGTCTATCAAATTCAGCTATAAGATTGTCTATCATATAGAGCTATACGATTGTCTATCATACTGAGCTATAAGATTGTCTATCATACTGAGCTATAAGATTGTCTATCATATTCGTTTGTTTGAGCTATAAAATTGTCTATCATATTGAGCTATAAGATTGTCTATCATATTGAGCTATAAGATTGTCTATCATATTGAGCTATAAGATTGTCTATCATATTGAGCTATAAGATTGTCTATCATATTGATTTATACGATTCTCTATCATATTGAGCTATATGATTGTCTATCATATTGAGCAATAAGATTGTCTATTATAATGAGATTTAAGATAGTCTATCATATTGAGCTATAAGATTGTCTATTATATTGAGCCATAGGATTGTCTATCATATTGAGCTATAAGATTGTCTATCATATTCGATTGTTTGAGCTATAAGATTGTCTATCATATTGAGCTATAAGATTGTCTATCATATTGAGCTATACGATTGTCTATCATATTGAGCTATATGATTGTCTATCATATTGAGCTATAAGATTGTCTATCATATTGAGCCATAAGATTGTCTATCATATTGAACTATAAGATTGTCTATCATATTTGTTTGTTTGACCTATAAGATTGTCTCTCATATTGAGCAATACGATTGTCTATCATATTGAGCTATAAGATTGTCTATCGTATTGAGCTATACGATTATCTATTATAATCGTTTATTTGAGCTATAAGATTGTCTATCATATTCGTTTGTTTGAGCTATAAGAGTGTCTATCATATTGAGCTATAAGATTGTCTATCATATTGAACTATAAGATTGTCTATCATATTGAGCTATAAGATTGTCTATCATATTGAGCTATAAGATTGTCTATCATATTAAGCTATAAGCTTGTCTATCATACTGAACAATAAGATTGTCTATCATATTCGTTTGTTTGAGCTATAAGATAGTCTATAATATTGAGCTATAAGATTGTCTGTCATATTCGTTTGTTTGAGCTATAAGTTTGTCTATCATATTAAGCTATAAGATTGTCTATCATATTGAGCTATAAGATTGTTGATCATATTGAACTATAAGATTGTCTATCATATTGAGCTATAAGATTGTCTATCATATTGAGCTAAAAGATATTCTATCATATTGAGCTATAAGATTGTCTCTCACATTGAGATATAAGATTTTCTATCATATTCCTTTGTTTAAGCTATAATATTGTCTATCATATTCGTTTGTTTGAGTTGTAAAAATGTCTATCATATTGAGCTATAAGATTGTCTATCATATTGAGCTATAAGATTGTCTATCATATTGAGCTATAAGATTGTCTATCATATTGATCTATAAGATTGTCTATCATACTGATTTATACGATTGTCTATTATAATGAGCTTTAAGATTGTCTATCATATTCGTTTGTTTGAGCTATAAGATTGTCTATCATATTGAGCTATACGATTGTCTATCATATTAAGCTATACGATTGTCTATCATATTGAGCTATATGATTGTCTATCATATTGAGCTATAAGATTGTCTATCATATTGAGCCATAAGATTGTCTATCATATTGAACTATAAGATTGTCTATCATATTTGTTTGCTTGACCTATAAGATTGTCTCTCATATTGAGCAATAAGATTGTCTATCATATTGAGCTATAAGATTGTCTATCATATTCGTTTGTTTGAGCTATAAGATTGTCTAACATATTGAGCTATAAGATTGTCTATCATATTGAGCTATACGATTATCTATTATAATCGTTTATTTGAGCTATAAGATTGTCTATCATATTCGTTTGTTTGAGCTATAAGAGTGTCTATCATATTGAGCTATAAGATTGTCTATCATATTGAACTATAAGATTGTCTATCATATTGAGCTATAAGATTGTCTATCATATTGAGCTATAAGATCGTCTATCATACTAACCTATAAGATTGTCTATCATACTGAGCTATAAGATTGATTGTCATATTCGTTTGTTTGGGCTATAAGATTGTCTATCATATTGAGCTATACGATTGTCTATCAAATTCAGCTATAAGATTGTCTATCATATAGAGCTATACGATTGTCTATCATACTGAGCTATAAGATTGTCTATCATACTGAGCTATAAGATTGTCTATCATATTCGTTTGTTTGAGCTATAAGATTGTCTATCATATTGAGCTATAAGATTGTCTATCATATTAAGCTATAAGCTTGTCTATCATACTGAACAATAAGATTGTCTATCATATTCGTTTGTTTGAGCTATAAGATAGTCTATAATATTGAGCTATAAGATTGTCTGTCATATTCGTTTGTTTGAGCTATAAGTTTGTCTATCATATTGAGCTATAAGATTGTCTATCATATTGAGCTATAAGATTGTTGATCATATTGAACTATAAGATTGTCTATCATATTGAGCTATAAGATTGACTATCATATTCGTTTGTTTGAGCTTTAAGATTGTCTATCATATTCTTATGTTTGAGCTATAAGATTGTCTATACTATTGAGCTATAAAATTGTCTATCATATTGAGCTATAAGATTGTCTGCCATATTGAGCTATAAGATTGTCTATCATATTGAGCTAAAAGATATTCTATCATATTGAGCTATAAGATTGTCTCCCACATTGAGATATAAGATTTTCTATCATATTCCTTTGTTTAAGCTATAAGATTGTCTATCATATTCGTTTGTTTGAGTTGTAAAATTGTCCATCATATTGAGCTATAAGATTGTCTATCATATTGAGCTATAAGATTGTCTATCATATTGAGCTATAAGATTGTCTATCATATTGAGCTATAAGATTGTCTATCATACTGATTTATACGATTGTCTATTATAATGAGCTATAAGATTGTCTATCATATTCGTTTGTTTGAGCTATAAGATTGTCAATCATATGAGTTTGTTTGAGCTATGAGATTGTCTATCATACTGAGCTATAAGATTGTCTATCATACTGAGCTATAAGATTGTCTATCTTATTAGTTTGTTTGAGCTATAAGATTGTCTATCATATAGAGCTATAAGATTGTCTATCATATTAAGCTATAAGCTTGTCTATCATACTGAGCTATAAGATTGTTTATCATATTCGTTTGTTTGAGCTATAGGATTGTCAATCATATTGAGCTATAAGATTGTTGATCATATTGAACTATAAGATTGTCTATCATATTGAGCTATAAGATTGACTATCATATTTGTTTGTTTGAGCTTTAAGATTGTCTATCATATTCTTTTGCTTGAGCTATAAGATTGTCTATAATATTGAGCTATAAAATTGTCTATCATATTGAGCTATAAGATTGTCTGCCATATTGAGCTATAAGATTGTCTATCATATTGAGCTAAAAGATATTCTATCATATTGAGCTATAAGATTGTCTCTCACATTGAGATATAAGATTTTCTATCATATTCCTTTGTTTAAGCTATAAGATTGTCTATCATATTCGTTTGTTTGAGTTGTAAAAATGTCTATCATATTGAGCTATAAGATTGTCTATCATATTGAGCTATAAGATTGTCTATCATATTGAGTTATAAGATTGTCTATCATATTGAGCTATAAGATTGTCTATCATACTGATTTATACGATTGTCTATTATAATGAGCTTTAAGATTGTCTATCATATTCGTTTGTTTGAGCTATAAGATTGTCTATCATATTGAGCTATAAGATTGTCTATCATATTGAGCTATACGATTGTCTATCATATTGAGCTATATGATTGTCTATCATATTGAGCTATAAGATTGTCTATCATATTGAGCCATAAGATTGTCTATCATATTTGTTTGTTTGACCTATAAGATTGTCTCTCATATTGAGCAATAAGTTTGTCTATCATATTGAGCTATAAGATTGTCTATCATATTCGTTTGTTTGAGCTATAAGATTGTCTAACATATTGAGCTATAAGATTGTCTATCATATTGAGCTATACGATTATCTATTATATTCGTTTATTTGAGCTATAAGATTGTCTATCATATTCGTTTGTTTGAGCTATAAGAGTTTCTATCATATTGAGCTATAAGATTGTCTATCATATTGAACTATAAGATTGTCTATCATATTGAGCTAAAAGATTGTCTATCATATTGAGCTATAAGATCGTCTATCATACTAACCTATAAGATTGTCTATTATACTGAGCTATAAGATTGATTGTCATATTCGTTTGTTTGGGCTATAAGATTGTCTATCATATTGAGCTATACGATTGTCTATCAAATTCAGCTATAAGATTGTCTATCATATAGAGCTATACGATTGTCTATCATACTGAGCTATAAGATTGTCTATCATACTGAGCTATAAGATTGTCTATCATATTCGTTTGTTTGAGCTATAAGATAGTCTATAATATTGAGCTATAAGATTGTCTGTCATATTCGTTTGTTTGAGCTATAAGTTTGTCTATCATATTGAGCTATAAGATTGTCTATTATATTGAGCTATAAGATTGTTGATCATATTGAACTATAAAATTGTCTATCATATTGAGCTATAAGATTGTCTATCATATTTGTTTGTTTGACCTATAAGATTGTCTCTCATATTGAGCAATAAGATTGTCTATCATATTGAGCTATAAGATTGTCTATCATATTCGTTTGTTTGAGCTATAAGATTGTCTAACATATTGAGCTATAAGATTGTCTATCATATTGAGCTATACGATTATCTATTATAATCGTTTATTTGAGCTATAAGATTGTCTATCATATTCGTTTGTTTGAGCTATAAGAGTTTCTATCATATTGAGCTATAAGATTGTCTATCATATTGAACTATAAGATTGTCTATCATATTGAGCTAAAAGATTGTCTATCATATTGAGCTATAAGATCGTCTATCATACTAACCTATAAGATTGTCTATTATACTGAGCTATAAGATTGATTGTCATATTCGTTTGTTTGGGCTATAAGATTGTCTATCATATTGAGCTATACGATTGTCTATCAAATTCAGCTATAAGATTGTCTATCAAACTGAGCTATAAGATTGTCTATCATACTGAGCTATAAGATTGTCTATCATATTCGTTTGTTTGAGCTATAAGATAGTCTATAATATTGAGCTATAAGATTGTCTGTCATATTCGTTTGTTTGAGCTATAAGTTTGTCTATCATATTGAGCTATAAGATTGTCTATCATATTGAGCTATAAGATTGTTGATCATATTGAACTATAAGATTGTCTATCATATTGAGCTATAAGATTGACTATCATATTCGTTTGTTTGAGCTTTAAGATTGTCTATCATATTCTTTTGTTTGAGCTATAAGATTGTCTATAATATTGAGCTATAAGATTGTCTGCCATATTGAGCTATAAGATTGTCTATCATATTGAGCTAAAAGATATTCTATCATATTGAGCTATAAGATTGTCTCTCACATTGAGATATAAGATTTTCTATCATATTCCTTTGTTTAAGCTATAAGATTGTCTATCATATTTGTTTGTTTGAGTTGTAAAATTGTCTATCATATTGAGCTATAAGATTGTCTAACATATTGAGCTATAAGATTGTCTATCATATTGAGCTATAAGATTGTCTATCATATTGAGCTATAAGATTGTCTATCATACTGATTTATACGATTGTCTATTATAATGAGCTTTAAGATTGTCTATCACATTCGTTTGTTTGAGCTATAAGATTGTCAATCATATTAGTTTGTTTGAGCTATGAGATTGTCTATCATATTGAGCTATAAGATTGTCTATCATACTGAGCTAAAAGATTGTCTATCATACTGAGCTATAAGATTGTCTATCTTATTAGTTTGTTTGAGCTATAAGATTGTCAATCATATTGAGCTATAAGATTGTCTAGCATATTCGTTTGTTTGAGGTATAAGATTGTCTATCATATTGAGCTATAAGATTGTCATCATATTGAGCTATAAGACTGTCTATCGTAATGAGCTATAAGATTGTCTATCATATTGGTTTGTTTGAGCTATAAGATTGTCTATCACATTGAGCTATACGATTGTTTATCATATTGAGCTTTAAGATTGTCTAATATATTGAGCTATAAGATATATATTGAGCTATAAGATTGACTATCATATTCATTTGTTTGAGCTATAAGATTGTGTATCATATTCGTTTGTTTGAGCTATAAGATTGTCTATAATATTAATCTATAAGATTGTCTATCATATTGAGCTATAAAATTGTCTGCCATATTGAGCTATAAAATTGTCTGCCATATTGAGCTAAAAGATGTTCTATCATATTGAGCTATACGAATGTCTGTCATATTGAGATATAAGATTTTCTATCATATCCGTTTGTTTGAGCTATAAGATTGTCTATCATATTCGTTTTTTTGAGCTATAAAATTGTCTATCATATTGAGCGATAATTTTGTCTATCATTTTGAGCTATAAGATTGTCTATTATATTGAGCTATAAGATTGTCTATCATATTGAGCTATAAGTTTGTTTATCATATTGAGCTATACGATTGTCTATCATATTGAGCTATATGAATGTCTATCTTATTGAGCTATAAGATTGTCTATCATATTGAGCCATAAGATTGTTCATCATATTGAAATATAAGATTGTCTATCATATTCGTTTGTTTGAGCTATAAGATTGTCTATCATATTGAGCTATAAGATTGTCTATCATATTGAGCTATAAGATTGTCTATCATATTCGTTTGTTTGAGCTATAAGATTGTCTAACATATTGAGCTATAAGATTGTCTATCATATTGAGCTATAAGATTGTCTATTATAATCGGTTTTTTTAGCTATAAGATTGTCTATCATATTCATTTGTTTGAGCTATAAGAGTGTCTATCATATTGAGCTATAAGATTGTCTATCATATTGAGCTATAAGCTTGTCTATCATATTGAGCTATAAGATTGTCTATCATATTCGTTTATCTGAGCTATAAGATTGTCTATCATATTGAGCTATACTAATGTCTATCCTATTGAGCTATAAGATTGTCTATCATATTGAGCTATACGATTGTCTATCATATTGAGCTAAATGATTGTCTATCATATTGAGCTATAAGATTGTCTATCATAGTGAGCCATAAGATTGTCTATCATATTGAACTATAAGATTGTCTATCATATTTGTTTGTTTGAGCTATAAGATTGTCTCTCATATTGAGCTATAAGATTGTCTATCATATTGAGCTATAAGATTGTCTATCATATACGTTTGTTTGAGCTATAAGATTGATAACATATTGAGCTATAAGATTGTCTATCATATTGAGCTATAAGATTGTCTATTATAATCGTTTATTTGAGCTATAAGATTGTCTATCATATTCGTTTGTTTGAGCTAAGATGTGTATAAGAGTGTCTATCATATTGAGCTATAAGAGTGTCTATCATATTGAGCTATAAGATTGTCTATCATATTGAACTATAAGATTGTCTATCATATTGAGCTATACGATTGTCTATCATATTGAGCTATAAGATCGTCTATCATACTAACCTATAAGATTGTCTATCATACTGAGCTATAAGATTGATTGTCATATTCGTTTGTTTGTGCTATAAGATTGTCTATCATATTGAGCTATACGATTGTCTATCAAATTCAGCTATAAGATTGTCTATCATATAGAGCTATACGATTGTCTATCATACTGAGCTATAAGATTGTCTATCATACTGAGCTATAAGATTGTCTATCATATTCGTTTGTTTGATCTATAAGATTGTCTATCATATTGAGCTATAAGATTGTCTATCATATTAAGCTATAAGCTTGTCTATCATACTGAACAATAAGATTGTCTATCATATTCGTTTGTTTGAGCTATAAGATAGTCTATAATATTGAGCTATAAGATTGTCTGTCATATTCGTTTGTTTGAGCTATAAGTTTGTCTATCATATTGAGCTATAAGATTGTCTATCATATTGAGCTATAAGATTGTTGATCATATTGAGCTATAAGATTGTCTATCATATTGAGCTATAAGATTGACTATCATATTCGTTTGTTTGAGCTTTAAGATTGTCTATCATATTCTTTTGTTTGAGCTATAAGATTGTCTATAATATTGAGCTATAAAATTGTCTTTCATATTGAGCTATAAGATTGTCTGCCATATTGAGCTATAAGATTGTCTATCATATTGAGCTAAAAGATATTCTATCATATTGAGCTATAAGATTGTCTCTCACATTGAGATATAAGATTTCCTATCATATTCCTTTGTTTAAGCTATAAGATTGTCTATCATATTCGTTTGTTTGAGTTGTAAAATTGTCTATCATATTGAGCTATAAGATTGTCTATCATATTGAGCTATAAGATTGTCTATCATATTGAGCTATAAGATTGTCTATCATATTGAGCTATAAGATTGTCTATCATACTGATTTATACGATTGTCTATTATAATGAGCTTTAAGATTGTCTATCATATTCGTTTGTTTGAGGTATAAGATTGTCTATCATATTGAGCTATAAGATTGTCTATCATATTGAGCTATACGATTGTCTATCATATTGAGCTATATGATTGTCTATCATATTGAGCTATAAGATTGTCTACCATATTGAGCCATAAGATTGTCTATCATATTGACCTATAAAATTGTCTATCATATTTGTTTGTTTGACCTATAAGATTGTCTCTCATATTGAGCAATAAGATTGTCTATCATATTGAGCTATAAGATTGTCTATCATATTCGTTTGTTTGAGCTATAAGATTGTCTAACATATTGAGCTATAAGATTGTCTATCATATTGAGCTATACGATTATCTATTATAATCGTTTATTTGAGCTATAAGATTGTCTATCATATTCGTTTGTTTGAGCTATAAGAGTGTCTATCATATTGAGCTATAAGATTGTCTATCATATTGAACTATAAGATTGTCTATCATATTGAGCTATAAGATTGTCTATCATATTGAGCTATAAGATCGTCTATCATACTAACCTATAAGATTGTCTATCATACTGAGCTATAAAATTGATTGTCATATTCGGTTGTTTGGGCTATAAGATTGTCTATCATATTGAGCTATACGATTGTCTATCAAATTCAGCTATAAGATTGTCTATCATATAGAGCTATACGATTGTCTATCATACTGAGCTATAAGATTGTCTATCATACTGAGCTATAAGATTGTCTATCATATTCGTTTGTTTGAGCTATAAGATTGTCTGTCATATTGAGCTATAAGATTGTCTATCATATTAAGCTATAAGCTTGTCCTTCATACTGAACAATAAGATTGTCTGTCATATTCGTTTGTTTGAGCTATAAGTTTGTCTATCATATTGAGCTATAAGATTGTCTATCATATTGAGCTATAAGATTGTTGATCATATTGAACTATAAGATTGTCTATCATATTGTGCTATAAGATTGACTATCATATTCGTTTGTTTGAGCTTTAAGATTGTCTATCATATTCTTTTGTTTGAGCTATAAGATTGTCTATAATATTGAGCTATAAAATTGTCTATCATATTGAGCTTATAAGATTGTCTGCCATATTGAGCTATAAGATTGTCTATCATATTGAGCTAAAAGATATTCTATCATATTGAGCTATAAGATTGTCTCTCACATTGAGATATAAGATTTTCTATCATATTCCTTTGTTTAAGCTATAAGATTGTCTATCATATTCATTTGTTTTGAGTTGTAAAATTGTCTATCATATTGAGCTATAAGAGTGTCTATCATATTGAGCTATAAGATTGTCTATCATATTGAGCTATAAGATTGTCTATCATATTGAGCTATAAGATTGTCTATCATACTGATTTATACGATTGTCTATTATAATGAGCTTTAAGATTGTCTATCATATTCGTTTGTTTGAGCTATAAGATTGTCAATCATATTAGTTTGTTTGAGCTATGAGATTGTCTATCATATTGAGCTATAAGATTGTCTATCATACTGAGCTATAAGATTGTCTATCATACTGAGCTATAATATTGTCTATCTTATTAGTTTGTTTGAGCTATAAGATTGTCTATCATATAGAGCTATAAGATTGTCTATCATATTAAGCTATAAGATTGTTGATCATATTGAACTATAAGATTGTCTATCATATTGAGCTATAAGATTGACTATCATATTCGTTTGTTTGAGCTATAAGATTGTCTATCATATTCGTTTGTTTGAGCTATAAGATTGTCTATAATATTGAGATATAAAATTGTCTATCATATTGAGCTATAAGATTGTCTGCCATATTGAGCTATAAGATTGTCTATCATATTGAGCTAAAAGATTTTCTATCATATTGAGATATAAGATTCTCTGTCACATTGAGATATAAGATATTCTATCATATTCCTTTGTTTAAGCTATAAGATTGTCTGTCATATTCGTTTGTTTGAGCTATAAAATTGTCTATCATATTGAGCTATAAGATTGTCTATCATATTGAGCTATAAGATTGTCTATCATATTGAGCTATAAGATTGTCTATCATATTGAGCTATAAGATTGTCTATCATATTGATTTATACGATTCTCTATCATATTGAGCTATATGATTGTCTATCATATTGAGCAATAAGATTGTCTATTATAATGAGATTTAAGATAGTCTATCATATTGAGCTATAAGATTGTCTATTATATTGAGCCATAGGATTGTCTATCATATTGAGCTATAAGATTGTCTATCATATTCGTTTGTTTGAGCTATAAGATTGTCTATCATATTGAGCTATAAGATTGTCTATCATATTGAGCTATACGATTGTCTATCATATTGAGCTATATGATTGTCTATCATATTGAGCTATAAGATTGTCTATCATATTGAGCCATAAGATTGTCTAACATATTGAACTATAAGATTTGTCTATCATATTTGTTTGTTTGACCTATAAGATTGTCTCTCATATTGAGCAATAAGATTGTCTATCATATTGAGCTATAAGATTGTCTATCGTATTCGTTAGTTTGAGCTATAAGATTGTCTAACATATTGAGCTATAAGATTGTCTATCATATTGAGCTATACGATTATCTATTATAATAGTTTATTTGAGCTATAAGATTGTCTATCATATTCGTTTGTTTGAGCTATAAGAGTGTCTATCATATTGAGCTATAAGATTGTCTATCATATTGAACTATAAGATTGTCTATCATATTGAGCTATAAGATCGTCTATCATACTAACCTATAAGATTGTCTATCATACTGAGCTATAAGATTGATTGTCATATTCGTTTGTTTGGGCTATAAAGATTGTCTATCATATTGAGCTATACGATTGTCTATCAAATTCAGCTATAAGATTGTCTATCATATAGAGCTATACGATTGTCTATCATACTGAGCTATAAGATTGTCTATCATACTGAGCTATAAGATTGTCTATCATATTCGTTTGTTTGAGCTATAAGATTGTCTATCATATTGAGCTATAAGATTGTCTATCATATTAAGCTATAAGCTTGTCTATCATACTGAACAATAAGATTGTCTATCATATTCGTTTGTTTGAGCTATAAGATAGTCTATAATATTGAGCTATAAGATTGTCTGTCATATTGGTTTGTTTGAGCTATAAGTTTGTCTATCATATTGAGCTATAAGATTGTCTATCATATTGAGCTAGAAGATTGTTGATCATATTGAACTATAAGATTGTCTATCATATTGAGCTATAAGATTGTCTATCATATTGAGCTAAAAGATATTCTATCATATTGAGCTATAAGATTGTCTCTCACATTGAGATATACGATTTTCTATCATATTCCTTTGTTTAAGCTATAAGATTGTCTATCATATTCGTTTGTTTGAGTTGTAAAAATGTCTATCATATTGAGCTATAAGATTGTCTATCATATTGAGCTATAAGATTGTATATCATATTAAGCTATAAGATTGTCTATCATATTGAGCTATAAGATTGTCTATCATACTGATTTATACGATTGTCTATTATAATGAGCTTTAAGATTGTCTATCATATTCGTTTGTTTGAGCTATAAGATTGTCTATCATATTGAGCTATAAGATTGTCTATCATATTGAGCTATACGATTGTCTATTATATTGAGCTATATGATTGTCTATCATATTGAGCTATAAGATTGTCTATCATATTGAGCCATAAGATTGTCTATCATATTGAACTATAAGATTGTCTATCATATTTGTTTGTTTGACCTATAAGATTGTCTCTCATATTGAGCAATAAGATTGTCTATCATATTGAGCTATATGATTGCCTATCATATTCGTTTGTTTGAGCTATAAGATTGTCTAACATATTGAGCTATAAGATTGTCTATCATATTTAGCTATACGATTATCTAATATAATCGTTTATTTGAGCTATAAGATTGTCTATCATATTCGTTTGTTTGAGCTATAAGAGTGTCAATCATATTAAGCTATAAGATTGTCTATCATATTGAACTATAAGATTGTCTATCATATTGAGCTATAAGATTGTCTATCATATTGAGCTATAAGATCGTCTAACATACTAACCTATAAGATTGTCTATCAAACTGAGCTATAAGATTGATTGTATTATTCGTTTGTTTGGGCTATAGGATTGTCTATCATATTGAGCTATACGATTGTCTATCAAATTCAGCTATACGATTGTCTATCATATAGAGCTATACGATAGTCTATCATACTGAGCTATAAGATTGTCTATCATACTGAGCTATAAGATTGTCTATCATATTCGTTTGTTTGAGCTATAAGATAGTCTATAATATTGAGCTATAAGATTGTCTGTCATATTCGTTTGTTTGAGCTATAAGTTTGTCTATCATATTGAGCTATAAGATTGTCTATCATATTGAGCTATAAGATTGTTGATCATATTGAACTATAAGATTGTCTATCATATTGAGCTATAAGATTGACTATCATATTCGTTTGTTTGAGCTTTAAGATTGTCTATCATATTCTTTTGTTTGAGCTATAAGATTGTCTATAATATTGAGCTATAAAATTGTCTATCATATTGAGCTATAAGATTGTCTGCCATATTGAGCTATAAGATTGTCTATCATATTGAGCTAAAAGATATTCTATCATATTGAGCTATAAGATTGTCTCTCACATTGAGATATAAGATTTTCTATCATATTCCTTTGTTTAAGCTATAAGATTGTCTATCATATTCGTTTGTTTGAGTTGTAAAATTGTCTATCATATTGAGCTATAAGACTGTCTATCATATTGAGCTATAAGATTGTCTATCATATTGAGCTATAAGATTGTCTATCATATTGAGCTATAAGATTGTCTATCATACTGATTTATACGATTGTCTATTATAATGAGCTTTAAGATTGTCTATCATATTCGTTTGTTTCAGCTATAAGATTGTCAATCATATTAGTTTGTTTGAGCTATGAGATTGTCTATCATATTGAGCTATAAGATTGTCTATCATACTGAGCTATAAGATTGTCTATCATACTGAGCTATAAGATTGTCTATCTTATTAGTTTGTTTGAGCTATAAGATTGTCTATCATATAGAGCTATAAGATTGTCTATCATATTAAGCTATAAGCTTGTCTATCATACTGAGCTATAAGATTGTTTATTATATTCGTTTGTTTGAGCTATAGGATTGTCAATCATATTGAGCTATAAGATTGTTGATCATATTGAACTATAAGATTGTCTATCATATTGAGCTATAAGATTGACTATCATATTCGTTTGTTTGAGCTTTAAGATTGTCTATCATATTCTTTTGTTTGAGCTATAAGATTGTCTATAATATTGAGCTATAAGATTGTCTATCATATTGAGCTATACGATTGTCTATCATATTGAGCTTTAAGAGTGTCTATCATATTGAGCTATACGATTGTCTATCATATTGAACTATAAGATTGTCTATCATATTGAGCTATAAGATTGTCTATCATATTGAGCTATAAGATCGTCTATCATACTAACCTATAAGATTGTCTATCATACTGAGCTATAAGATTGATTGTCATATTCGTTTGTTTGGGCTATAAGATTGTCTATCATATTGAGCTATACGATTGTCTATCAAATTCAGCTATAAGATTGTCTATCATATAGAGCAATACGATTGTCTATCATACTGAGCTATAAGATTGTCTATCATACTGAGCTATATGATTGTCTATCATATTCGTTTGTTTGAGCTATAACCTTGTCTATCATATTGAGCTATAAGATTGTCTATCATATTAAGCTATAAGCTTGTCTATCATACTGAACAATAAGATTGTCTATCATATTCGTTTGTTTGAGCTATAAGATAGTCTATAATATTGAGCTATAAGATTGTCTGTCATATTCGTTTGTTTGAGCTATAAGTTTGTCTATCATATTGAGCTATAAGATTGTCTATCATATTGAGCTATAAGATTGTTGATCATATTGAACTATAAGATTGTCTATCATATTGGGCTATAAGATTGTCTATCATATTGAGCTATAAGATCGTCTATCATACTAACCTATAAGATTGTCTATCAAACTGAGCTATAAGATTGATTGTATTATTCGTTTGTTTGGGCTATAAGATTGTCTATCATATTGAGCTATACGATTGTCTATCAAATTCAGCTATACGATTGTCTATCATATAGAGCTATACGATAGTCTATCATACTGAGCTATAAGATTGTCTATCATACTGAGCTATAAGATTGTCTATCATATTCGTTTGTTTGAGCTATAAGATAGTCTATAATATTGAGCTATAAGATTGTCTGTCATATTCGTTTGTTTGAGCTATACGTTTGTCTATCATATTGAGCTATAAGATTGTCTATCATATTGAGCTATAAGATTGTTGATCATATTGAACTATAAGATTGTCTATCATATTGAGCTATAAGATTGACTATCATATTCGTTTGTTTGAGCTTTAAGGTTGTCTATCATATTCTTTTGTTTGAGCTATAAGATTGTCTATAATATTGAGCTATAAAATTGTCTATCATATTGAGCTATAAGATTGTCTGCCATATTGAGCTATAAGATTGTCTATCATATTGAGCTAAAAGATATTCTATCATATTGAGCTATAAGATTGTCTCTCACATTGAGATATAAGATTTTCTATCATATTCCTTTGTTTAAGCTATAAGATTGTCTATCATATTCGTTTGTTTGAGTTGTAAAATTGTCTATCATATTGAGCTATAAGACTGTCTATCATATTGAGCTATAAGATTGTCTATCATATTGAGCTATAATATTGTCTATCATATTGAGCTATAAGATTGTCTATCATACTGATTTATACGATTGTCTATTATAATGAGCTTTAAGATTGTCTATCATATTCGTTTGTTTCAGCTATAAGATTGTCAATCATATTAGTTTGTTTGAGCTATGAGATTGTCTATCATATTGAGCTATAAGATTGTCTATCATACTGAGCTATAAGATTGTCTATCATACTGAGCTATAAGATTGTCTATCTTATTAGTTTGTTTGAGCTATAAGATTGTCTATCATATAGAGCTATAAGATTGTCTATCATATTAAGCTATAAGCTTGTCTATCATACTGAGCTATAAGATTGTTTATCATATTCGTTTGTTTGAGCTATAGGATTGTCAATCATATTGAGCTATAAGATTGTTGATCATATTGAACTATAAGATTGTCTATCATATTGAGCTATAAGATCGACTATCATATTCGTTTGTTTGAGCTTTAAGATTGTCTATCATATTCTTTTGTTTGAGCTATAAGATTGTCTATAATATTGAGCTATAAGATTGTCTATCATATTGAGCTATACGATTGTCTATCATATTGAGCTTTAAGAGTGTCTATCATATTGAGCTATACGATTGTCTATCATATTGAACTATAAGATTGTCTATCATATTGAGCTATAAGATTGTCTATCATATTGAGCTATAAGATCGTCTATCATACTAACCTATAAGATTGTCTATCATACTGAGCTATAAGATTGATTGTCATATTCGTTTGTTTGGGCTATAAGATTGTCTATCATATTGAGCTATACGATTGTCTATCAAATTCAGCTATAAGATTGTCTATCATATAGAGCAATACGATTGTCTATCATACTGAGCTATAAGATTGTCTATCATACTGAGCTATAAGATTGTCTATCATATTCGTTTGTTTGAGCTATAACATTGTCTATCATATTGAGCTATAAGATTGTCTATCATATTAAGCTATAAGCTTGTCTATCATACTGAACAATAAGATTGTCTATCATATTCGTTTGTTTGAGCTATAAGATAGTCTATAATATTGAGCTATAAGATTGTCTGTCATATTCGTTTGTTTGAGCTATAAGTTTGTCTATCATATTGAGCTATAAGATTGTCTATCATATTGAGCTATAAGATTGTTGATCATATTGAACTATAAGATTGTCTATCATATTGAGCTATAAGATTGACTATCATATTCGTTTGTTTGAGCTTTAAGATTCTCTATCATATTCTTTTGTTTGAGCTATAAGATTGTCTATAATATTGAGCTATAAAATTGTCTATCATATTGAGCTATAAGATTGTCTGCCATATTGAGCTATAAGATTGTCTATCATATTGAGCTAAAAGATATTCTATCATATTGAGCTATAAGATTGTCTCTCACATTGAGATATAAAATTTTCTATCATATTCCTTTTTTTAAGCTATAAGATTGTCTATCATATTCGTTTGTTTGAGTTGTAAAATTGTCTATCATATTGAGCTATAAGATTGTCTATCATATTGAGCTATAAGATTGTCTATCATATTGAGCTATAAGATTGTCTATCATATTGAGCTATAAGATTGTCTATCATACTGATTTATACGATTGTCTATTATAATGAGCGTTAAGATTGTCTATCATATTCGTTTGTTTGAGCTATAAGATTGTCAATCATATTAGTTTGTTTGAGCTATGAGATTGTCTATCATATTGAGCTATAAGATTGTCTATCATATTGAGCTATAAGATTGTCTATCATATTGAGCTATAAGATCGTCTATCATACTAACCTATAAGATTGTCTATCATACTGAGCTATAAGATTGATTGTCATATTCGTTTGTTTGGGCTATAAGATTGTCTATCATATTGAGCTATACGATTGTCTATCAAATTCAGCTATAAGATTGTCTATCATATAGAGCAATACGATTGTCTATCATACTGAGCTATAAGATTGTCTATCATACTGAGCTGTAAGATTGTCTATCATATTCGTTTGTTTGAGCTATAACATTGTCTATCATATTGAGCTATAAGATTGTCTATCATATTAAGCTATAAGCTTGTCTATCATACTGAACAATAAGATTGTCTATCATATTCGTTTGTTTGAGCTATAAGATAGTCTATAATATTGAGCTATAAGATTGTCTGTCATATTCGTTTGTTTGAGCTATAAGTTTGTCTATCATATTGAGCTATAAGATTGTCTATCATATTGAGCTATAAGATTGTTGATCATATTGAACTATAAGATTGTCTATCATATTGAGCTATAAGATTGACTATCATATTCGTTTGTTTGAGCTTTAAGATTGTCTATCATATTCTTTTGTTTGAGCTATAAGATTGTCTATAATATTGAGCTATAAAATTGTCTATCATATTGAGCTATAAGATTGTCTGCCATATTGAGCTATAAGATTGTCTATCATATTGAGCTAAAAGATATTCTATCATATTGAGCTATAAGATTGTCTCTCACATTGAGATATAAAATTTTCTATCATATTCCTTTTTTAAGCTATAAGATTGTCTATCATATTCGTTTGTTTGAGTTGTAAAATTGTCTATCATATTGAGCTATAAGATTGTCTATCATATTGAGCTATAAGATTGTCTATCATATTGAGCTATAAGATTGTCTATCATATTGAGCTATAAGATTGTCTATCATACTGATTTATACGATTGTCTATTATAATGAGCATTAAGATTGTCTATCATATTCGTTTGTTTGAGCTATAAGATTGTCAATCATATTAGTTTGTTTGAGCTATGAGATTGTCTATCATATTGAGCTATAAGATTGTCTATCATACTGAGCTATAAGATTGTCTATCATACTGAGCTATAAGATTGTCTATCTTATTAGTTTGTTTGAGCTATAAGATTGTCTATCATATTGAGCTATAAGATTGTCTATCATATTGAGCTATACGATTGTCTATCATATTGAGCTATATGATTGTCTATCATATTGAGCTATAAGATTGTCTATCATATTGAGCCATAAGATTGTCTATCATATTGAACTATAAAATTGTCTATCATATTTGTTTGTTTGACCTATAAGATTGTCTCTCATATTGAGCAATAAGATTGTCTATCATATTGAGCTATAAGATTGTCTATCATATTCGTTTGTTTGAGCTATAAGATTGTCTAACATATTGAGCTATAAGATTGTCTATCATATTGAGCTATACGATTATCTATTATAATCGTTTATTTGAGCTATAAGATTGTCTATCATATTCGTTTGTTTGAGCTATAAGAGTGTCTATCATATTGAGCTATAAGATTGTCTATCATATTGAGCTATAAGATTGTCTATCATATTGAGCTATAAGATCGTCTATCATACTAACCTATAAGATTGTCTATCATACTGAGCTATAAGATTGATTGTCATATTCGGTTGTTTGGGCTATAAGATTGTCTATCATATTGAGCTATACGATTGTCTATCAAATTCAGCTATAAGATTGTCTATCATATAGAGCTATACGATTGTCTATCATACTGAGCTATAAGATTGTCTATCATACTGAGCTATAAGATTGTCTATCATATTCGTTTGTTTGAGCTATAAGATTGTCTATCATATTGAGCTATAAGATTGTCTATCATATTAAGCTATAAGCTTGTCCTTCATACTGAACAATAAGATTGTCTGTCATATTCGTTTGTTTGAGCTATAAGTGTGTCTATCATATTGAGCTATAAGATTGTCTATCATATTGAGCTATAAGATTGTTGATCATATTGAACTATAAGATTGTCTATCATATTGTGCTATAAGATTGACTATCATATTCGTTTGTTTGAGCTTTAAGATTGTCTATCATATTCTTTTGTTTGAGCTATAAGATTGTCTATAATATTGAGCTATAAAATTGTCTATCATATTGAGCTATAAGATTGTTTGCCATATTGAGCTATAAGATTGTCTATCATATTGAGCTAAAAGATATTCTATCATATTGAACTATAAGATTGTCTCTCACATTGAGATATAAGATTTTCTATCATATTCCTTTGTTTAAGCTATAAGATTGTCTATCATATTCATTTGTTTGAGTTGTAAAATTGTCTATCATATTGAGCTATAAGAGTGTCTATCATATTGAGCTATAAGATTGTCTATCATATTGAGCTATAAGATTGTCTATCATATTGAGCTATAAGATTGTCTATCATACTGATTTATACGATTGTCTATTATAATGAGCTTTAAGATTGTCTATCATATTCGTTTGTTTGAGCTATAAGATTGTCAATCATATTAGTTTGTTTGAGCTATGAGATTGTCTATCATATTGAGCTATAAGATTGTCTATCATACTGAGCTATAAGATTGTCTATCATACTGAGCTATAATATTGTCTATCTTATTAGTTTGTTTGAGCTATAAGATTGTCTATCATATAGAGCTATAAGATTGTCTATCATATTAAGCTATAAGATTGTTGATCATATTGAACTATAAGATTGTCTATCATATTGAGCTATAAGATTGACTATCATATTCGTTTGTTTGAGCTATAAGATTGTCTATCATATTTGTTTGTTTGAGCTATAAGATTGTCTATAATATTGAGATATAAAATTGTCTATCATATTGAGCTATAAGATTGTCTGCCATATTGAGCTATAAGATTGTCTATCATATTGAGCTAAAAGATTTTCTATCATATTGAGATATAAGATTCTCTGTCACATTGAGATATAAGATATTCTATCATATTCCTTTGTTTAAGCTATAAGATTGTCTGTCATATTCGTTTGTTTGAGCTATAAAATTGTCTATCATATTGAGCTATAAGATTGTCTATCATATTGAGCTATAAGATTGTCTATCATATTGAGCTATAAGATTGTCTATCATATTGAGCTATAAGATTGTCTATCATATTGATTTATACGATTCTCTATCATATTGAGCTATATGATTGTCTATCATATTGAGCAATAAGATTGTCTATTATAATGAGATTTAAGATAGTCTATCATATTGAGCTATAAGATTGTCTATTATATTGAGCCATAGGATTGTCTATCATATTGAGCTATAAGATTGTCTATCATATTCGTTTGTTTGAGCTATAAGATTGTCTATCATATTGAGCTATAAGATTGTCTATCATATTGAGCTATACGATTGTCTATCATATTGAGCTATATGATTGTCTATCATATTGAGCTATAAGATTGTCTATCATATTGAGCCATAAGATTGTCTAACATATTGAACTATAAGATTGTCTATCATATTTGTTTGTTTGACCTATAAGATTGTCTCTCATATTGAGCAATAAGATTGTCTATCATATTGAGCTATAAGATTGTCTATCGTATTCGTTAGTTTGAGCTATAAGATTGTCTAACATATTGAGCTATAAGATTGTCTATCATATTGAGCTATACGATTATCTATTATAATAGTTTATTTGAGCTATAAGATTGTCTATCATATTCGTTTGTTTGAGCTATAAGAGTGTCTATCATATTGAGCTATAAGATTGTCTATCATATTGAACTATAAGATTGTCTATCATATTGAGCTATAAGATCGTCTATCATACTAACCTATAAGATTGTCTATCATACTGAGCTATAAGATTGATTGTCATATTCGTTTGTTTGGGCTATAAAGATTGTCTATCATATTGAGCTATACGATTGTCTATCAAATTCAGCTATAAGATTGTCTATCATATAGAGCTATACGATTGTCTATCATACTGAGCTATAAGATTGTCTATCATACTGAGCTATAAGATTGTCTATCATATTCGTTTGTTTGAGCTATAAGATTGTCTATCATATTGAGCTATAAGATTGTCTATCATATTAAGCTATAAGCTTGTCTATCATACTGAACAATAAGATTGTCTATCATATTCGTTTGTTTGAGCTATAAGATAGTCTATAATATTGAGCTATAAGATTGTCTGTCATATTGGTTTGTTTGAGCTATAAGTTTGTCTATCATATTGAGCTATAAGATTGTCTATCATATTGAGCTAGAAGATTGTTGATCATATTGAACTATAAGATTGTCTATCATATTGAGCTATAAGATTGTCTATCATATTGAGCTAAAAGATATTCTATCATATTGAGCTATAAGATTGTCTCTCACATTGAGATATACGATTTTCTATCATATTCCTTTGTTTAAGCTATAAGATTGTCTATCATATTCGTTTGTTTGAGTTGTAAAAATGTCTATCATATTGAGCTATAAGATTGTCTATCATATTGAGCTATACGATTGTCTATTATATTGAGCTATATGATTGTCTATCATATTGAGCTATAAGATTGTCTATCATATTGAGCCATAAGATTGTCTATCATATTGAACTATAAGATTGTCTATCATATTTGTTTGTTTGACCTATAAGATTGTCTCTCATATTGAGCAATAAGATTGTCTATCATATTGAGCTATATGATTGCCTATCATATTCGTTTGTTTGAGCTATAAGATTGTCTAACATATTGAGCTATAAGATTGTCTATCATATTTAGCTATACGATTATCTAATATAATCGTTTATTTGAGCTATAAGATTGTCTATCATATTCGTTTGTTTGAGCTATAAGAGTGTCAATCATATTAAGCTATAAGATTGTCTATCATATTGAACTATAAGATTGTCTATCATATTGAGCTATAAGATTGTCTATCATATTGAGCTATAAGATCGTCTATCATACTTACCTATAAGATTGTCTATCAAACTGAGCTATAAGATTGATTGTATTATTCGTTTGTTTGGGCTATAAGATTGTCTATCATATTGAGCTATACGATTGTCTATCAAATTCAGCTATACGATTGTCTATCATATAGAGCTATACGATAGTCTATCATACTGAGCTATAAGATTGTCTATCATACTGAGCTATAAGATTGTCTATCATATTCGTTTGTTTGAGCTATAAGATAGTCTATAATATTGAGCTATAAGATTGTCTGTCATATTCGTTTGTTTGAGCTATAAGTTTGTCTATCATATTGAGCTATAAGATTGTCTATCATATTGAGCTATAAGATTGTTGATCATATTGAACTATAAGATTGTCTATCATATTGAGCTATAAGATTGACTATCATATTCGTTTGTTTGAGCTTTAAGATTGTCTATCATATTCTTTTGTTTGAGCTATAAGATTGTCTATAATATTGAGCTATAAAATTGTCTATCATATTGAGCTATAAGATTGTCTGCCATATTGAGCTATAAGATTGTCTATCATATTGAGCTAAAAGATATTCTATCATATTGAGCTATAAGATTGTCTCTCACATTGAGATATAAGATTTTCTATCATATTCCTTTGTTTAAGCTATAAGATTGTCTATCATATTCGTTTGTTTGAGTTGTAAAATTGTCTATCATATTGAGCTATAAGACTGTCTATCATATTGAGCTATAAGATTGTCTATCATATTGAGCTATAAGATTGTCTATCATATTGAGCTATAAGATTGTCTATCATACTGATTTATACGATTGTCTATTATAATGAGCTTTAAGATTGTCTATCATATTCGTTTGTTTCAGCTATAAGATTGTCAATCATATTAGTTTGTTTGAGCTATGAGATTGTCTATCATATTGAGCTATAAGATTGTCTATCATACTGAGCTATAAGATTGTCTATCATACTGAGCTATAAGATTGTCTATCTTATTAGTTTTTTTGAGCTATAAGATTGTCTATCATATAGAGCTATAAGATTGTCTATCATATTAAGCTATAAGCTTGTCTATCATACTGAGCTATAAGATTGTTTATCATATTCGTTTGTTTGAGCTATAGGATTGTCAATCATATTGAGCTATAAGATTGTTGATCATATTGAACTATAAGATTGTCTATCATATTGAGCTATAAGATTGACTATCATATTCGTTTGTTTGAGCTTTAAGATTGTCTATCATATTCTTTTGTTTGAGCTATAAGATTGTCTATAATATTGAGCTATAAGATTGTCTATCATATTGAGCTATACGATTGTCTATCATATTGAGCTTTAAGAGTGTCTATCATATTGAGCTATACGATTGTCTATCATATTGAACTATAAGATTGTCTATCATATTGAGCTATAAGATTGTCTATCATATTGAGCTATAAGATCGTCTATCATACTAACCTATAAGATTGTCTATCATACTGAGCTATAAGATTGATTGTCATATTCGTTTGTTTGGGCTATAAGATTGTCTATCATATTGAGCTATACGATTGTCTATCAAATTCAGCTATAAGATTGTCTATCATATAGAGCAATACGATTGTCTATCATACTGAGCTATAAGATTGTCTATCATACTGAGCTATAAGATTGTCTATCATATTCGTTTGTTTGAGCTATAACATTGTCTATCATATTGAGCTATAAGATTGTCTATCATATTAAGCTATAAGCTTGTCTATCATACTGAACAATAAGATTGTCTATCATATTCGTTTGTTTGAGCTATAAGATAGTCTATAATATTGAGCTATAAGATTGTCTGTCATATTCGTTTGTTTGAGCTATAAGTTTGTCTATCATATTGAGCTATAAGATTGTCTATCATATTGAGCTATAAGATTGTTGATCATATTGAACTATAAGATTGTCTATCATATTGAGCTATAAGATTGACTATCATATTCGTTTGTTTGAGCTTTAAGATTGTCTATCATATTCTTTTGTTTGAGCTATAAGATTGTCTATAATATTGAGCTATAAAATTGTCTATCATATTGAGCTATAAGATTGTCTGCCATATTGAGCTATAAGATTGTCTATCATATTGAGCTAAAAGATATTCTATCATATTGAGCTATAAGATTGTCTCTCACATTGAGATATAAAATTTTTTCTATCATATTCCTTTTTTTAAGCTATAAGATTGTCTATCATATTCGTTTGTTTGAGTTGTAAAATTGTCTATCATATTGAGCTATAAGATTGTCTATCATATTGAGCTATAAGATTGTCTATCATATTGAGCTATAAGATTGTCTATCATATTGAGCTATAAGATTGTCTATCATACTGATTTATACGATTGTCTATTATAATGAGCGTTAAGATTGTCTATCATATTCGTTTGTTTGAGCTATAAGATTGTCAATCATATTAGTTTGTTTGAGCTATGAGATTGTCTATCATATTGAGCTATAAGATTGTCTATCATACTGAGCTATAAGATTGTCTATCATACTGAGCTATAAGATTGTCTATCTTATTAGTTTGTTTGAGCTATAAGATTGTCTATCATATAGAGCTATAAGATTGTCTATCATATTAAGCTATAAGCTTGTCTATCATACTGAGCTATAAGATTGTTTATCATATTCGTTTGTTTGAGCTATAGGATTGTCAATCATATTGAGCTATAAGATTGTCTAGCATATTCGTTTGTTTGAGGTATAAGATTGTCTATCATATTGAGCTATAAGATTGTCATCATATTAAGCTATAAGACTGTCTATCATATTGAGCTATAAGATTGTCTATCATATTCGTTTATCTGAGCTATAAGATTGTCTATCATATTGAGCTATACTAATGTCTATCCTATTGAGCTATAAGATTGTCTATCATATTGAGCTATACGATTGTCTATCATATTGAGCTAAATGATTGTCTATCATATTGAGCTATAAGATTGTCTAATATATTGAGCTATAAGATAGTCTATCATATTGAGCTATAAGATTGACTATCATATTCATTTGTTTGAGCTATAAGATTGTGTATCATATTCGTTTGTTTGAGCTATAAGATTGTCTATAATATTAATCTATAAGATTGTCTATCATATTGAGCTATAAAATTGTCTGCCATATTGAGCTATAAAATTGTCTGCCATATTGAGCTAAAAGATTTTCTATCATATTGAGCTATACGATTGTCTGTCATATTGAGATATAAGATTTTCTATCATATCCGTTTGTTTGAGCTATAAGATTGTCTATCATATTCGTTTTTTTTTTAGCTATAAAATTGTCTATCATATTGAGCGATAAGTTTGTCTATCATTTTGAGCTATAAGATTGTCTATCATATTGAGCTATAAGATTGTCTATCATATTGAGCTATAAGATTGTCTATCATATTGAGCTATACGATTGTCTATCATATTGAGCTATATGAATGTCTATCATATTGAGCTATAAGATTGTCTATCATATTGAGCCATAAGATTGTTTATCATATTGAAATATAAGATTGTCTATCATATTCGTTTGTTTGAGCTATAAGATTGTCTATCATATTGAGCTATAAGATTGTCTATCATATTGAGCTATAAGATTGTCTATCATATTCGTTTGTTTGAGCTATAAGATTGTCTAACATATTGAGCTATAAGATTGTCTATCATATTGAGCTATAAGATTGTCTATTATAATCGGGTTTTTTTTAGCTATAAGATTGTCTATCATATTCATTTGTTTGAGCTATAAGAGTGTCTATCATATTGAGCTATAAGATTGTCTATCATATTGAGCTATAAGCTTGTCTATCATATTGAGCTATAAGATTGTCTATCATATTCGTTTATCTGAGCTATAAGATTGTCTATCATATTGAGCTATACTAATGTTCCTATTGAGCTATAAGATTGTCTATCAATTGAGCTATACGATTGTCTATCATATTGAGCTAAATGATTGTCTATCATATTGAGCTATAAGATTGTCTATCATATTGAGCCATACGATTGTCTATCATATTGAACTATAAGATTGTCTATCATATTTGTTTGTTTGAGCTATAAGATTGTCTCTCATATTGAGCTATAAGATTGTCTATCATATTGAGCTATAAGATTGTCTATCATATTCGTTTGTTTGAGCTATAAGATTGATAACATATTGAGGTATAAGACTGTCTATCATATTGAGCTATAAGATTGTCTATTATAATCGTTTATTTGAGCTATAAGATTGTCTATCATATTCGTTTGTTTGAGCTATAAGAGTGTCTATCATATTGAGCTATAAGATTGTCTATCATATTGAACTATAAGCTTGTCTATCATATTGAGCTATAAGATTGTCTATCATATTCGTTTATCTGAGCTATAAGATTGTCTATCATATTGAGCTATAAGATCGTCTATCATACTAACCTATAAGATTGTCTATCATACTGAGCTATAAGATTGATTGTCATATTCGTTTGTTTGAGCTATAGGAGTGTCTATCATATTGAGCTATACGATGGTCTATCAAATTCAGCTATAAGATTGTCTATCATATAGAGCTATACGATTGTCTATCATACTAACCTATAAGATTGTCTATCATACTGAGCTATAAGATTGATTGTCATATTCGTTTGTTTGGGCTATAAGATTGTCTATCATATTGAGCTATACGATTGTCTATCAAATTCAGCTATAAGATTGTCTATCATATAGAGCAATACGATTGTCTATCATACTGAGCTATAAGATTGTCTATCATACTGAGCTATATGATTGTCTATCATATTCGTTTGTTTGAGCTATAACATTGTCTATCATATTGAGCTATAAGATTGTCTATCATATTAAGCTATAAGCTTGTCTATCATACTGAACAATAAGATTGTCTATCATATTCGTTTGTTTGAGCTATAAGATAGTCTATAATATTGAGCTATAAGATTGTCTGTCATATTCGTTTGTTTGAGCTATAAGTTTGTCTATCATATTGAGCTATAAGATTGTCTATCATATTGAGCTATAAGATTGTTGATCATATTGAACTATAAGATTGTCTATCATATTGAGCTATAAGATTGTCTATCATATTGAGCTATAAGATCGTCTATCATACTAACCTATAAGATTGTCTATCACACTGAGCTATAAGATTGATTGTATTATTCGTTTGTTTGGGCTATAAGATTGTCTATCATATTGAGCTATACGATTGTCTATCAAATTCAGCTATACGATTGTCTATCATATAGAGCTATACGATAGTCTATCATACTGAGCTATAAGATTGTCTATCATACTGAGCTATAAGATTGTCTATCATATTCGTTTGTTTGAGCTATAAGATAGTCTATAATATTGAGCTATAAGATTGTCTGTCATATTGAACTATAAGATTGTCTATCATATTGAGCTATAAGATTGACTATCATATTCGTTTGTTTGAGCTTTAAGATTGTCTATCATATTCTTTTGTTTGAGCTATAAGATTGTCTATAATATTGAGCTATAAAATTGTCTATCATATTGAGCTATAAGATTGTCTGCCATATTGAGCTATAAGATTGTCTATCATATTGAGCTAAAAGATATTCTATCATATTGAGCTATAAGATTGTCTCTCACATTGAGATATAAGATTTTCTATCATATTCCTTTGTTTAAGCTATAAGATTGTCTATCATATTCGTTTGTTTGAGTTGTAAAATTGTCTATCATATTGAGCTATAAGACTGTCTATCATATTGAGCTATAAGATTGTCTATCATATTGAGCTATAAGATTGTCTATCATATTGAGCTATAAGATTGTCTATCATACTGATTTATACGATTGTCTATTATAATGAGCTTTAAGATTGTCTATCATATTCGTTTGTTTCAGCTATAAGTTTGTCAATCATATTAGTTTGTTTGAGCTATGAGATTGTCTATCATATTGAGCTATAAGATTGTCTATCATACTGAGCTATAAGATTGTCTATCATACTGAGCTATAAGATTGTTTATCATATTCGTTTGTTTGAGCTATAGGATTGTCAATCATATTGAGCTATAAGATTGTTGATCATATTGAACTTTAAGATTGTCTATTATATTGAGCTATAAGATTGACTATCATATTCGTTTGTTTGAGCTTTAAGATTGTCTATCATATTCTTTTGTTTGAGCTATAAGATTGTCTATAATATTGAGCTATAAGATTGTCTATCATATTGAGCTATACGATTGTCTATCATATTGAGCTTTAAGAGTGTCTATCATATTGAGCTATACGATTGTCTATCATATTGAACTATAAGATTGTCTATCATATTGAGCTATAAGATTGTCTATCATATTGAGCTATAAGATCGTCTATCATACTAACCTATAAGATTGTCTATCATACTGAGCTATAAGATTGATTGTCATATTCGTTTGTTTGGGCTATAAGATTGTCTATCATATTGAGCTATACGATTGTCTATCAAATTCAGCTATAAGATTGTCTATCATATAGAGCAATACGATTGTCTATCATACTGAGCTATAAGATTGTCTATCATACTGAGCTATAAGATTGTCTATCATATTCGTTTGTTTGAGCTATAACATTGTCTATCATATTGAGCTATAAGATTGTCTATCATATTAAGCTATAAGCTTGTCTATCATACTGAACAATAAGATTGTCTATCATATTCGTTTGTTTGAGCTATAAGATAGTCTATAATATTGAGCTATAAGATTGTCTGTCATATTCGTTTGTTTGAGCTATAAGTTTGTCTATCATATTGAGCTATAAGATTGTCTATCATATTGAGCTATAAGATTGTTGATCATATTGAACTATAAGATTGTCTATCATATTGAGCTATAAGATTGACTATCATATTCGTTTGTTTGAGCTTTAAGATTGTCTATCATATTCTTTTGTTTGAGCTATAAGATTGTCTATAATATTGAGCTATAAAATTGTCTATCATATTGAGCTATAAGATTGTCTGCCATATTGAGCTATAAGATTGTCTATCATATTGAGCTAAAAGATATTCTATCATATTGAGCTATAAGATTGTCTCTCACATTGAGATATAAAATTTTTTCTATCATATTCCTTTTTTTAAGCTATAAGATTGTCTATCATATTCGTTTGTTTGAGTTGTAAAATTGTCTATCATATTGAGCTATAAGATTGTCTATCATATTGAGCTATAAGATTGTCTATCATATTGAGCTATAAGATTGTCTATCATATTGAGCTATAAGATTGTCTATCATACTGATTTATACGATTGTCTATTATAATGAGCGTTAAGATTGTCTATCATATTCGTTTGTTTGAGCTATAAGATTGTCAATCATATTAGTTTGTTTGAGCTATGAGATTGTCTATCATATTGAGCTATAAGATTGTCTATCATACTGAGCTATAAGATTGTCTATCATACTGAGCTATAAGATTGTCTATCTTATTAGTTTGTTTGAGCTATAAGATTGTCTATCATATAGAGCTATAAGATTGTCTATCATATTAAGCTATAAGCTTGTCTATCATACTGAGCTATAAGATTGTTTATCATATTCGTTTGTTTGAGCTATAGGATTGTCAATCATATTGAGCTATAAGATTGTCTAGCATATTCGTTTGTTTGAGGTATAAGATTGTCTATCATATTGAGCTATAAGATTGTCATCATATTAAGCTATAAGACTGTCTATCATATTGAGCTATAAGATTGTCTATCATATTCGTTTATCTGAGCTATAAGATTGTCTATCATATTGAGCTATACTAATGTCTATCCTATTGAGCTATAAGATTGTCTATCATATTGAGCTATACGATTGTCTATCATATTGAGCTAAATGATTGTCTATCATATTGAGCTATAAGATTGTCTAATATATTGAGCTATAAGATAGTCTATCATATTGAGCTATAAGATTGACTATCATATTCATTTGTTTGAGCTATAAGATTGTGTATCATATTCGTTTGTTTGAGCTATAAGATTGTCTATAATATTAATCTATAAGATTGTCTATCATATTGAGCTATAAAATTGTCTGCCATATTGAGCTATAAAATTGTCTGCCATATTGAGCTAAAAGATTTTCTATCATATTGAGCTATACGATTGTCTGTCATATTGAGATATAAGATTTTCTATCATATCCGTTTGTTTGAGCTATAAGATTGTCTATCATATTCGTTTTTTTTTTAGCTATAAAATTGTCTATCATATTGAGCGATAAGTTTGTCTATCATTTTGAGCTATAAGATTGTCTATCATATTGAGCTATAAGATTGTCTATCATATTGAGCTATAAGATTGTCTATCATATTGAGCTATACGATTGTCTATCATATTGAGCTATATGAATGTCTATCATATTGAGCTATAAGATTGTCTATCATATTGAGCCATAAGATTGTTTATCATATTGAAATATAAGATTGTCTATCATATTCGTTTGTTTGAGCTATAAGATTGTCTATCATATTGAGCTATAAGATTGTCTATCATATTGAGCTATAAGATTGTCTATCATATTCGTTTGTTTGAGCTATAAGATTGTCTAACATATTGAGCTATAAGATTGTCTATCATATTGAGCTATAAGATTGTCTATTATAATCGGGTTTTTTTAGCTATAAGATTGTCTATCATATTCATTTGTTTGAGCTATAAGAGTGTCTATCATATTGAGCTATAAGATTGTCTATCATATTGAGCTATAAGCTTGTCTATCATATTGAGCTATAAGATTGTCTATCATATTCGTTTATCTGAGCTATAAGATTGTCTATCATATTGAGCTATACTAATGTCTATCCTATTGAGCTATAAGATTGTCTATCATATTGAGCTATACGATTGTCTATCATATTGAGCTAAATGATTGTCTATCATATTGAGCTATAAGATTGTCTATCATATTCGTTTGTTTGAGCTATAAGATTGATAACATATTGAGGTATAAGACTGTCTATCATATTGAGCTATAAGATTGTCTATTATAATCGTTTATTTGAGCTATAAGATTGTCTATCATATTCGTTTGTTTGAGCTATAAGAGTGTCTATCATATTGAGCTATAAGATTGTCTATCATATTGAACTATAAGCTTGTCTATCATATTGAGCTATAAGATTGTCTATCATATTCGTTTATCTGAGCTATAAGATTGTCTATCATATTGAGCTATAAGATCGTCTATCATACTAACCTATAAGATTGTCTATCATACTGAGCTATAAGATTGATTGTCATATTCGTTTGTTTGAGCTATAGGAGTGTCTATCATATTGAGCTATACGATGGTCTATCAAATTCAGCTATAAGATTGTCTATCATATAGAGCTATACGATTGTCTATCATACTGAGCTATAAGATTGTCTCTCATACTGAGCTATAAGATTGTCTATCATATTCGTTTGTTTGAGCTATAAGATTGTCTATCATATTGAGCTATAAGATTTTCTATCATATTGAGCTATAAGCTTGTCTGCCATATTGAGCTATAAGATTGTCTATGATATTGATCTAAAAGATTTTCTATCACATTGAGATATAAGATTTTCTATCATATTCCTTTGTTTAAGCTATAAGATTGTCTATCATATTCGTTTGTTTGAGCTATAAATTTGTCTATCATATTGAGCTATAAGATTGTCTATCATATTGAGCTATAAGATTGTCTATCATATTTAGCTATAAGATTGTCTATCATATTGAGCTCTAAGATTGTCTATCATATTGATTTATACGATTCTCTACCATATTGAGCTATATGATTGTCTATCATATTGAGCAATAAGATTGTCTATTATAATGAGATTTAAGATAGTCTATCATATTGAGCTATAAGATTGTCTATTATATTGAGCCATAGGATTGTCTATCATATTGAGCTATAAGATTGTCTATCATATTCGTTTGTTTCAGCTATAAGATTGTCTATCATATTGAGCTATAAGATTGTCTGTCATATTGAGCTATACGATTGTCTATCATATTGAGCTATATGATTGTCTAACATATTGAGCTATAAGATTGTCTATCATATTGAGCCATAAGATTGTCTATCATATTGAACTATAAGATTGTCTATCATATTTGTTTGTTTGACCTATAAGATTGTCTCTCATATTGAGCAATAAGATTGTCTATCATATTGAGCTATACGATTATCTATTATAATCGTTTATTTGAGCTATAAGATTGTCTATCATATTCGTTTGTTTGAGCTATACGAGTGTCTATCATATTGAGCTATAAGATTGTCTATCATATTGAACTATAAGCTTGTCTATCATATTGAGCTATAAGATTGTCTATCATATTCGTTTATCTGAGCTATAAGATTGTCTATCATATTGAGCTATAAGATCGTCTATCATACTAACCTATAAGATTGTCTATCATACTGAGCTATACGATTCATTGTCATATTCGTTTGTTTGGGCTATAAGATTGTCTATCATATTGAGCTATACGATTGTCTATCAAATTCAGCTATAAGATTGTCTATCATATAGAGCTATACGATTGTCTATCATACTGAGCTATAAGATTTCTATCATACTTAGCTATAAGATTGTCTATCATATTCGTTTGTTTGAGCTATAAGATTGTCTATCATATTGAGCTATAAGATTGTCTATCATATTAAGCTATAAGCTTGTCTATCATACTGAACTATAAGATTGTCTATAATATTCGTTTGTTTGAGCTATAAGATAGTCTATAATATTGAGCTATAAGATTGTCTATCATATTCGTTTGTGTGAGCTATAAGTTTGTCTATCATATTGAGCTATAAGATTGTCTATCATATTGAGCTATAAGATTGTTGATCATAATGAACTATAAGATTGTCTATCATATTGAGCTATAAGATTGACTATCATATTCGTTTGTTTGAGCTATAAGATTGTCTATCATATTCGTTTGTTTGAGCAATAAGATTGTCTATAATATTGAGCTATAAAATTGTCTATCATATTGAGCTATAAGATTGTCTGCCATATTGAGCTATAAGATTGTCTATCATATTGAGCTAAAAGATTTTCTATCATATTGAGATATAGGATTCTCTGTCACATTGAGATATAAGATTGTATATCATATTCATTTGTTTGAGCTATAAGATTGTCTATCATATTGAGCTATAATATTGTCTATCATATTCGTTTGTTTGAGCTATAAGATTGTCTATCATATTGAGCTATAAGATTGTCTATCATATTAAGCTATAAGCTTGTCTATCATACTGAACTATAAGATTGTCTATCATATTGAGCTATAAGATTGACTATCATATTCGTTTGTTTGAGCTATAAGATTGTCTATCATATTCGTTTGTTTGAGCTATAAGATTGTCTATCATATTGAGCTATAAGATTGTCTATCATATTGAGCTATAAGATTGTCTATCATATTGATTTATACGATTGTCTACCATATTGATTTATACGATTGTCTATTATAATGAGCTTTAAGATAGTCTATCATATTGAGCTATAAGATTGTCTATTATATTCGTTTATCTGAGCTATAAGATTGTCTATCAAATTGAGCTATAAGATTGTCTATCATATTCATTTGTTTGAGCTATGAGATTGTCTATCATATTGAGCTATAAGATTGTCTATCTTATTCGTTTGTTTGAGCTATAAGATTGTCTATCACATTGAGCTTTAAGATTGTTTATCATATTGAGCTTTAAGATTGTCTAACATATTGAGCTATAAGATAGTCTATCGTATTTAGCTATAAGATTGACTATCATATTCGTTTGTTTGAGCTATAAGATTGTGTATCATATTCGTTTGTTTGAGCTATAAGATTGTCTATAATATTGATCTATAAGATTGTCTATCATATTGAGCTATAAAATTGTCTGCCATATTGAGATAAAAGATTTTCTATCATATTGAGCTATACGATTGTCTGTCATATTGAGATATAAGATTTTCTATCATATCCGTTTGTTTGAGTTATAAGATTGTCTATCATATTCGTTTTTTTTTAGCTATAAAATTGTCTATCATATTGAGCTATAAGTTTGTCTATCATATTGAGCTATAAGATTGTCTATCATATTGAGCTATAAGATTGTCTATCATATTGTGCTATAAGATTGTCTATCATATTGAGTTATACGATTGTCTATGATATTGAGCTATAAGATTGTCTATCATACTGAGCAATAAGATTTTCTATATTATTGAGCTATAAGATTGTCTATCATATTGAGCTATAAGATTTCTATCATATTCGTTTGTTTGAGCTATAAGATTGTCTATCATATTGAGCTATAAGATCGTCTATAATATTGAGCTATACGATTGTCTATCATACTGATCTATAAGATTGTATATCATATTGAGCTATAAGATTGTCTATCATATTGAGCTATAAGATTGTCTATCATATTCGTTTGTTTGAGCTATAAGATTGTCTATTATATTGAGCTATAATATTGTCTATCATATTCGTTTGTTTGAGCTATAATATTGTCTATCATATTTAGCTATAAGTCTGTCTATCATATTGAGCTATAAGATTGTCTATCATACTGAGCTATAAGATTGTCTCTCATACTGAGCTATAAGATTTTCTATTATATTCATTTGTTTGAGCTATACGATTTTCTATCATATTGAGCTATAAGATTGTCTATCATATTGAGCTATAAGCTTGTCTATCATATTGAGCTATAAGATTGTCTATCATATTTGTTTATCTGAGCTATAAGATTGTCTATCAAATTGAGCTATAAGATTGTCTATCATATTCATTTGTTTGAGCTATAAGATTGTCTATCATATTGAGCTATAATATTGTCTATCATATTCGTTTGTTTGAGCTATAAGATTGTCTATCATATTGAGCTATAAGATTGTCAATCATATTAAGCTATAAGCTTGTCTATCAAACTGAACTATATGATTGTCTATCATATTGAGCTATAAGATTGACTATCATATTCGTTTGTTTGAGCTATAACATTGTCTATCATATTCGTTTGTTTGAGCTATAAGATTGTCTATAATATTGAGCTATAAAATTGTCTATCATATTGAGCTATAGGATTGTCTGCCATATTGAGCTATAAGATTGTCTATCATATTGAGCTATAAGATTTTCTGTCACATTGAGATATAAGATTTTCTATCATATTCCTTTGTTTAAGCTATAAGATTGTCTATCATATTCGTTTGTTTGAGCTATAAAACTGTCTATCATATTGAGTTATAAGATTGTCTATCATATTGAGCTATAAGATTGTCTATCATATTGAGCTATAAGATTGTCTATTATATTGAGCCATAAGATTGTCTATCATATTGAGCTATAAGATTGTCTATTATAATGAGCTTTAAGATAGTCTATCATATTGAGCTATAAGATTGTCTTTTATATTGAGCCATAAGATTGTCTATCATATTGAGCTATAAGATTGTCTATCATATTCGTTTGTTTGAGCTATAAGATTGTCTATTATATTGAACTATAAGATTGTCTATCATATTGAGCTATAAGATTGTCTATCATATTCGTTTGTCTGAACTATAAGATTGTCTATCATATTGAGCTATAACATTGTATATCATATTGAGCTATACGATTGTCTATTATATTTGTTATTTGAGCTATAAGAATGCCTATCATATTGAGCTATAAGATTGTCTATCATATTCGTTTGTTTGAGCTATAAGATTGTCTATCATATTGAGCTATAAGCTTGTCTATCATATTGAGCTATAAGATTGTCTATAATATTCGTTTGCTTGAGCTATATGATTGTCTATCATATCGAGCTATAAAATTGACTATCATATTCGTTTATCTGAGCTATAAGATTGTCTATCATACTGAGCTATAAGATTGTATATCATATTCGTTTGTTTGAGCTATAAGATTGTCTATCATATTGAGCTATAAGATTGTCTATCATAGTGAGCTATACGATTGTCAATCATATTCGTTTTGTTTGAGCTATAATATTGTCTATCATATTGAGCTATAAGATTGTCTATCATATTGTGCTATAAGATTGTCTATCATATTCGTTTGATTGAGCTATAAGATTGTCAATCACATTAGTTTGTTTGAGCTATGAGATTGTCTATCATATTGAGCTATGAGATTGTCTATCATATTGAGCGATAAGATTGTCTATCATATTGAGTTATAAGATTGTCTATCATATTGAGTTATAAGATTGTCTATCATATTGAGCTATGAGATTGTCTATCATATTGAGCGATAAGATTGTCTATCATATTGAGTTATAAGATTGTCTATCATATTGAGCTATGAGATTGTCTATCATATTGAGCTATAAGATTGTCTATCATATTGAGCGATAAGATTGTCTATCATATTCGTTTGTTTGAGCTATACGATTGTCTATCATATTGAGCAATAAGATTGTCTATCATATTCGTTTCTTTGAGCTATAAGTTTGTCTATCATACTGAGCTATAAGATTGTCTATCATATTGAGCTATACGATTGTCTATGATATTGAGCTATAAGATTATCTATCATATTGAGCTATACGATTGCCTATCATATTGAGCTATACGTTTGTCTATCATACTGAGCTATAAGATTGTCTATCATTATCGTTTTTTGAGCTATAAGATTGTCTATCATATTGAGCTATAAGAATGTCTATCATACTGAGCTATAAGATTGTCTATCATACTGAGCTATAAGATTGTCTATATTATTGAGCTATAAGATTGTCTATCATATTGAGCTGTAAGATTTCTATCATATTCGTTTGTTTGAGCTATAAGATTGTCTATCATATTGAGCTATAAGATTGTCTATAATATTGAGCTATACGATTGTCTATCATACTGATCTATAAGATTGTATATCATATTGAGCTATAAGATTGTCTATCATATTGAGCTATAAGATTGTCTATCATATTCGTTTGTTTGAGCTATAAGATTGTCAATTATATTGAGCTATAATATTGTCTATCATATTCGTTTGTTTGAGCTATAAGAATGTCTATCATATTTAGCTATAAGTTTGTCTATCATATTGAGCTTTAAGATTGTCTATCATACTGAGCTATAAGATTGTCTCTCATACTGAGCTATAAGATTTTCTATTATATTCATTTGTTTGAGCTATACGATTGTCTATCATATTGAGCTATATGATTGTCTATCATATTGAGCTATAAGCTTGTCTATCATATTGAGCTATAAGATTGTCTATCATATTCATTTGTTTGAGCTATAAGATTGTCTATCATATTGAGCTATAATATTGTCTATCATATTCGTTTGTTTGAGCTATAAGATTGTCTATCATATTGAGCTATAAGATTGTCTATCATATTAAGCTATAAGCTTGTCTATCATACTGAACTATAAGATTGTCTATCATATTGAGCTATAAGATTGACTATCATATTCGTTTGTTTGAGCTATAACATTGTCTATCATATTCGTTTGTTTGAGCTATAAGATTGTCTATAATATTGAGCTATAAAATTGTCTATCATATTGAGCTATAGGATTGTCTGCCATATTGAGATATAAGATTTTCTATCATATTCCTTTGTTTAAGCTATAAGATTGTCTATCATATTCGTTTGTTTGAGCTATAAAACTGTCTATCATATTGAGTTATAAGATTGTCTATCATATTGAGCTATAAGATTGTCTATCATATTGAGCTATAAGATTGTCTATTATATTGAGCCATAAGATTGTCTATCATATTGAGCTATAAGATTGTCTATCATATTCGTTTGTTTGAGCTATAAGATTGTCTATTATATTGAACTATAAGATTGTCTATCATATTGAGCTATAAGATTGTCTATTATAATGAGCTTTAAGATAGTCTATCATATTGAGCTATAAGATTGTCTATTATATTGAGCCATAAGATTATCTATCATATTGAGCTATAGGATTGTCTATCATATTCGTTTGTTTGAGCTATAAGATTGTCTATTATCTTGAACTATAAGATTGTCTATCATATTGAGCTATAAGATTGTCTATCATATTCGTTTGTCTGAACTATAAGATTGTCTATCATATTGAGCTATAACATTGTCTATCATATTGAGCTATACGATTGTCTATTATATTCGTTATTTGAGCTATAAGAATGCCTATCATATTGAGCTATAAGATTGTCTATCATATTCGTTTGTTTGAGCTATAAGATTGTCTATCATATTGAGCTATAAGCTTGTCTATCATATTGAGCTATAAGATTGTCTATAATATTCGTTTGTTTGAGCTATATGATTGTCTATCATATCGAGCTATAAAATTGACTATCATATTCGTTTATCTGAGCTATAACTATAAGATTGTATATCATATTCGTTTGTTTGAGCTATAAGATTGTCTATCATATTGAGCTATAAGATTGTCTATTATAGTGAGCTATACGATTGTCAATCATATTCGTTTTGTTTGATCTATAATATTGTCTATTATATTGAGCTATAAGATTGTCTATCATATTGTGCTATAAGATTGTCTATTATAATCGTTTATTTGAGCTATAAGATTGTCTATCATATTCGTTTGTTTGAGCTATAAGAGTGTCTATCATATTGAGCTATAAGATTGTCTATCATATTGAACTATAAGCTTGTCTATCATATTGAGCTATAAGATTGTCTATCATATTCGTTTATCTGAGCTATAAGATTGTCTATCATATTGAGCTATAAGAGTGGTGTAGTCAAGAATAAGAGCATTTCTGACTTCCAAGGTGCTGACCTCATCTGGCAGAGGACTGACGAGGACAAGGGCAAAGCCCTCTTTGAACGCTACCTTGAGCAGAGCAACCAGACAGACATGGGAGGCCGGAATCTGGCCAAGGAGGTCACCTCAGACAGATGCAAGGCCCAGGACACTTCGGATGAAGACACAGTGACAGTGAAAGAAATCAAGGCTGTGCTTCGACGATCAAAAAACAGTGCTCCAGGTCCTGATGGCATAAGATACGACGACATAAATAGGTGTACCGACAATGAGCTAGAGAAACTAGCAGACATGTACAACAACAGTATAGGGAGTGCTAGCATCAAGGAGGAATGGTTACACAGCTATCTGATTCCCTTGCCGAAGCCTGACAAAGACCACAAGAAAATTCAGGGATATCGAATTATAACCATGCAGAATACAATAGGCAAGCTGCTGGAGAAGGTAATTGCCAGGAAAATATCAAGCCAACTAGAGAGGCAAGGTGTTTTCCCACCTACCCTGGGTGGGTACCGTCCAAAAAGAGAAACCTGGACCAATGCAGCAGTCTTTGCCCACGATGTCTATGAAGGTTTCCACTCAGGCACTGAAACCGTTGCTGCAGCGATTGATCTTGAGGACGCATACAACAGAGTACCACTGGATTTTTTAATGTTTCAGCTTCTTGAACTAAACGTAAGTCCATTCCTCCTTAGTTGGATCGCTGCAGCTCTCTTCCAACGGAAAGTAGTTTTTAGATGTGGCAGTTGGACTTCGGAACCAACAACAATATATCCTGGCCTACCACAGGGATCACCATTATCTCCGGTACTGTTCAACGCCTACACAGTGAGAATCACCAGTGAGCAGATCACTGGACCTGGCAGGACATTGTCATATGCCGATGATGTTTTAGTGTATCGTCAGGGTAAGGATAGAGAGGAGGTTGCTGTGGAACTACAAACCGAACTCAATCGCATAAGTACTTGGTGTGATGAAGCTGGGGCAATGGTCAACCCAACTAAGGCAACAGTGACCTGGTTCTCGTTGAATAATCATATTGTCAACAATCCAACACCAACTGTAATGCTGTGTTCAGAGACGGTGGAAAGAACGCAGGCAATGAATTACCTGGGGATACGGTTTGATCGAAGCCTTGCTTATAATGTGCACATAGACCAGGTGATAACAAAGGCCAAGCGGGGTTTGGCAGCGATGCGGGTGATGGCGGCAGTAAACTGTGAGCAGCGCCATCTATGTCTTCTGTACGAGGGGCTGGTCATGTCTGTTTTGGAGTATGCAATGGCAATCCTGACTGTCAGCCATAAGCAGATAGAAAGGATGGAAAGGATACAGAATGAAGCTATGCGCATTATTCTTGGATGTACAAGAGATACAGCATGCAGGGCGATGCGCTACCTTCTTGATTTTCCAACCATTGAAGAGAGAATGCAAGTTTGCAGGGCACGTGCCTACCTCAGAATTAACGCAAACACACAGCATCCACTGCATAGTGAAATTAGGAAGGTGAAGGGCAGCAGGTTAAAAAGAGGACGGTCGTGGATGGGTCAAGCCGAGGACATTCTTCAACAGGTGTGTTCACTTGAGGACTTAGAACCTGGCGAGGAGTGGGTGCAAGTGCCAACAGACTTCTGCACATCCTTTTCAGTTTGCATCCAACTAGATAGAAAATGCAGACAAGAAAATCCGGCTGCTGTTGAGGCTGAAGTACAAGCGTTGATTTTCGAGAATTCGCTAGACAGTGACGCGGTCATCTACACAGATGGGTCGGTCGTCCGACATGTGAGAAGCTCATGGGCCTTTACAGCTCGGGCCGGAGGGAGAATTGTGAAGGAGGACTCTGGTGCTTTCACTGAAACCACAAGTAGCCTGACCATGGAAGTCATGGCAGTAAGTAAAGCAATAACATGGCTCGAGACACAGACATTCACTAGGGCTTGTTTCCTTAGCGACTCAATGAACATGATCAAGAGGATAGAGGAGGGGTCGATTCGAAGAGAATGGTTGCTGCCTCTGAAGCGGTCTCGGCTGGCAAAGATTAGTTTCATCTTCGTGCCAGGGCATGCGGGAGTACAAGGAAATGAGCGGGCTGACAAGCTCGCAGGTGAGGCTACTGTTGAGGGCGGACGCGCCATGGACCAGGCTGACATTCTGAATGCCTACGAGAAGTGAGACTTTTGCAAGAACCAAGTGATGACTGTGAATCTACAACAATGGCCAGACTGCGAGAGCAGCAAATTAAAAGAGGGGTGGCCAAACAAGAACACTACGCAGGAAGCCAAAGAAGATTGATAAACCAACACAGAACTGGCGTCGTTAGCCGCTACACGCTGCGGGATTTGCTGAGGAGGGGATCCGAGCACTTATGGACTGAATGGTCCGATGTGCAACGAGGATGATCTGTCGACTAACTAACTAACTAACTAACTAAGATCGTCTATCATACTAACCTATAAGATTGTCTATCATACTGAGCTATAAGATTGATTGTCATATTCGTTTGTTTGAGCTATAGGAGTGTCTATCATATTGAGCTATACGATGGTCTATCAAATTCAGCTATAAGATTGTCTATCATATAGAGCTATACGATTGTCTATCATACTGAGCTATAAGATTGTCTCTCATACTGAGCTATAAGATTGTCTATCATATTCGTTTGTTTGAGCTATAAGATTGTCTATCATATTGAGCTATAAGATTTTCTATCATATTGAGCTATAAGCTTGTCTGCCATATTGAGCTATAAGATTGTCTATGATATTGATCTAAAAGATTTTCTATCATATTGAGAAATAAGATTCTCTGTCACATTGAGATATAAGATTTTCTATCATATTCCTTTGTTTAAGCTATAAGATTGTCTATCATATTCGTTTGTTTGAGCTATAAATTTGTCTATCATATTGAGCTATAAGATTGTCTATCATATTGAGCTATAAGATTGTCTATCATATTTAGCTATAAGATTGTCTATCATATTGAGCTATAAGATTGTCTATCATATTGATTTATACGATTCTCTACCATATTGAGCTATATGATTGTCTATCATATTGAGCAATAAGATTGTCTATTATAATGAGATTTAAGATAGTCTATCATATTGAGCTATAAGATTGTCTATTATATTGAGCCATAGGATTGTCTATCATATTGAGCTATAAGATTGTCTATCATATTCGTTTGTTTCAGCTATAAGATTGTCTATCATATTGAGCTATAAGATTGTCTGTCATATTGAGCTATACGATTGTCTATCATATTGAGCTATATGATTGTCTAACATATTGAGCTATAAGATTGTCTATCATATTGAGCCATACGATTGTCTATCATATTGAACTATAAGATTGTCTATCATATTTGTTTGTTTGACCTATAAGATTGTCTCTCATATTGAGCAATAAGATTGTCTATCATATTGAGCTATACGATTATCTATTATAATCGTTTATTTGAGCTATAAGATTGTCTATCATATTCGTTTGTTTGAGCTATACGAGTGTCTATCATATTGAGCTATAAGATTGTCTATCATATTGAACTATAAGCTTGTCTATCATATTGAGCTATAATATTGTCTATCATATTCGTTTATCTGAGCTATAAGATTGTCTATCATATTGAGCTATAAGATCGTCTATCATACTAACCTATAAGATTGTCTATCATACTGAGCTATAAGATTCATTGTCATATTCGTTTGTTTGGGCTATAAGATTGTCTATCATATTGAGCTATACGATTGTCTATCAAATTCAGCTATAAGATTGTCTATCATATAGAGCTATACGATTGTCTATCATACTGAGCTATAAGATTTCTATCATACTTAGCTATAAGATTGTCTATCATATTCGTTTGTTTGAGCTATAAGATTGTCTATCATATTGAGCTATAAGATTGTCTATCATATTAAGCTATAAGCTTGTCTATCATACTGAACTATAAGATTGTCTATAATATTCGTTTGTTTGAGCTATAAGATAGTCTATAATATTGAGCTATAAGATTGTCTATCATATTCGTTTGTGTGAGCTATAAGTTTGTCTATCATATTGAGCTATAAGATTGTCTATCATATTGAGCTATAAGATTGTTGATCATATTGAACTATAAGATTGTCTATCATATTGAGCTATAAGATTGACTATCATATTCGTTTGTTTGAGCTATAAGATTGTCTATCATATTCGTTTGTTTGAGCAATAAGATTGTCTATAATATTGAGCTATAAAATTGTCTATCATATTGAGCTATAAGATTGTCTGCCATATTGAGCTATAAGATTGTCTATCATATTGAGCTAAAAGATTTTCTATCATATTGAGATATAGGATTCTCTGTCACATTGAGATATAAGATTTTCTATCATATTCCTTTGTTTAAGCTATAAGATTGTCTATCATATTCGTTTGTTTGAGCTATAAGATTGTCTATCATATTGAGCTATAAGATTGTCTATCATATTGAGCTATAAGATTGTCTATCATATTGAGCTATAAGATTGTCTATCATATTGAGCTATAAGAATGTCTATCATATTGATTTATACGATTCTCTATCATATTGAGCTATATGATTGTCTATCATATTGAGCAATAAGATTGTCTATTATAATGAGATTTAAGATAGTCTATCATATTGAGCTATAAGATTGTCTATTATATTGAGCCATAGGATTGTCTATCATATTGAGCTATAAGATTGTCTATCATATTCGTTTGTTTGAGCTATAAGATTGTCTATCATATTGAGCTATAAGATTGTCTATCATATTGAGCTATACGATTGTCTATCATATTGAGCTATATGATTGTCTATCATATTGAGCTATAAGATTGTCTATCATATTGAGCCATAAGATTGTCTATCATATTGAACTATAAGATTGTCTATTATATTTGTTTGTTTGACCTATAAGATTGTCTCTCATATTGAGCAATAAGATTGTCTATCATATTGAGCTATAAGATTGTCTATCATATTCGTTTGTTTGAGCTATAAGATTGTCTAACATATTGAGCTATAAGATTGTCTATCATATTGAGCTATACGATTATCTATTATAATCGTTTATTTGAGCTATAAGATTGTCTATCATATTCGTTTGTTTGAGCTATAAGAGTGTCTATCATATTGAGCTATAAGATTGTCTATCATATTGAACTATAAGATTGTCTATCATATTGAGCTATACGATTGTCTATCATATTGAGCTATAAGATCGTCTATCATACTAACCTATAAGATTGTCTATCATACTGAGCTATAAGATTGATTGTCATATTCGTTTGTTTGGGCTATAAGATTGTCTATCATATTGAGCTATACGATTGTCTATCAAATTCAGCTATAAGATTGTCTATCATATAGAGCTATACGATTGTCTATCATACTGAGCTATAAGATTGTCTATCATACTGAGCTATAAGATTGTCTATCATATTCGTTTGTTTGAGCTATAAGATTGTCTATCATATTGAGCTATAAGATTGTCTATCATATTAAGCTATAAGCTTGTCTATCATTCTGAACAATAAGATTGTCTATCATATTCGTTTGTTTGAGCTATAAGATAGTCTATAATATTGAGCTATAAGATTGTCTGTCATATTCGTTTGCTTGAGCTATAAGTTTGTCTATCATATTGAGCTATAAGATTGTCTATTATATTGAGCTATAAGATTGTTGATCATATTGAACTATAAGATTGTCTATCATATTGAGCTATAAGATTGTCTATCATATTGAGCTATAAGATTGACTATCATATTCGTTTATTTGAGCTTTAAGATTGTCTATCATATTCTTTTGTTTGAGCTATAAGATTGTCTATAATATTGAGCTATAAAATTGTCTATCATATTGAGCTATAAGATTGTCTGCCATATTGAGCTATAAGATTGTCTATCATATTGAGCTAAAATATATTCTATCATATTGAGCTATAAGATTGTCTCTCACATTGAGATATAAGATTTTCTATCATATTCCTTTGTTTAAGCTATAAGATTGTCTATCATATTCGTTTGTTTGAGTTGTAAAATTGTCTATCATATTGAGCTATAAGATTGTCTATCATATTGAGCTATAAGATTGTCTATCATATTGAGCTATAAGATTGTCTATCATATTGAGCTATAAGATTGTCAATCATACTGATTTATACGATTGTCTATTATAATGAGCTTTAAGATTGTCTATCATATTCGTTTGTCTGAGCAATAAGATTGTCTATCATATTGAGTTATAACATTGTCTATCATATTGAGCTTTAAGATTGTCTATTATATTCGTTTATTTGAGCTATAAGAATGCCTATCATATTGAGCTATAAGATTGTCTATCATATTCGTTTGTTTGAGCTATACGATTGTCTATCATATTGAGCTATAAGATTGTCTATCATATTGAGCTATAAGCTTGTCTATCATATTGAGCTATAAGATTGTCTATCATATTTGTTTATCTGAGCTATAAGATTGTCTATCAAATTGAGCTATAAGATTGTCTATCATATTCATTTGTTTGAGCTATAAGATTGTCTATCATATTGAGCTATAATATTGTCTATCATATTCGTTTGTTTGAGCTATAAGATTGTCTATCATATTGAGCTATAAGATTGTCTATCATATTAAGCTATAAGCTTGTCTATCATACTGAACTATAAGATTGTCTATCATATTGAGCTATAAGATTGACTATCATATTCGTTTGTTTGAGCTATAAGATTGTCTATCATATTCGTTTGTTTGAGCTATAAGATTGTCTATCATATTGAGCTATAAGATTGTCTATCATATTGAGCTATAAGATTGTCTATCATATTGATTTATACGATTGTCTACCATATTGATTTATACGATTGTCTATTATAATGAGCTTTAATATAGTCTATCATATTGAGCTATAAGATTGTCTATTATATTCGTTTATCTGAGCTATAAGATTGTCTATCAAATTGAGCTATAAGATTGTCTATCATATTCATTTGTTTGAGCTATGAGATTGTCTATCATATTGAGCTATAAGATTGTCTATCTTATTCGTTTGTTTGAGCTATAAGATTGTCTATCACATTGAGCTTTAAGATTGTTTATCATATTGAGCTTTAAGATTGTCTAACATATTGAGCTATAAGATAGTCTATCGTATTTAGCTATAAGATTGACTATCATATTCGTTGTTTGAGCTATAAGATTGTGTATCATATTCGTTTGTTTGAGCTATAAGATTGTCTATAATATTGATCTATAAGATTGTCTATCATATTGAGCTATAAAATTGTCTGCCATATTGAGATAAAAGATTTTCTATCATATTGAGCTATACGATTGTCTGTCATATTGAGATATAAGATTTTCTATCATATCCGTTTGTTTGAGTTATAAGATTGTCTATCATATTCGTTTTTTTTTTAGCTATAAAATTGTCTATCATATTGAGCTATAAGTTTGTCTATCATATTGAGCTATAAGATTGTCTATCATATGAGCTATAAGATTGTCTATCATATTGTGCTATAAGATTGTCTATCATATTGAGTTATACGATTGTCTATGATATTGAGCTATAAGATTGTCTATCATACTGAGCAATAAGATTTTCTATATTATTGAGCTATAAGATTGTCTATCATATTGAGCTATAAGATTTCTATCATATTCGTTTGTTTGAGCTATAAGATTGTCTATCATATTGAGCTATAAGATCGTCTATAATATTGAGCTATACGATTGTCTATCATACTGATCTATAAGATTGTATATCATATTGAGCTATAAGATTGTCTATCATATTGAGCTATAAGATTGTCTATCATATTCGTTTGTTTGAGCTATAAGATTGTCTATTATATTGAGCTATAATATTGTCTATCATATTCGTTTGTTTGAGCTATAATATTGTCTATCATATTTAGCTATAAGTTTGTCTATCATATTGAGCTATAAGATTGTCTATCATACTGAGCTATAAGATTGTCTCTCATACTGAGCTATAAGATTTTCTATTATATTCATTTGTTTGAGCTATACGATTGTCTATCATATTGAGCTATAAGATTGTCTATCATATTGAGCTATAAGCTTGTCTATCATATTGAGCTATAAGATTGTCTATCATATTTGTTTATCTGAGCTATAAGATTGTCTATCAAATTGAGCTATAAGATTGTCTATCATATTCATTTGTTTGAGCTATAAGATTGTCTATCATATTGAGCTATAATATTGTCTATCATATTCGTTTGTTTGAGCTATAAGATTGTCTATCATATTGAGCTATAAGATTGTCAATCATATTAAGCTATAAGCTTGTCTATCAAACTGAACTATATGATTGTCTATCATATTGAGCTATAAGATTGACTATCATATTCGTTTGTTTGAGCTATAACATTGTCTATCATATTCGTTTGTTTGAGCTATAAGATTGTCTATAATATTGAGCTATAAAATTGTCTATCATATTGAGTTATAGGATTGTCTGCCATATTGAGCTATAAGATTGTCTTTCATATTGAGCTATAAGATTTTCTGTCACATTGAGATATAAGATTTTCTATCATATTCCTTTGTTTAAGCTATAAGATTGTCTATCATATTCGTTTGTTTGAGCTATAAAACTGTCTATCATATTGAGTTATAAGATTGTCTATCATATTGAGCTATAAGATTGTCTATCATATTGAGCTATAAGATTGTCTATTATATTGAGCCATAAGATTGTCTATCATAATTAGCTATAAGATTTTCTATCATATTCGTTTGTTTGAGCTATAAGATTGTCTATTATATTGAACTATAAGATTGTCTATCATATTGAGCTATAAGATTGTCTATTATAATGAGCTTTAAGATAGTCTATCATATTGAGCTATAAGATTGTCTTTTATATTGAGCCATAAGATTGTCTATCATATTGAGCTATAAGATTGTCTATCATATTCGTTTGTTTGAGCTATAAGATTGTCTATTATATTGAACTATAAGATTGTCTATCATATTGAGCTATAAGATTGTCTATCATATTCGTTGTCTGAACTATAAGATTGTCTATCATATTGAGCTATAACATTGTATATCATATTGAGCTATACGATTGTCTATTATAGTTGTTATTTGAGCTATAAGAATGCCTATCATATTGAGCTATAAGATTGTCTATCATATTCGTTTGTTTGAGCTATAAGATTGTCTATCATATTGAGCTATAAGCTTGTCTATCATATTGAGCTATAAGATTGTCTATAATATTCGTTTGTTTGAGCTATATGATTGTCTATCATATCGAGCTATAAAATTGACTATCATATTCGTTTATCTGAGCTATAAGATTGTCTATCATACTGAGCTATAAGATTGTATATCATATTCGTTTGTTTGAGCTATAAGATTGTCTATCATATTGAGCTATAAGATTGTCTATCATAGTGAGCTATACGATTGTCAATCATATTCGTTTTGTTTGAGCTATAATATTGTCTATCATATTGAGCTATAAGATTGTCTATCATATTGTGCTATAAGATTGTCTATCATATTCGTTTGATTGAGCTATAAGATTGTCAATCACATTAGTTTGTTTGAGCTATGAGATTGTCTATCATATTGAGCTATGAGATTGTCTATCATATTGAGCGATAAGATTGTCTATCATATTGAGTTATAAGATTGTCTATCATATTGAGTTATAAGATTGTCTATCATATTGAGCTATGAGATTGTCTATCATATTGAGCGATAAGATTGTCTATCATATTGAGTTATAAGATTGTCTATCATATTGAGCTATGAGATTGTCTATCATATTGAGCTATAAGATTGTCTATCATATTGAGCGATAAGATTGTCTATCATATTCGTTTGTTTGAGCTATACGATTGTCTATCATATTGAGCAATAAGATTGTCTATCATATTCGTTTCTTTGAGCTATAAGTTTGTCTATCATACTGAGCTATAAGATTGTCTATCATATTGAGCTATACGATTGTCTATGATATTGAGCTATAAGATTATCTATCATATTGAGCTATACGATTGCCTATCATATTGAGCTATACGTTTGTCTATCATACTGAGCTATAAGATTGTCTATCATTATCGTTTTTTGAGCTATAAGATTGTCTATCATATTGAGCTATAAGAATGTCTATCATACTGAGCTATAAGATTGTCTATCATACTGAGCTATAAGATTGTCTATATTATTGAGCTATAAGATTGTCTATCATATTGAGCTGTAAGATTTCTATCATATTCGTTTGTTTGAGCTATAAGATTGTCTATCATATTGAGCTATAAGATTGTCTATAATATTGAGCTATACGATTGTCTATCATACTGATCTATAAGATTGTATATCATATTGAGCTATAAGATTGTCTATCATATTGAGCTATAAGATTGTCTATCATATTCGTTTGTTTGAGCTATAAGATTGTCTATTATATTGAGCTATAATATTGTCTATCATATTCGTTTGTTTGAGCTATAAGAATGTCTATCATATTTAGCTATAAGTTTGTCTATCATATTGAGCTTTAAGATTGTCTATCATACTGAGCTATAAGATTGTCTCTCATACTGAGCTATAAGATTTTCTATTATATTCATTTGTTTGAGCTATACGATTGTCTATCATATTGAGCTATATGATTGTCTATCATATTGAGCTATAAGCTTGTCTATCATATTGAGCTATAAGATTGTCTATCATATTCATTTGTTTGAGCTATAAGATTGTCTATCATATTGAGCTATAATATTGTCTATCATATTCGTTTGTTTGAGCTATAAGATTGTCTATCATATTGAGCTATAAGATTGTCTATCATATTAAGCTATAAGCTTGTCTATCATACTGAACTATAAGATTGTCTATCATATTGAGCTATAAGATTGACTATCATATTCGTTTGTTTGAGCTATAACATTGTCTATCATATTCGTTTGTTTGAGCTATAAGATTGTCTATAATATTGAGCTATAAAATTGTCTATCATATTGAGCTATAGGATTGTCTGCCATATTGAGCTATAAGATTGTCTATCATATTGAGCTATAAGATTGTCTGTCACATTGAGATATAAGATTTTCTATCATATTCCTTTGTTTAAGCTATAAGATTGTCTATCATATTCGTTTGTTTGAGCTATAAAACTGTCTATCATATTGAGTTATAAGATTGTCTATCATATTGAGCTATAAGATTGTCTATCATATTGAGCTATAAGATTGTCTATTATATTGAGCCATAAGATTGTCTATCATATTGAGCTATAAGATTGTCTATCATATTCGTTTGTTTGAGCTATAAGATTGTCTATTATATTGAACTATAAGATTGTCTATCATATTGAGCTATAAGATTGTCTATTATAATGAGCTTTAAGATAGTCTATCATATTGAGCTATAAGATTGTCTATTATATTGAGCCATAAGATTATCTATCATATTGAGCTATAGGATTGTCTATCATATTCGTTTGTTTGAGCTATAAGATTGTCTATTATCTTGAACTATAAGATTGTCTATCATATTGAGCTATAAGATTGTCTATCATATTCGTTTGTCTGAACTATAAGATTGTCTATCATATTGAGCTATAACATTGTCTATCATATTGAGCTATACGATTGTCTATTATATTCGTTATTTGAGCTATAAGAATGCCTATCATATTGAGCTATAAGATTGTCTATCATATTCGTTTGTTTGAGCTATAAGATTGTCTATCATATTGAGCTATAAGCTTGTCTATCATATTGAGCTATAAGATTGTCTATAATATTCGTTTGTTTGAGCTATATGATTGTCTATCATATCGAGCTATAAAATTGACTATCATATTCGTTTATCTGAGCTATAAGATTGTCTATCATACTGAGCTATAAGATTGTATATCATATTCGTTTGTTTGAGCTATAAGATTGTCTATCATATTGAGCTATAAGATTGTCTATTATAGTGAGCTATACGATTGTCAATCATATTCGTTTTGTTTGATCTATAATATTGTCTATTATATTGAGCTATAAGATTGTCTATCATATTGTGCTATAAGATTGTCTATCATATTCGTTTGTTTGAGCTATAAGATTGTCAATCATATTAGTTTGTTTGAGCTATGAGATTGTCTATCATATTGAGCTATAAGATTGTCTATCATATTGAGCTATGAGATTGTCTATCATATTGAGCTATAAGATTGTCTATCATATTGAGCTATAAGATTGTCTATCATATTCGTTTGTTTGAGCTATACGATTGTCTATCATATTGAGCAATAAGATTGTCTATCATATTCGTTTCTTTGAGCTATAAGTTTGTCTATCATACTGAGCTATAAGATTGTCTATCATATTGAGCTATACGATTGTCTATGATATTGAGCTATAAGATTGTCTATCATATTGAGCTATACGATTGCCTATCATATTGAGCTATACGTTTGTCTATCATACTGAGCTATAAGATTGTCTATCATTATCGTTTTTTGAGCTATAAGATTGTCTATCATATTGAGCTATAAGAATGTCTATCATATTGAACTATAAGATTGTCTATCATACTGAGCTATAAGATTGTCTATATTATTGAGCTATAAGATTGTCTATCATATTGAGCTATAAGATTGTCTATCATATTCGTTTGTTTGAGCTATAAGATTGTCTATCATATTGAGCTATAAGAATGTCTATCATATTGAGCTGTAAAATTGTCTATCATATTGAGCTATAAGATTGTCTATCATATTGAGCTATAAGATTGTCTATCATATTGAGCTATAAGAATGTCTATCATATTGAGCTATAAGATTGTCAATCATATTGAGTTATAAGATTGTCTATCAGATTGAGCTATAAGATTGTCTATCATATTGATCTATAAGATTGTCTATCATTTTGTTTTTAACGATTGTCTATCATATTGAGCTATATAATTGTCTATCATATTGAGCAATAAGATTGTCTATTATAATGAGCTTTAAGATAGTCTATCATATTGAGATATAAGATTGTCTATTATATTGAGCCATAAGATTGTCTATCATATTGAGCTATAAGATTGTCTATCACATTCATTTGTTTGAGCTATAAGATTGTCTATCATATTGAGCTGTAAGATTGTCTATCATATTGAGCTATAGGCTTGTCTATCATATTGAGCTATAAGATTGTCTATCATATTCGTTTATCTGAGCTATAAGATTGTCTATCAAATTGAGCTATAAGATTGTCTATCATATTCATTTGTTTGAGCTATGAGATTGTCTATCATATTGAGCTATAAGATTGTCTATCATATTGAGCTATAAGATTGTCTATCATATTCGTTTGTTTGAGCTATACGATTGTCTATCATATTGAGCAATAAGATTGTCTATCATATTCGTTTCTTTGAGCTATAAGTTTGTCTATCATACTGAGCTATAAGATTGTCTATCATATTGAGCTATACGATTGTCTATGATATTGAGCTATAAGATTGTCTATCATATTGAGCTATACGATTGCCTATCATATTGAGCTATACGTTTGTCTATCATACTGAGCTATAAGATTGTCTATCATTATCGTTTTTTGAGCTATAAGATTGTCTATCATATTGAGCTATAAGAATGTCTATCATATTGAGCTATAAGATTGTCTATCATACTGAGCTATAAGATTGTCTATATTATTGAGCTATAAGATTGTCTATCATATTGAGCTATAAGATTGTCTATCTTATTCGTTTGTTTGAGCTATAAGATTGTCTATCATATTGAGCTATAAGAATGTCTATCATATTGAGCTGTAAAATTGTCTATCATATTGAGCTATAAGATTGTCTATCATATTGAGCTATAAGATTGTCTATCATATTGAGCTATAAGAATGTCTATCATATTGAGCTATAAGATTGTCTATCATATTGAGTTATAAGATTGTCTATCAGATTGAGCTATAAGATTGTCTATCATATTGAGCTATAAGACTGTCTATCATTTTGCTTTTAACGATTGTCTATCATATTGAGCTATATAATTGTCTATCATATTGAGCAATAAGATTGTCTATTATAATGAGCTTTAAGATAGTCTATCATATTGAGATATAAGATTGTCTATTATATTGAGCCATAAGATTGTCTATCATATGAGCTATAAGATTGTCTATCATATTCGTTTGTCTGAGCTATAAGATTGTCTATCATATTGAGCTATAACATTGTCTATCATGTTGAGCTATAAGATTGTCTATTATATTCGTTTATTTGAGCTATAAGAATGCCTATCATATTGAGCTATAAGATTGTCTATCATATTCATTTGTTTGAGCTATAAGATTGTCTATCATATTGAGCTGTAAGATTGTCTATCATATTGAGCTATAGCCTTGTCTATCATATCGAGCTATAAGATTGTCTATCATATTCGTTTATCTGAGCTATAAGATTGTCTATCAAATTGAGCTATAAGATTGTCTATCATATTCATTTGTTTGAGCTATGAGATTGTCTATCATATTGAGCTATAAGATTGTCTATCATATTCGTTTGTTTGAGCTATAAGATCGGCTTTCATATTGAGCTATAAGTTTGTCTATAATATTCGTTTGTTTGAGCTATATGATTGTCTATCATATCGAGCTATAAGATTATCTATCATATTCGATTGTTTGAGCTATGAGATTGTCTATCATATTGAGCTATAAGATAGTCTATCATATTGAGCTATAAGATTGTCTATCATATTAAGATATATGATTGCCTATCATATTCGTTTGTTTGAGCTATAAGATTGTCTATCATATTGAGCTATACGATTGTCTATCATATTCGTTTTGTTTCAGCTATAATATTGTCTATCATATTGAGCTATAAGATTGTCTATCATATTGTGCTATAAGATTGTCTATCATATTCGTTTATCTGAGCTATAAGATTGTCTATCAAATTGAGCTATAAGATTGTCTATCATATTCATTTGTTTGAGCTATGAGATTGTCTATCAAATTGAGCTATAAGATTGTCTATCATATTCAAATGTTTGAGCTATAAGATTGTCTATCATATTGAGCTATTAGATTGTCTATCATATTCGTTTGTTTGAGCTATAAGATCGTCTTTCATATTGAGCTATAAGATTGTCTATCATATTCGTTTGTTTGAGCTATATGATTGTCTATCATATCGAGCTATAAGATTGTCTATCATATTCGTTTATCTGAGCTATAAGTATGTCTATCATACTGAGCTATAAGATTGTCTATCATATTCCTTTTGTTTGAGCTATAATATTGTCTATCATATTGAGCTATAAGATTGTCTATCATATTGTGCTATAAGATTGTCTATCATATTCGTGTGTTTGAGCTATAAGATTGTCAATCATATTAGTTTGTTTGAGCTATGAGCTTGTCTATCATATTGAGCTATAATATTGTCTATCATACTGAGCTATAAGATTGTCTATCATACTGAGCTATAAGATTGTCTATCTTATTCGTTTGTTTGAGCTATAAGATTGTCTATCACATTGAGCTTTAAGATTGTTTATCATATTGAGCTTTAAGATTGTCTAACATATTGAGCTATAAGATAGTCTATCGTATTTAGCTATAAGATTGACTATCATATTCGTTTGTTTGAGCTATAAGATTGTGTATCATATTCGTTTGTTTGAGCTATAAGATTGTCTATAATATTGATCTATAAGATTGTCTATCATATTGAGCTATAAAATTTTCTGCCATATTGAGATAAAAGATTTTCTATCATATTGAGCTATACGATTGTCTGTCATATTGAGATATAAGATTTTCTATCATATCCGTTTGTTTGAGTTATAAGATTGTCTATCATATTCGTTTGTTTGAGCTGTAAGATTGTCTATTATATTGAGCTATAATATTGTCTATCATATTCGTTTGTTTGAGCTATAAGATTATCTATCATATTTAGCTATAAGTTTGTCTATCATATTGAGCTATAAGATTGTCTATCATATTCGTTTGTTTGAGCTGTAAGATTGTCTATTATATTGAGCTATAATATTGTCTATCATATTCGTTTGTTTGAGCTATAAGATTATCTATCATATTTAGCTATAAGTTTGTCTATCATATTGAGCTATAAGATTGTCTATCATACTGAGCTATAAGATTGTCTCTCATACTGAGCAATAAGATTTTCTATTATATTCGTTTGTTTGAGCTATACGATTGTCTATCATATTGAGCTATAAGATTGTCTATCATATTGAGCTATAAGCTTGTCTATCATATTGAGCTATAAGATTGTCTATCATATTTGTTTATCTGAGCTATAAGATTGTCTATCAAATTGAGCTATAAGATTGTCTATCATATTCATTTGTTTGAGCTATAAGATTGTCTATCATATTGAGCTATAATATTGTCTATCATATTCGTTTGTTTGAGCTATAAGATTGTCTATCATATTGAGCTATAAGATTGTCTATCATATTAAGCTATAAGCTTGTCTATCATACTGAACTATAAGATTGTCTATCATATTGAGCTATAAGATTGACTATCATATTCGTTTGTTTGAGCTATAACATTGTCTATCATATTCGTTTGTTTGAGCTATAAGATTGTCTATAATATTGAGCTATAAAATTGTTTATCATATTGAGCTATAGGATTGTCTGCCATATTGAGCTATAAGATTGTCTATCATATTGAGATATAAGATTGTCTGTCACATTGAGATATAAGATTTTCTATCATATTTCTTTGTTTAAGCTATAAGATTGTCTATCATATTCGTTTGTTTGAGTTATAAAACTGTCTATCATATTGAGTTATAAGATTGTCTATCATATTGAGCTATAAGATTGTCTATCATATTGAGCTATAAGATTGTCTATTATATTGAGCCATAAGATTGTCTATCATATTGAGCTATAAGATTGTCTATCATATTCGTTTGTTTGAGCTATAAGATTATCTATTATATTGAACTATAAGATTGTCTATCATATTGAGCTATAAGATTGTCTATTATAATGAGCTTTAAGATAGTCTATCATATTGAGCTATAAGATTGTCTATTATATTGAGCCATAAGATTGTCTATCATATTGAGCTATAAGATTGTCTATCATATTCGCTTGTTTGAGCTATAAGATTGTCTATTATATTGAACTATAAGATTGTCTATCATATTGAGCTATAAGATTGTCTATCATATTCGTTTGTCTGAACTATAAGATTGTCTATCATATTGAGCTATAACATTGTCTATCATATTGAGCTATACGATTGTCTATTATATTCGTTATTTGAGCTATAAGAATGCCTATCATATTGAGCTATAAGATTGTCTATCATATTCGTTTGTTTGAGCTATAAGATTGTCTATCATATTGAGCTATAAGCTTGTCTATCATATTGAGCTATAAGATTGTCTATAATATTCGTTTGTTTGAGCTATATGATTGTCTATCATATCGAGCTATAAAATTGACTATCATATTCGTTTATCTGAGCTATAAGATTGTCTATCATACTGAGCTATAAGATTGTATATCATATTCGTTTGTTTGAGCTATAAGATTGTCTATCATATTGAGCTATAAGATTGTCTATCATAGTGAGCTATACGATTGTCAATCATATTCGTTTTGTTTGAGCTATAATATTGTCTATCATATTGAGCTATAAGATTGTCTATCATATTGTGCTATAAGATTGTCTATCATATTCGTTTGTTTGAGCTATAAGATTGTCAATCATATTAGTTTGTTTGAGCTATGAGATTGTCTATCATATTGAGCTATAAGATTGTCTATCATATTGAGCTATTAGATTGTCTATCATATTGAGCTATAAGATTGTCTATCATATTGAGCTATAGGATTGTCTATCATATTCGTTTCTTTGAGCTATAAGTTTGTCTATCATACTGAGCTATAAGATTGTCTATCATATTGAGCTATACGATTGTCTATGATATTGATCTATAAGATTGTCTATCATATTGAGCTATACGATTGCCTATCATATTGATCTATACGTTTGTCTATCATACTGAGCTATAAGATTGTCTATCATTATCGTTTTTTGAGCTATAAGATTGTCTATCATATTGAGCTATAAGAATGTCTATCATATTGAGCTATAATATTGTCTATCATACTGAGCTATAAGATTGTCTATATTATTGAGCTATAAGATTGTCTATCATATTGAGCTATAAGATTGTCTATCATATTCGTTTATTTGAGCTATAAGATTGTCTATCATATTGAGCTATAAGAATGTCTATCATATTGAGCTGTAAAATTGTCTATCATATTGAGCTATAAGAATGTCTATCATATTGAGCTATAAGATTGTCTATCATATTGAGCTATAAGAATGTCTATCATATTGAGCTATAAGATTGTCTATCATATTGAGTTATAAGATTGTCTATCAGATTGAGCTATAAGATTGTCTATCATATTGAGCTATAAGACTGTCTATCATTTTGTTTTTAACGATTGTCTATCATATTGAGCTATATAATTGTCTATCATATTGAGCAATAAGATTGTCTATTATAATGAGCTTTAAGATAGTCTATCATATTGAGATATAAGATTGTCTATTATATTGAGCCATAAGATTGTCTATCATATTGAGCTATAAGATTGTCTATCATATTCGTTTGTCTGAGCTATAAGATTGTCTATCATATTGAGCTATAACATTGTCTATCATGTTGAGCTATAAGATTGTCTATTATATTCGTTTATTTGAGCTATAAGAATGCCTATCATATTGAGCTATAAGATTGTCTATCATATTCGTTTGTTTGAGCTATAAGATTGTCTATCATATTGAGCTGTAAGATTGTCTATCATATTGAGCTATAGGCTTGTCTATCATATTGAGCTATAAGATTGTCTATCATATTCATTTATCTGAGCTATAAGATTGTCTATCAAATTGAGCTATAAGATTGTCTATCATATTCATTTGTTTGAGCTATGAGATTGTCTATCATATTGAGCTATAAGATTGTCTATCATATTCGTTTGTTTGAGCTATAAGATCGGCTTTCATATTGAGCTATAAGATTGTCTATCATATTCGTTTGTTTGAGCTATATGATTGTCAGGAGTCCGACAGGGGGACTAGTATGGCGATGCAGGACTCGTTACGGGACTCGCAAGGCCCCGCTTGAGCTCCCATAAGGGATGTCGAGAACCAGCTTCGTTGCGCCGACCAGGCGATGAGTTACCCAGGCCTGCGAGATCTGCTGGCTGACCCAGCTGTCAGGCCGCAACGCAATGCGCACTGGCCTGGCCATGCGTGACGCCACGCTCGAGGCAGTAGCGCAGTAGTTGCAAACGCGATGTCCAAGGAGCAGCTCTGGGACAACGGTACAGGACGACGTGTGATTGAGTTAGAAAGGCGTTTGTATCGTTTCTGTATTGATAAGCGCAAGTGTCTGGACATCTTGCGGAGTCGACTTTGTGAACTGTAATTGTGGATGTAAAGCTTGTTAACGTATCCAATATATGATATTATGTGATCATCGTTCTGTATTGATACGCTATTAAATCGCATCGAATCGATGTTGTCGTTGAGTCTTACGTTATATCACGTTTGATGCTTGATCGTTAAAATCACGTTGTATGTGTATTGTCTCCAACGTGTGAGGGAAAGCGCGCCAAGTTTTATAGACACTGATCATGTGTGTACGTGGAGGACTCGTCGCAGCTTTAATTTAGTTTATTTGAACGTGAATAGGCTTGTCGCT
>JACEFZ010003800.1:0-183944 GCA_014155875.1 Cepaea nemoralis
GGGGTGCTGCAGAGCCCACAGTTCAACAGCTTGAGGCCTGATGTTTTCAAAGCAGGGACTTGCCACATTGGATCTTTATCAAACTAGATGACTACCACAAGCTGAACTAGCTACAATAACTACAAGACACTGCATCCACATTTTGAGGTCAGTGTTCATATTAGTCTATGACCCGTTTGAGACAATCTCGCAAGGACTGGTAGTGTGGAGATAATAGGCCACACTGAAGAGTTCCAAAGTCATGGCAATCATGTGAATATTTTAGCCTGAGACACCTTCACACAAAAATGTTAATATCTCCACTTAGAATTGACACCCAGGCATCATTGAGGTACCATTAGATTTGGTTTTCCATGGCCTATCTAACTGTGGTGGTCTCATAAGTAAATTCTCAATTTTAAAATCATGGTCGTATCTACTAATACAGTGGTTCTCAACCTTTTTTGGCCCGTGCCCCCCTTCACCATATTTTCAGAACGTCATTACCCCCTTTCATATTTCCTACCTAAGAATCCCGCCCCCACCACTACACAGTTTACATAATAATGGAAGCTAAATTTAATAGCACATACTAAAACAAGTCTAGACATCCACATAAAACATGATTTGTGGGTCTACTTACTTTATAAATTGAATTTAGAAGGCTGAGACGTACAGAACCGTACAGTATGAAGGGAAAAACAATATCAAGTAATCGGTTCTTGCATTAACGTGATCTTGATATAATCTTAATTCGGAATTCGGGACGCAGAGGTGTTTCCAAGGCACCAGGGCCGGGTTATATACAGGCCAAGACCTAGTAACGCGTCCTCGTCGAGCGTCCTGGGCAACAGGTCCCTTCGAGGTCCTAGCTAAAGTCAGTAGGATCGCCAATTCCTCCGAAGTCGGAGAGTGTCTGCCTGTACGGCGAGGATCCACCAGTCTGCACACCAATAAGCCAGACATGGGACAATGGATACTCACGCACACCTGAGGTCCTGTATGACATCACACTGATGTTGGACAACAGGATGTCTTCATCCGACATACAGGACTTCACTGGAGAGCTCGTGCATACTTAAAAATAAGTGCAGATGAGCAGCACCCTCTGCATGATGCTATATTCAGAGAAAAGGGTGACAGGCTAAAGAGAGGCTAATCATGGATGGGTCGGGCGGAAGATGTCGTCAGGACAGGTCTGCAGTCTTACCAGTATCAACCCCGGCAAGGAATGGGTGCCGGTGCCTCCAGCTTTTAAGTGCACTTTCTCCCGCATTATCACACTCGACAGACGGTGCAGAGAGCAGAACCCTGTCGCTGTCAATGCAGAAGTCAACGCGCTCATCTATGAACACTCAGATAGCCCCAAAGTGCTCATCTATACAGATGGATCTGTTGTAAAGCAGCACAGAAGTGCGTGGGCATTTACAACCCGTTCAGCGGGCCGAACCGTTCAAGAATCCAGTGGTGCCCACTCTATGACCACGAGCAGCATGGCGATGGAGGTGATGGCAGTTACACAGGCTTTCATATGGCTGGAATCACAGCATTATACCAACGTGTGTGTACTAAGTGACTCAATGAGCATGATTCAGAAGATCGAAGCTGGATCTGTACGTAGACAGTGGACTGAGCCGCTGCGGAAGTCTGTTGTTCGTAAAGTCACCTTCATCTTCATCCCGGGACATGCGGGAGTCGAGGGAAATGAACGAGCTGATAAACTGGCTGGCTCTGCACCCCCTGTAGATGGCCAGCCCATGGATCGTGCAGATGTTATTAACGTCCTTAAAGATATGGCGAGAACAGAGGACTTTGACGTCAGTGAATCCACATCGCTGTCCAGGATGAAAGACTTGGGAGTAAGAATCGGCACGGCCAGACGCGAGAGGTACATCGGGAAAACAAGGCGCCTCGTCAACGAACACAGAACTAGCACTATTAGCACCGGACGCTGATGCATATGCTGGGGGGAGGATCTGAGAACCTATGGACATGTCCTGAGTGCAATGAAGATACCCCAACTGATAACTGACAGGACTTCACGTTGGAACTCAAGCCAACTCTTAATTCCCCCCCCCCCCCGGAAACCCTAAAATTCCCCCCTGTGGGGAATTCCCCACCGGTTGGGAACCACTGTACTAATACATTTATGGCATGAGTCGTTCAGCATGGGATGTTATATTGTTATTGTAAGTAAAGTAATCCTTTGCTTCCACTTCCATTCTTTCGTATGGACACACTCACTCAGCGACGTGGGATCGTCATAAATTAGCCAAACAAAAAAAACATATCTTACACTGCCATCATCCTGTTCTCTAGCCTCCCGCGTGTTGGCCGGGTGCGGCTGTCCAGACTGCCGTGTGGCGGGCGTGGAGGAGCCGGGGTCGAGCCCGTACTGGGAGAGGAGGACCAGCTGTTGTCGGGTCAGGGAGACCAGCTCATGGCGCCATGACTCGGGCAAGTGCTTCTCCCAGTGTCGCTGCGTGAGGAAGTCCGCCCCGTGCGTGTTTGCTAACGGTATATAAGTTTCTAAGAACGACCAGATGTTTCTGAGAGCCAGGGCCACCTGCCGTTGCCTGTCCTGCTTGCTGTGACCGGGTGAAGGTGCGGGTTCCATTCCACACGGAGCGCTCACGTCTGCCAGTTGAAGACCGGGGTTAAAGGTCACAGTGCTGTTTCTATCTCCGCGTCCACAAGAATTGCCACATATCATCATCCCGTGCCTTGCCATATTTCAAGAGTTGAATATTGTGGAGGGTTGGCTATTTATAGTAATACTAAGACGATAATACAAAGAAAATTGAAGTGTTTTGGTCACTTGAAACGTCACGAAAGTTTGGAGAGAACAATAATGGAAGGGTATATGCCTGGGAAAAGAGGAAGGCCAAAGAGAAGATGGGTGCAGGATGTGGCGGATTATCTCCAGATGGGTGTATCAGACGCGGGACATCTTGCTTATGATCGAGAGGTTTTCCGGAAGGTTGTTATGGGAGCGAGGTTCTGCAAAGGACATGCTACTGAATGAATGAATGTGCCTTGCCGACGAAGCTGATATTTTCCTCCTCGCGCCATGATGCGCAGCTGTCTCTCCTTGTGTCTGTACGTCTTTCCAGTATTTCAGTATTATCACCATCACCAAGGGACGTCATAATCACCAAGAGTCGTCTCCGCATTGAAAGTCTGCTGATCGTAAAAACTCCGAAGCAGCGCAAACACGGCAGGGGGTTTCTGATCGTCAGAAGTTAACCCCCTTCCCCAAGTATTTCGGACGTTTAATTTCTTGGCACTCTCTTGGGGCTGTCCCGTACGGGTCATGACTCTGGGAGTCTTACCCCTGCGTGGAGACGTTCGGTCACAATTTTTATTCCTGATGTTACTTAAGCCTGTCCCTTCTCTTCTCTGTTACCATGTCCACTCTGATCTTAATTATGCCTCAGCGGCTTCTTCTAGAGTGAGCACGATGCGCAACTGATCTTATTTATGCCTTGACTGCTTCTTCTAGAGCAGGGGTGTTAAACTCAATCGCTCAGCGGGCCAAAACTAAAATCATACCTAATGTTGCGAGCCGGACAGGATAAACATTCAATAAGCCGAAAATTAAACCTGTTTTAAACATTAATATGATATCTGAAAAAGTTGACGGTTTGTGTTGCAATGCTCATTACATCTTCCATGTTGAGGACTTTGCCACACAGCGATCTTTGGTGCATGATGCAGTGATATGCTATCAATTCAACAATACAGTTCTCCTGCATCTTTAACCGCATCCCTCCAACTAGACCACTTGTTTCGCCACTCTTCGCTGGTGCTCCATTTGTTGTCAGTCCAACGAGTTTGTCCCAAGGCAGGTTCATGTTGGTTAAACTCTGACATATATTGTCAAAAATGTCTTTTCCTGTCGTTGTCCCATGCCTGAATTTCATGTCCAATATTTCTTCTGTAACATTCAAACTTGAGTCCACTCCACGGATGAAGATGGCGAGCAGTGTCAGTCGTGTTATTACTTTCATCGACAGCAAGGGAGAATGTAACAAAGTCTTTGCCTTTTTCGATCAGCTGTGTTTTCACATCAGTGGCCAGCTCACAAACCCGATCAACAACTCGTATTTCTGCTAAGGTTTACCTTTGCAAACATCTGCTTTTTGTCTGAACACAAGACGTCACACACTTTCATCATGCAGCGCTTCAGAAATTCTCCTTCTGTAAATGGTCGGCCTGATTTTGCGATCTCCACCGCCACAATAAAATGTGTTTTCACAGCAACTTCTACTTGTGATTTTGCTTTTATGAAAAACATCTGCTGTAATGTTAGATGCCTCTTCAATTCTTCAACATTCTGTAGTTTCTGCTCTGCATTCAGGGTGTTTAACTTGTCGAAAAGTCGCTTAAAAGTCGACAGGGTCGACTTCATTGCACCGTGTTTTATCCCGTATGGCTCGGTCTCTTTCCGCATCACGGAAGGCGTCGCACAAAGCACGAACTCCGTAGCTTTTAGCGACGACCCACAAGAGTCTCCGAAACATTTAATTCGTAAACCGAAGGACGCGGCCCGGAATCGAACCTACAACCTTCGGAACACGAGTCAAATGGCTTGACCACTTCGCCACAGAGACTCCCTTGATGTTTAGGCTCTTAGTTCCGTCTCAGATTATATTCTTTGATCACAGCCACATTGCAACGGAGCTGTTGCAGTGGCTCGTCTAATAACAACACCAGGCAATTTACACTCAGCTCAACGATAGACTTGGCAGGAAACTTTTGCGTCCTCAGCTTGACAAAACGTTTATTGCAGAACAGCCTACAGCGTGGCTCCCACCCACTGCCGACCTACGGTCGTTATCGCATCCTGCAGGTGGGCCGCACACGCCCGCCTTGCATTATCTTTTCACAAAATCTGATCGACAAGAACGCTCCTAAGCCTCCAAAATGGTGTCTACTTACTGCACCTTGTGAATCATCATACCCAACAGTCACTCGTCACTGCGTCGACCTGACCGCCATTCCGGTCGAGTGTGTTGTCAAACAGTGGTGAAAGTCAAACTGCCACCTGCCGGCGTTCGCGATCTCATCACCGGGCTTCAGCTTCAAAAGGTGGCTTCATTCTCAACACATTTCACAAAGAGAATATCCATTTACTTGTGCATGAGTCTAGGCTGCTGTTATCGCTGACTGTATTTCACTTGGACGATCTTTGAACGATCTGTTCTTAACCACATCCCGACCTCTCAATCACGAAAAGATGTCTCCCTTCTCAGCCGGAGCACAGTCATGTCCCTGTGTTAGCTCCGCCCACTCCCGTCACCGGTGTATTCTCACTTTTTCCTCACCGTGTGTATGGGCGGCCCTTGTCGAATTTCTCGCATAATACATCTACAATATTCCTTATATCCATCTCATGGCAATATGCCCCCCCCCTATTTTTTAAAATGTTGTAAACATGTTTACTCTGTTTACTCAGTCTTCTAATTCTTGATCTGAGTTGGATAGTCGCACACTCCAGTCTATCTCTGTGGACTATATTGTCGCACATCTTGGTCTTTTATTCTCAATAGTCGCACATATCTGTCCGTAACTTGTCATTACCTATGAGCTTATCCCTTCCATGATTCATTTAGACTCGTGACAAGTCAACATCAATATGCAACATCACACACACCAAAAAATTATAATATATATATATATATATATATATATATATATATATATATATATATATATATATATATATATATATATATATATATATATATATATATTAGTTAGTTAGTTAGTTAGTCACAGTTCCAACTTCACAGCAACGGGTCGGCCCCATTATGCTCCGTTCCTGTGCCAGTGAATATCACACAAAACGCTCCCCACTGCCCAATGTGAAAAGTGGAAAAGACAGGAGTCTCGACAAATAACAGCCCGCACAGATACACTGTGCATAATGCCGCCACCAGAATGTCAACACAATAGTCCCCCACAAAGCACCCAGTTCATTTCTGATGGAATCGGCAGTCATTTTCCCATCTGGATGATTTCCTAGATGTTCACCCACACAGTCCACGAAATACAGTTCATCGTCAATGGCAGTGGCAGTCAACCAGAAGCCCAGCAGCCACGCATTTCTGCATAAGGCAAAAACCGGTCAACTCTGGGACATAGCCATCTGCCATCGCTCCGAACATGCAGTCACGTTCCAAAAGACCTTGGGCAGATTCAAAAGCATTTCACACGAAACTCACAGCTCACAGTGTCGCGCCACGCACTCACTCAGTAGCAGGGCGACGGAACCATCATATATATATACGGACACGGTACACCGTCTACACCCTAGACGCCGTGTAGTCACAGCCTCATTTCTAATTTAGAGGTCTGAGACCTAGTCTGATCTTAGATCCAACGTCTCTCTAGACATCCTCAGCAGCTCCTCAATCTTGTAATCCATATGTGCATCTTACCCTTCTCCAAGCCCTCACGCCCTGGGTAAGGCATCTGTGAGTGCTTATGACTTATGGCTTCCACTGTCCTTTCTTGTATCTATGGATCGCTATTGTCTTGACGTGGACGTTGATGTGCTATGTTTGACCTTATTCATGACTCTGTGCATGCAGTTTATTTATCTTTCCTCTATCCTCTCGTGTTATCTTCCACCTTGGGGTACGTTGCCTTGATTTTTCTTTGTCTGGACGGATGCTACAATTGCGCATGACGTTATGGCGATGCCGGTTTTCTGTTTGTTATCTGTAGAATTTCTTACCTTATCCTTTTTGCAGTTATTAATGGGACTTATTTACATTAATGCATCATCATATTAATATAATGCATACGTGTTTTATAATCTATGATCACTAATAATAATATATTTAATACAATGTATACATGCTTCATCATTTGCAATCACTGTACATTGAACCAATGAAACCATTTAACACATATTCAAGGTGTACGTTGTTTCATTCGTGTAACATGTGAAGTATTCTTGTCTAGAATAATTCTCTAGACTTTTACATGTTTTGTTTCTGTCAATCTTCCATTCTTCCTTGCTGTTATTTATATGCTGTGTTGAATTGTGACCATACTTTGATTTACCACTTGTCTCGTTTTCACATATGGTGTTATAGTTTTGACCATATGTGTCGTATTGATGGATTGGTAGTTGTTTTGTATCCAATGTATAGTTATACTGTTGTAGCGAATTCTAGTTGTAGATCTCTTGATGTCGCTTGTAATTTGTATACTGGATCTTCTTATGAGACCATAAGTTCTAGTGGTACTATTCAATTACAAAATATGTAGAAATCACTGTAAATATAAATTAATTGTTATAATGATGATGAACGAATGATAATAATAATATGAGGGAAAATATCTTTTTCCTTTCATTCAGTTTTTTTTTTCTTTCTGAGACAGTAGGGAAAGTGGTTTTCACATACTGCCTCAGTTTACTAGAGGGCAATGACTGGAATGATTTTGAGACAGAAAGTTCACCAACCAGTATAAGTTCAAAATTCGTGAGTGACCGGGCGCTGACTTGATCACGGCCTGCTAACCGAGAGTTTACCTTTCGTTGTTAGTGAAATGAGAAATTCAGGAAACATGAAGCCAAACGTAGCATAGGCTTTGTGGGGAACTGTCAGTTTGGGCAAGAAATACAACGGAGGGGCAGATTTATAGCAGTGGGAATGTGCTTGAGCTGGGAAATCTAATTTAAAGAGCATGAACTCAAACAAGGACGATAAACTCAGGACCATGAACTTCAGAGACAATGTAGATTTGGGTTAATGATATGATAATAAGATGCAAATTGAAGCAGGGTACGCGAAGTACTGATTGGATGACAAGGGACAGCGACGTCACGTGATTCAAGAAAGGCGCCAACTCGAGAAGTAATATATACTTGAGGATCCAGTCAGTTAGGAGAGTCGAGCAGGAGAGAGGACAGTTAATAGTGGACTCCGGGAGCGGCAAGGGGCTGAGCCCTCTTGGGGCAGCCCAAGGAACATAGTAACAGGACTTCAGAAATTGTGGCTAATCCGTGCCCAAGTCTGTATAGTATCTGTAGGAGGAGGAAGTGAAGGAAGACGGACAAGCGCTCATGCTAGAACTCGTCTGAATCACTGATAGGAGTGAGAGCGACTAAGGATCTGTGAACGGAACCTACCCAAGGCAGATAAGCCAAAGAAGGGAAAGACACGCAGAGTCCGAGGGTCGTTAAAGTGCAAGAAAGCCACTTGAGTTAAGAGGACCGCCAGCTAAGGAGACCGCTCGTTAGTTGCAGTAGATGGCTAAACGTCAAACAAGACGACCATAGCCAGGAACACTGCGGTTGGAACCACGCAGGAGACTAAAGGTCAGATATGACAATAAGGTCAAGTGGGATCCACGACAAGCGATTGATTGGGCAGAGACAAATGAAACCCAGGAGGACGACCATAAAACCCACTGGATGGCAGAAGAAGAATGTAAGTTGACATAAGACTTAGACCTAATTAGTTTAGTTGTATATTATAAATCAGGTACTTTAGTTTAGAGAGCTATAGCAAACTACTGTAGGTAAGTTTACCGAATAATTATGAGCAGTCGACAAAGGATTAGGATTGGATGCGACGTCCTGCAAATTACGTATATATAAATGGCTGGTCTATAGTGTTGGGAGTCATATTAATCGGAGAGATAAGCAGAGTGTGGATAAACTGTATATGTTCATGTAAACTGAGCCATTAGCCTACAAGATTAATGATAACTAGGCGGGTCAACACGGCATTTAAATACGCAGAGATGGCAGTATTGCAAGGATATAAACACAGCGACCAAACCCAGCAGACGGCAGAAGAAGATGGCAAGGCACTCGCGATCACTAGGTCAACCAGACAATAGGTGAGATCGTCGGCCGGAGACGGGACGGACACAGGAAGGAATGTTGTCTTTTGTTCGCTGGACATAGGTGAAAGGAGGTCGCGCTTCTGCGGTTGTGTAGCTAAGGTGTAGTTAGGCTGGCCCGGCGTGGTACAGACAGCGAGTTCAGATCTTCGGGTGAATGGTTAAATACTTAATGTTGGCTGTAGGCGGCGCGTTGGGAAATAGGCGATAATAATGTTAGTTAAATATATATAGACGATAGATTACTGTGTTTACAATAAGGTTCTTAATTTATGTTATGGCTAAGATATACTAATACTAGTATAGATAAAGAAGAGATAGATGTTAAGGACTTTGTAGGTAGTGAAAGACTAAGGTTTATTCTCACATAAAACTCACGGGTATTGTTTTATAATGTTTCAGACATTGTCTGGGTAAACAGTTACCCGCTGAACAAGTTGGATGGGAGCGAATTAATTCCCTGGGTATATGGATTGATGGATCAATCTGTGGATCAATGGGTGTTTGGGCTGAATACATGTACCACTGATAAGCCTACGGAGAGATAGTTATGAAACAAAGGCCGGTGTAATTCCTAGATTTAGTCCTTTTCTTCATGCGGTTAGGAGGTGATAGTAGGTAATAATTCCCTAACGTCTGGTTGTATAGTTTATTACATTATCTACCCCCCCCCTTGTGACGTCATGCAGTATTGTGTTGTTTTTTGGAGTCGATTATACATAGATGTGTCTTCAATGCATGTACTGGTTACTTTATGTGATTATGCTGTAGATTGTCACTCTGTTACTGTTCATAAGAAAATAAATATGTTTGAGTTGCCTTTTATTTCGACTTGTCAGTCTGAAGTAATATAATTTAGAGTAGCTTAGAGACCTGGTGAGGCTGTACATCTCTTCTATAACCTGATAACATACACCACGAGACATTGATGGTGCAATAGTAATTAACTATTGTTCTCACGCGGAGACACGAACCTCTATCTGTCGTATCCCTTACTCTCATCCTTTTTCTCCTTCTCTCTCTCTCTCTCTCCCTTGTTCTCCCTCTTTCTTTACTATCAAAGGTAGTGTGTAGTAAGCAGGGTTCGACTGAGGAACGAACTTTTAGGCTTCACACCATCTTATATCATATCCCTCAAATCATTCTTTTCTTTCTCTCCTCTCTCTTCTCTCCTCACTTCCTCCTTCTTCTTCCTCTTTTTTTTCTCTTGATCACATTTCATTGTTTTTCTTTTTCCTTCTTTTTCTTGTTTCTATTTATTTATTTATTTTTATTTTTCCCCCAATTTTTTTTTTCTTTTATTTATTTTTTTCCCCAAAAATTTTGAAGACGATGATAATGATGGAAATTAAATTATAATACTGGACTAATATCTACTAATATCTTGAATTTGGTTTCTTAATTCAGTACCTGTGAGATGTTGATCTACCTTGTGTCCATTCAACATTGGCTTTTGAATATTCTGCTGGTCTCTGGACTTCTATGGTGCTCATATTGTGTTCTCTATACAGCTTTATTCTAACTTCCCATTCAGCTTCAGCCATACTAATGCTATCTGAGAATGATAACATCTTTGGATGTATATATCTGTATACATATCAATACATAACAAATTGTAACACACCAAATAGCAATAACTAATCTTAATCTGTTTCCAGTGACATGCAAATGTCCTGATCAGTAGTTCAGAGTGCTGGTGACTTTTCAAGCACCCTTTTCATGCGTAGATGATGTGCTGTCTCATCTCATCTCATCATGTTCCTCTTGTACCTTGCGGTGTCGAGGTGAAGTATAAACTTCGTGAGAGTGCCCGGTTATGGGCTTCGTATATCGACATTCCCATGGATTCTGTTATTCCCTCAGTCCAACGTTTACGTGGTCGGCCTCTTCCTCTGTTTCCATCTGGTCTGTACATCATTGCTTGTTGTGGCATGCTGTTGACTGGTAGCCTACTTGCATGGCCAAACCATTTGACTTGCTGCTTTCTAATAAAATCTAGAGCAGCTTTAACCCCTACTTTAGTCCTGATTTCTTCATTTCTGATCTTATCTCTTCTTGATACGTTGAGTATTCTTCTCAGAAACCTCATTTCTGTTGTTGTGATTTTTCTTTTCTCTTTTTCTGTCATTGTCCAGGTTTGGCATTGGTAGCACAGAGTTGGTAGGAAGATTGTGTTGTAAAGTGCTTTCTTAGTAGTTATTGATGCATGTTTGTTCTTTAGTATTGGTGCCATTTGTCCAATGAGTTGATTTGCCTTATTGCACCTATTTTCGATCTCGTCTTCTGATCTGCCATTTGATGATATTATACTTCCTAGGTACTTGAAGCTCTTTACTTGTTTCAAGGGATGTTCGTTTAGGTGAATTGTTGCTGTTTGTTCTTCTTTAGTTATAGTCATTACCTCTGTTTTGCTTGTGCTAATTTTCATGTTATGTTCCCTACACATTTCGTTTAGACTATTCATGTGGTCTTGTAATTCAGCTTCTGATTTTGCTATTAGTGCTTGGTCGTCCGCAAACAGGAGTTCTCTAATGGTTAGATTTGCAGATGGTTCTTCTTCTGTGTTCTCGTCATGCGGTATTCTTGCTGTCTCTGCTTGGATGGTTTCTTTACATATGTTGTCTATATATGTTATGAACAAGAGAGGGGACAGGACACAACCTTGTCGTACTCCAGATCTTATGGTGAAGGGTTCTGAGTGTTCTCCAGTTGCTCTCACTATGCATTCACTGTTGTTGTATAAACTTCTGCATAGGTTTGTTAGATGTGTACTCACTCCATATTGTTTAAGGATTTCCCACAGCTTGTTTCTATCTACCCTATCAAATGCCTTTTCTTGGTCGACAAAGGCTAAGTAGAGTGTTTCATTGAATTCAATTGATTTTTCTATAAGTTGTCTAAGAGCAAAAATGGCGTCTGTGCATCCTTTGTTTTTCCTAAATCCAAGCTGCGTTTATGATGTGCTGTACATGTGCAAATTTCTTCTTTTACAATCTACTTAAGAGGTGTGCAAGGTTGTTAACCTTACATGAAATTTGCCATATATTAACTTCATGATGCTGTAGAAGTATTAGTTTAGCTATGTTTGACACAGAAATGTAGTATGTACTTTCATAGCTTAAGGCATAATAAAATGATGGCATCACCTGAACAGTCTGTTATATCACATTTTAACTCCTATATAAGAGCTATAGGAATTGTTGTTGTATTTTACATTTGATGTTTTTGCCCTTATTCTGTCCACTCAAATAACCTTACAATTATTCTGACATTCGTTCTACTAACACAACTATATCTATACTAAAACATCCATACATTATATACATATCACAAGACAAGAGTGTTTCACATTGAAATATGTGACGTTATCTTGTGAGTGGTACAGATGTGTTATTATTTTTAAATTAAAAATTTCTGTTTGATATTATTGTTTTTGCTATTGTCTGCTGAACCAAGTAAGTATATGCTGTCACGAGCATATTATGTGCTTTGACTGGTGGTATAGTGTAAGATGTTAGTGTTAATCTTTCTGTATATTGTGAAGTACAATCTTGTTTTTTAAATATATGTTTTATTCTTGCAGTAACTATTTTCCACATGTGATGCAGTGTCTGATTTTCTATAACAATTGTAGTCATCAACATGCTGAATGTTACTAATCTAAGTCTGATGAACTGTGTAAATATATTATATGCGAGAGGTCCCGGGTTCAAATCCCGGACGATCCCCCACTTTGCCCGGAGCTGTTGCAGTGGCTCGTCTCATAACAACACCAGGCAATTTACAGACAACTCAACGATATACTTGACAGGAAACTTTTGCGTCCTCAGTTTGACAAAACGTTTATTGCAGAACAGCCTACAGCGTGGCTCCCACCCACTGCCAACCTACGGTCGTTATCGCATCCTGCAGGTGGGCCGCACACGCCCGCCTTGCATTATCTTTTCACAAAATCTGATCGACAAGAACGCTCCTAAGCCTCCAAAACGGTGTCTACTTACTGCACCTTGTGAATCATCATACCCAACAGTCACTCGTCACAGCGTCGACCTGACCGCCATTCCGGTCGAGTGTGTTGTCAAACAGTGGTGAAAGTCAAACTGCCACTTGCCGGCGTTCGCGATCTCATCACCGGGCTTCAGATTCAAAAGGTAGCTTCATTCTCAACACATTTCACAAAGAGAATATCAATTACTTGTGCATGAGTCTAGGCTGCTGTTATCGCTGACTGTATTTCACTTGGACGATCTTTGAACGATCTGTTCTCAACCACGTCCCGACCTCTCAATCACGAAAAGATGTCTCCCTTTTCAGCCGGAGCACAGTCATGTCCCTGTGTTAGCTCCGCCCACTCCCGTCACCGATGTATTCTCGCTTTTTCCTCACCGTGTGTATGGGCGGCCCTTGTCGAATTTCTCGCATAACACATCTACGATATTCCTTATATCCATCTCATGGCACACATTATCTCCACAAATTAGTCACAAGATTTACCGCCAATGTCAGTAAACATATATTCAGCCTCCCAGCGGCTTTGAAAGGTTCTCTTTTCAGAATCAACTTTAATCTTGGCCATTTTAAAGGCTAGCTTTGATTTTAAAAGACTGCGCATATACCGGCAGACGCTTGATTGATATCAGGTTAGCCGTAACGTGAAAAGGTGATGTAATATCCGGTCATTACACTACTTTCATTTTTTTATGCGCCAATCCAAAACGAACATCTGAACGTTGCAAGGTAACTATAGCGACGAACACTAACTGACTACACAACTTTTATTTTCGCTTATTCTGATCTAAGCAAGGACGCTCTCAGGTAGCCTATAATTCGGAAGGCTGCTAATTAGGAAATTTGATTTGCACTTTATATCGTGAACATAAACCATATTTTTTGCCTAAAATTCTCTCTTGGGAAGAATATATTTGTACGTCGGTTGAGACCTCTCGGGTCTGATATGATTGTATGGCGGGCCGGATGTGGCCTGCGGGCCTTGAGTTTAACACATGTGTTCTAGAGTGAGCACGTTGCTCAACTGATCTTACTTATGCCTCAACTGGTTCTTATAGAGTTTGCAAGTTGCGCAACTGATCTTATTTATGCCTCAACTTCTTCTTCTAGAGCAGGGGTCACCAAAATATTTTTCACTGTATGCCGGATAACTGACGAAATGACGAGCGTGGGCCGCATACACATTCTGTGCACTACTTGCGCAGGTCTGTGTGGTGAAGGTCTTACGGATGCAGTTCGTTACCCCGTATACCCGCATTCGAAACACAGCTACTCGCGATTTGTCGTTTTGCTGATTTTTTACGCAATGGTGTAAGTGCCGGTCGTTCAGAAAACAATGGCAAACTACTGAACGTAAACTTGAAAATACATCAACAACAGCAACAATTGCGGGTGTTGATGGCAAACGTCCTGTAAAGGATATGCAACTAACTTTAACAATACTTGCAAGCCAGAACGAAAGCTCTGGTTTTTAAAAAAAAAGGCGAAAGTGTCGTGCACAATGCACAAAAAATTAATGACAACCAATATATTATTTACTAAAAAGGTTACCAAACAAGGCGACGTTAGCAAAAAGATAGTTACATCATATCTGGTGTGTACATATCCGAATCTCACAAACTAAGCAGCAAAAATGGTTAGTGAGATGTGTGAAAATGATATTTGGCTTTCAAGATGTCATCAATGTTTTGTTTGGAATTGCTGCATCCAATCAAGAGATTTTTTTTATTTTAGTCGATGGATCAACATCACGGCACACGGGTGTAACCCATAAGTGCTCCGTTCTTCTCATAACTAAAACCTGAGTTTGGAGAAACTCAGCTCAGTGCACGACCTCCGTAGCACCGGCGAGGATCCTTAAATACTTTGGGTAGATTTTTAACTCGAAATTTTGCCCGGGCAGCGCCGTTAGGCTACTCTTTTTTGATTTCCAACTGCCAAGGGATGTTTTACGTGCGCAACAATACACACGGGCATCCGATCTCACTACCCAGAGACCAGGGGGAATTTTTATTACTAGAAGTCCACGTGAAAAAATCCCGGTCCACACCGGGACTTGAACCCTGGACCTCCAGCACTCGAGGCGGACACCCTACCTCGAGACCACGCAGCCCCCCCCCCCCCCCCCAAACACTGATGCCATACCAGCGGAAAACTTCTTCAGTTTCGGAAACTCAGCATCAGGTAAGCAGCGGTAAACTTCATCAAGTCTTCCTGCTCTGTGCTTCTCTTTCAACAAGTCATTTCCTTGCAAATCAATGAGCTCCAACTGTAGTTCAACTGGTATCATCATGTCGACCAAAAATGACAACTTTGACACCCAGGTAGCATCTGACAACTGTGGATCAGTTCTATCTTTTACAGCGAGGAAAACATTTATTTCGTTTCAGAGCTTGTAAAATATAAACATGACTTTACCGCAGATGAGCCACCTCACTGATGTGTGATCGGGCATGTCACATGATTCAGACTCAATTTCTTCAAGAAAAGCCTGGAACTGACAGTGATTGAGTGCATATCCCCGAATGAGGTTCACAGCAGAAACAACTGGTTTCAGTGTAAAAGAAATTTGTAAGTCTTTCCCACAGAGTGCTTGCTGAGGTACGATGCAGTGTATGAAGAGAGCGCCCGGAATTTGCAAACCTTCCAACTGAGTCCTGATCTGCCCCATCAAAGTCTTCCTCACTGCACACATATTTTTTTTCTCCATCAACTGTAACACCTCGATTCCACTGAAGGTTGCAGTCTTGCAAATCGTTTTGCACTTCCATGAAAATGTCTTTTCCAGTTGTTGTTCCATGCATGCTGTGTGATGGATGGGCGCCTCTCCCCCTCAACCCCTTGCCGCCGAGTTGTTTAGCCAATGCCTTAGCTTCTGACGGCATTGACCTTTGACCCGTTGACCATACATCCTTTCCTTACAATCCACTGATAGCCGTCGAACGCGGGTCAGTCGTCAGTCAATCCAAGCTACGATACAGGTTCAGCTAAGTACCCTTAATATTGTCATGTAGTGTGTTTCATGTAGGTTTGTGTCGGTTTGTGTTTGTTTGTTCTGTGCTGACGAAGGCTTTGGCCGCAACGTCAAATTTTTTTTCTTGTAATCGTTTTTTAGTAACGTTCACAATCTACTTTTCGGTTGTTTTTTTTTTTTTTTTTTTTTTTTGGTGATTCATTCATGCATGCTGTAAACGTTATCTGAAAGTCCAAATTGACACCACGAATGAACACGAGAAGTTGCGGCGTACTCGAGAGATCAGTAGACTCATCCAGCGCCAGAGAATACCACAAGTTCCTTGTTGTCTCGCGTATCTGTAGCACCATGTTCACTCCAAGTTCTTTTGTTCTTTGCACAACTGAACTTGCCTAAAAGCTGATAGTTCTAAACAAATCGGCTTTTTTCACGACACAAGTCATTTGTTGCTTCCATCATACACTCTTTGATGCAGTTGCCATCAGTAAAAAGTTTTCCTCGTTCTGCCATTTTTTGCACTATTTTGTAACTTGTACGAATGACAGATTCATTTTCAGCGAACTTTCTCGTGAAGATATTTCTTTGTGTTTCTAAACCACGTTTCATGGACTCATATTTCCCAGAGGGTAACTTTCCAGAAAACTTAGAATATGTTGATAGATGTTTTGTTTCGTAGTGACGCAGAAAGAGTACTCTTTCAAAACGGCAGCACTTTTCGTTGCATATTATGCAACTGGCTTTCTGGTCCCTTATTTCCACAAAGAAGTACTATACTCCTCATTCTTCATTGAAAACGCGGCACTCGGCGTCCGCTTTTCTTTTCTTAGTAGCCATAATGAAGGATGAAATACATGGGATCTTTAAATGAAAAAGACATTGAATTAGAAACATAATTAAAATCCTATTGAAACACAGGAAAAGCAGAGGACTAGGGGTCACTGGTAAAGCTACGGCTCACCAAACGTACATATAAGGTTGATAGGTACCTTTGGTAATAGAATATATCGCATAATCCATCCATCCATCATGTGCCATGCCGGTAAGCGTGGGCGGTCATGTTCTGCCATCTCACTCGATTACCAGAGTCGTGGAACAGCTCCATGTTCCTGTCTCGACCGTGCCATCCAGGTATTTAATTCTCGGTCTTCCCCTTGGTCTCTTCCCTTCGATCTTGCCAGTTGTCACTAAGTTCTTCAATTCATTTCTTCTCATAACATGTCCAAAAAAATTTGACTGCCTACGTCTGTCTCTAATCAGTTTACGATCTTCATTTGTTTCTTGAAGAACTTGTTTATTCGTTTTTCTGTCTGTCCATGGTATTCTTTGCATTTTCCTCAGAAACCATATTTCTGCAGCCATCAGATGTTTTTCAGCTTGACTGCTCATTGTCCAAGCTTCACATCCATATAAAAGTACAGGTTCTATGTAGCACCTCAACACTCTTTTTCTCGTTTCAATTGACATCTTTTTAATGGTCAGTATATTTTTCATCTTGCTAAAGACTACTTTTACCATGGCGATTCTTGTTCTAATCTCTTCAAGGCATCTCCCATCAGATGTTATTACTGTTCCGAGATAATTGTACCTATTCACTTGTTGAAGAATATTCCCATTTACTTGTATATTACATTGTGGTATTTCGTTCTTCCTAGTGACGACCATAATCTGTCTTTTTACAATTAAATTCTAACCCTTGTTGTTCACTGTGTGCAACAACCGCATGTACTAAATTTTGCAGGTCCTGTTCATTGTCTGCAATCAAGACTGTATCATCTGCATATCTAACGTTATTGATGCATCGTCCCCCAATGTTGATTCCTTCCATATCTTCAATATTTCTAAAAATATTTTCACCGTACAGGGAAAACAGACCTGGAGACATTACACATCCCTGTCTCACACCTCTCTTAATAGGCTGATGCTGACCTACTTCATTATCAATTCTGATGGCAGCTTGTTGTGTAGATCTTCAAGCATCCTTATCATGTCGACATGTCTCACTTTGTCGAAAGCCTTTGTGTAGTCAATAAAGCAAAGGTGTAGATCGCATAATAAGGTTTGCAAAATATATAAATAGGCCCGGCTTAAATAAACAGCCTAGAGCAGAGTTTTTCAACCGGGGTTCCGCCTAAATAGACCAAAATCGAATAAATCCATCATTTCTGCCCATCTAGTTTATTACATAAAGCAGGACAGACACTTGGATCATGGAACAGAGTTCCTTGAGCAACGTAAACATTTGCGTAAGGATCTACTCCAGCAGAACAGTTGAAAAACACTGGCCTAGAGACCAGCCATAGACCTTGACCGGGCAATTCTTCTGACCTGGGGATACTATTTTCGTAATAACTCGAGGCTTCTATAGAATTTTAATGCTATGTGTGCTACTGTATTGCATCTATTCACACTTGTAGTGCACTTACCTATCACTGTCAAACAAAGAAATCCTTGTTACATACCTATACAATGGATGACTGGCAAAAAGAAGCAAATATTTCTGGAGCGTCGGACCTGTGTTGGCAGCTGGGCGCATCTGGGGGAGGGAAAGATGCTCACGCACGTGTGTGTATATATGTGTCTTTTGCCATGGAAACCATGGTAACGTCAGAACGTAGACGGAGCTACCACGAGCCGGGGAAGGACTTGGGATGGCTCGCGGGCCGTAGTTTGGTGACCCCTGTTCTAGAGTGAGCACGTTGCGCATCTCATCTTATGAATGCCTTGACTGCTTCTTCTGGAGTGAGAACGTTGCGCAACTGATCTTTTTTATACCTGAACTGCTTTTTCTAGAGTGAGCACATTGCGCAACAGATCTTATTCCCCATTTCATGTATGTGGATCACTTTTGTTCACCCCTCTATCCATGCAATCCCCCATTTCTTGTATGTGGATCACTTTTGTTCACCTTTTACCCATGCACTTCCCCATTTCATATATGTGAAACACTTTTGTTCAACCCTTTACCCAAGCACTTCCCCATTTCATGTATGGGGATCACTTTTGTTGACCCTTTTATCCACGCACTCCCCAATTTCATGTATGTGGATCACTTTTGTTCACCACTCTATCCATGCACTCCCCCATTTCATGCATGTGGATCACTTTTGTTCACCACTATATCCATGCACACTCCCCCATTTCATGTATGTTGATCACTTTTGTTCACCATTCTACCTATGCAACTCCCCCATTTCTTTTCCTGTTTGCCTGGGCCAAATGGTTCGTTACTAGTGAGACTGACCTATTTCCCCTCATCCTTATTTCTCTGATGTACTTCCTGTCAGTTGACTCACTTTCAGCTTGGCCCTCAATTCGATGTGCACGCCCAGTGAGTCTGTCATATTTTGGCCTACTTGGATGCTAGTTACAGATCAGCTAAGTCACACACATGAGCACGTTATGCAGCCAGAAGTAAAATAGCCATCTGTCTGTTGTCTGACCAAGGCTCTAGCTGTCATGTCCGTTCTGCCACTTGTGTTCATGTCAAGCTGACCGATTCTTCTTGTGATATGTGCAGATTTACTCAGGGTAGACATGCCAGCATGTAACTATACTTGTGTAGATACAGACAATGGAGACAGATTTACTCAGGCTAGACATGCAAGCATGTAACTATACTTGTGTAGATACAGACAATGGAGACAGATTTACTCAGGCTAGACATGCCAGCATGTAACTATACTTGTGTAGATACAGACAATGGAGACATATTTACTCAGGCTAGACATGCAAGCATGTAACTATACTTGTGTAGATACAGACAATGGAGACAGATTTACTCAGGCTAGACATGCAAGCATGTAACTATATTTGTACAGATACAGACAATGGAGACAGATTTACTCAGGCTAGACATGCAAGCATGTAACTATACTTGGGTAGATACAGACAATGGAGACAGATTTACTCAGGCTAGACATGCAAGCATGTAACTATACTTGTGTAGATACAGACAATGGAGACAGATTTACTCAGGCTAGACATGCAAGCATGTAACTATACTTGTGTAGATACAGACAATGGAGACAGATTTACTGAGGCTAGACATGCCAGCATGTAACTATACTTGTGCAGATACAGACACTGGAGACAGAGGGTTCTAAATGTTGCTGTTACATTACCCAAGGGCGCAGAGTTGGGGTGAGTGCCCAACCTTGCAAAATACCCCATGGCTCGTGCATTCACCACCTCTGGCAGCAAAAGTCCAACTCCTGGCCTTCACGTGGCTGAACTGTTTTAACTAAAAGGAGAAGGGATGCCGTAAAATTAACCAGAATGCTCTAAATGTGTATGCACGTACATGCATGCGCAGACACATGTGTACATGCATATACATCTAAACTCAAGTAAGACCACAGTCTGCTCTAGTAAAGAAAAGGTGCTGAAGACAGAGGCAACCAGCCAGGAGGTACACCATGCAATTACGCAATGAGATATGTTGATTGCTGCAAAACATTATGGTGCTCGCTCTGCTTTGGACCCCCAGGCTACCAGTGTTACTGAAAGGGTGGGATACTGATCCTTTTAATAAATAACATCGCTGCTTCCCAAATTGAAGTTTACATGGAAGGGGCAGAGTGTCGACACTTACACTTAAGACAGGCAATACAGACCTTCATCTGATCAATTACTACTGTCCAAGTGACCACAGGCAAAAGACACATTACCTTTAAAAGAAAAAAAATGATTGTGTGTGGCGATTTCAACAGCCACTCGCAGAGCTGGGGCTATGATCACATGGACCAGAGAGGAGAGAGACTGGAAGACTGGCAGGATGAGAACAGATTCATCTTGATTAACAAGCCATCTGACCCACATACCTTCTATTCGAGATCATGGCACACTAAAACTACACCTGACCAGGCTTTTTACTCACCAGACCTGGAGTGGAACATCACATGACATGAGGGCACAGGGAGAAACTCAAACATTGCACTACATAAAAACTCGGAAACATCTTAACAGGAAAGCAAGCAGTTGAACATTTTGCTGACTTATTTGCACAAGATAACAATATTGAAAAGAGTCCAGAGAAACAACAAGAGATTCGAGAGAAACGACAACATACAGGTCATAATGAAATAGTACATGAGGTTCTGGAGGCACCTATCACAATCAGCAAACTTGAGCTAGCCATATCAAAACTGAAAATGAGAAAGTCATCAGGAGCTGATGGTGTCTCCAATGAAATTATCAGGAACCTAGGAACAGAGGCCAAAGCAAAGCTGTTGCAGATCTTCAATAACAGCTGGACCTTAGGCAGTGTTCCACAAGCCTGGAGAGAAGCAATCATGATACCTCTCCTAAAATTAGGGAAAGAAGTTCCATTGCCTCCAGCTACAGACCAATTAGCCTCATTAGCTGTCTCTGCAAAACAATGGAGCTCATCATCAATCACAGACTGCAGTGGTACATTGAAAGCGAAAACATCCTTGTGCCACAGCAGGCTGGCTTTAGGCAGTGCTACTCTACGGAAGATCAGACAACCTACCTCTCTCAAGAAATTGAGGATACCTTCCAAGAGAAGAAACTGAGAAACTATAAAGTCAATGGAAGAATGTACAAATGGGTGAAAGCATACTTGCACAACAGAAGAGCCCCAATATCAGATAGACCAACTCAAGAGCAAGAAAGTACTACTGTGTTCACGGTGTTTCCCAGAGTGGAGTCTTGTCCCCAACACTTTTTCTAATCTTCATCAATGATCTCGTTGCTAATCTACCACATGGAATTAAAGTGGTAATGTACGCTGATGACCTGGTTCTATGGAGCACAAATAAACATGCATCAGTGGCCACCAGATTACTACAAAGAGCTGTAAAATACATTTGCTGCATGGGCAAATAGATGGTGTGTCAGCATAAACACTGACAGGTGCAGCACCACTCTATTTACCGTCTCTCCAAAACAAAAGGTGGGGATCATCTAGATAAATGGAATATCCATAATAGAAGATAAAGCACCAACATTCTTTGGAGTAACATTTGATGACAGGCTGACATGGAGAAACCACACCAACAAAACAGTAGCAAAAGCCAGAAGGACAATAGCTGAGAAAGCTAAGTGGAACCACATGGGGAGCCAGTGGGAAAATACTTAGCAAAGTTTATAAACAGAACATACGACCACACCTGGAATATGCATCAACTGGGTGGTGTTTAGCATTTAAAAAAACCACACTACAAGAGCTGGACAAGGTGCAAAATCAAGCACTTAAGAATCACCACAGGAGGGATGAGATCAACCCCTATAGTGGAGATGGAGAAGATGGGGAGGACACAAGCACTGAGTGAGCGCAGAGATACGAAAACGCTAATACAAGCAGAAAAGTTCCTCAGCTTGCCAGGCCACCCTATGAAGAACAGATATGAAAACCTAGCTATGGGGCGGTTGAAAAGAAGCAGTTTTATCCACCAGGGCAAATCACTACAAATCTGGACAAAAGTGAGAGGGAAATTTGACAAAGAAGAACAGAACAGTGTACAGTGTAGAACTGCCACTCTCTGCTTCCTTGATGACGAATACCCACAGGACCTCTGGATCCGAGTCTAGACAGATGGGTCAGCACAAAATGCTGTTCAAAATGGAGGAACGGGAGTGTACATAGAATACCCAAATAATACTAGGGACACAGCCAGAGTACCGACAGGAAAGTACTGCCTTAACTATGATGATGAAATCAATGCAGTCAAGACAGCAATATAGAAATTACTAAATACCAGCCATGGTACACAACCTGTGGTGCTATTGACAGATGCAACATCAGTACCCGAGGCGCTCCTGTCTGGGAAATTGCCAGTATTAAGGACACTTAGCAGTCAGCATAAGGTCACCATACAGTGGATACCATCCCACTGTGGAGTCCCCAGAAACGACAGAGCTGATCGATTGGCTAAGGAAGGAGCAAAAGAAGAACCTGATGTGCCCGTTACATACCACCAAAAGAAAAGAATGATCAAATCAGTCAGAAAGCCACCAAATCTTGCTCAAGATGACTACCACATTATGGACAGACCAGGACAAGTCATTTTCTGTGCCTCAAACAGGACACAGTAGATTATGCAACCACATGTATTGTAACAAGATCGCCTTGGGTAGTGAGAGTGAACCACACCCGAGGTGTCTCTGGCACTCCCGTGTATTCTAGCCCCAGGGGTTGGACAAGCAGATACACATTTTTACTCTGTGGTTGATCTCATATTAGTTAATTACGTCTACAAGCCCCTCCAGATTCTAGACCCCCACTAACTACCTACACCTGTGGAACAATGAACACTTAGGCATCGTCCGAGACCACACTCAATCATTATACAAAGAGCAAGTCAACGTACATAAAGTTTATTCTACCCTTGAGAATATAGAACTGAAATGAACATCCTGATAGAATAATCTATTTACACAACTAGAGGATAGAGTAGAGACAGAATCAGAGATATGGTTGTCATCATCAGGTTGAGAAGTAGATTGGATGCAGATGTCCCGTCCAGTCGGTCCGCCACTCACCCGGCTTCCTTCCAGTGAGATGACTAGAACCTTGGAGACCACTCCGTCCCCAGAGCGTGGATCCACAACAATAGAGTCACCGCTGGACCTCACTCAACTGGACCAACTGCATCTTTATCATATCACTCCTATTAAGTCACTGTTAATACACAGTTCTCTATCAACACTGGCTGGGAGACAATCCTCCTGGACTTGACTCCAAGTATTCGTGACTTCGATGAACCTAAGTAGTCACTGACCAATCTAATGATCCCTCAGTAGTGCATTACCCGTGGTTGGATAATAAGTCTATTGACCAATTCAATGGTCCCGAACTCACACCACAGTAACACTGGTTATAGAATAAGTCCCTGACCAATCTAACGGTCCCGCAATCATAGCACAGTAACACTGCTTGAAGAATATGTCAATAACTAATTCAATGGTCCTGTACTCATATCACAGTAACACTGCTTGAAGAATCAGATAAGACAACTGATATGTCACTGAGTCCTACACGAACCCAGTTCCAAATCTTCATACTCGTTCAGTACACTATTAGAAACAGACATCTACTTTCAAGGAAGACAATTCAGGTTGGACTATAATCTATTGTCCCTTCCACCTGGTAACACTTGCCACAAGTTATCAATAGCTGGTGTAGTTCTTCTCCAAACCTGCCACTATAGCTGTCATAAGAACCTTTCAAGTGTCTAAATCTTTTTCCGCATTTAGGCGGAACCACCGTAATAATATACGGTCAGGTGTTTCCTTTCTTTGAGCATGATTGCTCAAATTGCTGAAATGTTCCTGGCTGAAATAGAGTATCTTCTAATGCAGAAAAACAACACAAACCATCATGTCCCACACGTGCACCTTCAGGGCACCAAAATCACTGGATGCACCTTCACGCATGATGAATCACACTGGGTACATGGCGTGGTTGAGTCTGGTGTGATAAGTAAAGAATTGAACCCTTCGCTGTGTCACACGAAGTGGTTTCCCGCCAACGACAATTATAGTTGACTGGTTCCTCAACAGGCAAACTCCTGAAAAGGAAGAGCGACCGGTGAGAGTATACTGGCCCAAACATTAGTCCACATGCATCCTACCAATGACTACTCAGCCCTCAGTACTGCTATTTAGTTATGCATATACCCAAAGCGTTATCTCTATATGGAGAGTAGTACAGCATGGGTTCAGTAATGTCAGCTGGCCTCACAGAACAGAGCAAGAAATCAGAATGACGAGTCTGATCGTAGGTCTCACCTATCCCTAATCATCTACCAGTCATCGCTAACGTCAATAGTGATAGTAGGCTGTTATCATAGTTATAATTTACTCGAACTAAACATTAAGGTAAAGAGTCCCTGGACTCGTTCCTTACATCATCAATGTTCATTAGTAAACATAATACTGATCAATATACCATCCCTCGGGATATAGGAATAGTACATGATCACATCCAATATGTACACAAGCCTGTTTGCTGGTGGGACCCCCAGCCCATGCCGTAGCAAACTCTTCTTATCAGACTCCTCCTTAGAGTCAAGAAGCCTTCTTGATAATACATGTTCCCCACATGTTCCAAGGGTGTTGTTCCAGTTCAGCCCTCCCAAGTGGTTTAGCCTTGGCCGGGACCGAACTAAATCGTTGGCCTGGTCTGCCAACCTATACTTTCATAACTTGCTTTCAAACCCCCCATATCCTATATGTCCCCTGTCTCATACAACCTCCTTGCATCTTTCCATACTTCCAGCACCTTAGCATTCACTCGCACTAGCGCCAGTATGAAAGAACAGGATAGCTAAGACAAGAATTCAGAACGCATATGTATATCGCGACGGCACGCATTGTTATCACGCGTCGACCTATTCGTCGTTCGGAATTACTCCAGGAAGTATCTCATGCCATGACCTAATATATATACACAATGCCACATCATATATATATATATATATATCACCACTGCAGACTTACCTTCACACAGAAATCTCGTGTTCCACACAATGAATTCACTATTAAGTTACTACACAATAGTTACATCATTCCTGGTGGCACAGAACTAAGTTCTTTCTTTACTTAGTAACTAAGCACAGTTTTGGTCTGAATCTCCACCTACCAACTTACCTTGTTTTCTAACCATTCTCCTTGCTTCAGCAACTGACTGACCTAAATCTAGGTTTCTATCAGGCACAAGTAACTATGTTTTATTCTAACACAGCAACCTAATAGATGCAACGATTTGCAATACACGGTAAATATAATTTAAACCCAAATCGCCTACATCGCATGCCGGCCTTCCCAACAGCTGATTCGCGAACACACGTTGGTAAACCAAACACACGACCTAGCCGTCAACAGCGTTATCGATCGGTTTGCTAATTAGTTATGCAAGGACATCCGCATAGGTAATGAGGTTAGAACGATGGCGTTTTGTACACAATTACAAAGTTAAATGATTTAAACAAATAAGTACCTGAATGTCGAGAACCAGACTCCAGTCAGCTTTCAGAACTGTTCAAGGGCTCCTCAGCCTCCTTTCCGTAACAGTCAGCCGAATCATGGTTGAGGTGAGACGCAACACAAAATGGCTCAACACAGGCCTGCGTCTGCTCTCTTCGAGCAAAATGAAGTGGATGAATGGTTTAGCCAATTTCCCCACTCGTGCCAACTCAATGTGCACGAGGAGCTAGTGCTTCTTGGGAAAAGACACTTCCTCGGGAAACAGTCATTCTCCGCCTAGAATATCTAGATCTCTCTGCACGAGAATTTAGTGCTATACCCAGCCTCACGGGTCACTCAAATTCAGGTGCTCCGAGAAGATTCTAGATGGTAATTCCTCCATCGGCTTCCCTCAGTCTATTTATAGCTGGGAAAGTCCCCCGATGACGCGCCAAAATAGTGCGGGATCTTTACGACCCAAGACAGATAAACGCGTTTCGTCACAATTCAAGATTGGTGACTCAGCCATGTGCACATGTGGATTGGCACCGCAGACAGCAGAGCACATACGCCAAGACTGCCCAAAATATAACATATCTAGGTGAATCTTCTGGCCTAGGGAGACGACAGTGGAAGATAAACTCTATGGACCGCTGAATGAACTAAAAAAAAGACAGTTAAATTCATACAAGAGACAACATTTTTTTTCTTTTTTCTGCGTTTCCATCCTGTTCCAGGATATTGCGGTCAACACCAGCATCTTTCAGCTGTATGTTGATTCCTAGGCTAGATTACGCTCATCAGCATGCCACGACTTTCTGAGCGACCGGCTCCATACTCTCATAAGTCACTTTTGCAATTCAAACCACAGCTAATTCTCGTCGCGTCACGTGACGAGAGTATTCGGGGTTAGCGGAGAAAGCTGCTAACCCCTCGGCCATGGAGCCGGCATGAGAGGCAACATTGCAGTTATAGAAATATTTCAAGCGAATGAAAGAAGAAGAAAGAATGGAGACAGACTAAACATGACACGTTGTTGTATTCGCACAAATGGACATGACATGACATCAAGTGCTCAGAGAAACCAAATAAATAAAATAATATTTTAATACCAAATATGTACATCCACAAAGGTGGTGATAATGACAGCCAGTGACTGAATGAGGGCATTCAACCCACATGCAAGACTAATCACACCCATGAGTGTGTACATCAGGTCATACATGTGTACATCAGGTTGCACATGTGTACGCCAGGCAGGCCATACATATGTACATCAGGTCATACATACACATCAAGTCATACATGTGTACATCAAGTCATACATGTGTACATCAAGGCATCCATGCATACATCAAGTCATACAAGCATACATCAATTCATACAAACGTACATCAATTCATGAATGTGTACATCGTCATGTGTGTGTACATCATGTCAAGTGTGTGTACACCAGGTCATATGTGTGTGTACATCAAGTCATGTGTGTACACCAGGTCATGTGTGTGTACATCAAGTCATGTGTGTGTACATCAGGTTGTATGTGTGTACATCAGGTTGTATGTGTGTGTACATCAGGTCATGTGTGTGTACACCAGGTCATATGTGTGTACATAGGTCATACATGTGTAGATTAAGTTAAATATACACACATCAAGTTAAACATGTGTACATCTGGTCAAACATGTGTGCATAAAGTTAAACATGTGTACACCAAAGCAAACATGTACCCATCAAGGCAAACACTTGTACATTAAATCAAATATATACAAACGTGTGTATGTTAAATTAAATATGTAAGCCAAATATGTATAGTATAAATAAAACATATGTACTTGGAGTTAACACATGTACATGATGTCAAACAAGCGTATGTTGAGTGAAACACTGAACATCAAACAGTAGTTAAAGTTAAATTAGGTGTAAATAATGTCTCAAATATGTAGATTAAATAAAACATGAATGTTCAGTGAAACATGTATTTGTGAAATAAAACACATCTAAAGCCTATTAAAGCTGCATTTGTCAAATCATATGCTGACTGCAAGTCAAACACACTTACATAATACACGTACAAACCTGTGCATGAATTGAAACATTTACATCAACTGCAGCAATTATAATAATGGAATGGAGAAATAAAAACGTCAATCATATACATGAAGAAACAGGCATGCAACAACATGTCGGTCATATGTCAGTCACCATTAGACTCTTTATAGTCTAACACTCAAATATAGCACATACACACGCATGCACACACATGCACATACAGAGTGAATATTCCGGAAATGATGAGTGTGGTCATTGGCCAATGATATTTGCCAGTTACAAGATGAAATGTTGAGTGTGTGTGCCAATATTTGCCAGTTACAAGATGAAATGTTGAGTGTGTGTGCCAATATTTGCCAGTTACAAGATGAAATGGAAAACTTCAGCTACAAGAAGCAACAGTGCTGACCAGAATACAACAGGCAGACACATGGAATGACAAGTCAACCAATGACAACAGTGGCACGAGTAGGCTCATTAACCAACACTGATTTGGCACACTGATGTGAACACATGTACAGACACTGATGTGAACACATGTACAGGCATAGATGTGAACACATGTACAGGCACTGATGTGAACACATGTACAGGCACTGATGTGAACACATGTACAGGCACTGATGTGAACACATGTACAGGCATTGATGTGAACACATGTACAGACATTGATGTGAACACATGTACAGGCACTGATGTGAACACATGTACAGGCACTGATGTGAACACGTGTACAGGAACTGATGTGAACACATGTACAGACATTGATGTGAACACATGTACAGACATTGATGTGAACACATGTACAGGCACTGATGTGAACACATGTACAGGCACTGATGTGAACACATGTACAGGCATTGATGTGAACACATCTACAGGCACTGATGTGAACACATGTACAGGCACTGATGTGAACACATGTACAGGCACTGATGTGAACACATGTACAGACACTGATGTAAACACTTGTACAGGCACTGATGTGAACACATGTACAGGCACTGATGTGAACACATGTACAACAACTTGTGAGCCATAGTGTGATCAGTAAACAGAACACAGTACCAATAATTTGAAAAACAAACAGAAGACAGTGCCGACAATTGCCCACAACAAACAGAAGACAGTACGACATGCCCACAATAAACAGAAGACAGTACTGACAATAATTGCCCACAATAAACAGAAGACAGTACTGACAATAATTGCCCACAATAAACAGAAGACAATACTGACAATTGCCCACAATAAACAAATGGCAAATGCCAGTGCACGCATGGCTACATGTGAACTATCATTACATACTCGTATTCACAGTCAATAACAAGAGATGAACAGTGAATGTGGATGACACTGTGAGCACACTCACACACAGACTGTGGTGACTGCACCAGTGACTGTTTGTGACTAGTGAGTGTATAAACATGGACAGACATGTCTAGTGAGTGTATAAACATGGACAGACATGTCTAGTGAGTGTATAAACATGGACAGACATGTCTAAAATTACAGACAATGCAATCATGGTCAAGTGATGAGCACATGACAGTCATCCCAACCAGCACTTGACGCACACAATCCATCAATCAGACAATATCCCAGCCAGCACCTGATGCACACAATCCATCAATCAGACAATATCCCAGCCAGCACCTGATGCACACATTCCACCAATCAGACAGACACCCAGCCAGCACCTGACGCACACATTCCACTAATCAGACAGACATCCCAGCCAGCACTTGATGCACACATTCCACCAATCAGACAGACATCCCAGCCAGCACTTGATGCACACATTCCACCAATCAGACAGACATCCCAGCCAGCACTTGATGCACACATTCCACCAATCAGACAGACATCCCAGCCAGCACTTGATGCACACATTCCACCAATCAGACAGACATCCCAGCCAGCACTTGATGCACACATTCCACCAATCAGACAGACATCCCAGCCAGCACCTGATGCACACATTCCACCAATCAGACAGACACCCCAGCCAGCACCTGACGCACACATTCCACCAATCAGACAGACATCCCAGCCAGCACTTGACGCACACATTCCACCAATCAGACAGACATCCCAGCCAGCACCTGATGCACACATTCCACCAATGAGACAGACACCCCAGCCAGCACTTGACGCACACATTCCACCAATGAGACAGACACCCCAGCAAGCACCTGATGCACACATTCCACCAATCAGACAGACACCCCAGCCAGCACTTGACACACACATTCCACCAATCAGACAGACACCCCAGCCAGCACTTGATGCACACAATCCACCAATCAGACAGACACTCCAGCCAGTACCTGACGAACACATTCCACCAATCAGACAGACACCCCAGCCAGCACCTGACGCACACATTCCACCAATCAGACAGACAGCCCCAGCCAGCACCTGATGCACACATTCCACCAATCAGACAGACATCCCAGCCAGCACCTGATGCACACATTCCACCAATCAGACAGACATCCCCAGCCAGCACTTGATGCACACATTCCACCAATCAGACAGACACCCCAGCCAGCACCTGACGCACACATTCCACCAATCAGACAGACACCCCAGCCAGCACTTGATGCACACATTCCACCAGACAGACACCCCAGCCAGCACTTGATGCACATATTCCACCAATCAGACAGACACCCCAGCCAGCACTTGATGCACACATTCCACTATTCAGACAAATGCAGCCCAGTCATGTCAACATGTCACATGTATATCAGAAATAATGCACATAAACACAACAGTATGATGAACTCCTGTATACAAGGAGACATTGAAATGTCGATATCTATAAATAGCATTGTTGTTATGAATACATTGTTTCCGCACATAACAACATGAGGATACTGACAGCGGAAACTCTATCCTTGGAGTGTCACAGTCATCGCACTTCAGGCAGCAGAAACTCTATCCAAGGGGTGTCACAGTCACACTCCAGACAGCAGAAACTCTATCTACCAAGTGTCACAGTCATCACACTCCAGACAGCGGAAACTCTATCTACCAAGTGTCACAATCATCACACTCCAGACAGCAGAAACTCTATCTACCAATTGTCACAATCATCACACTCCAGACAGCAGAAACTCAAGTGTCACAATCATCACACTCCAGACAGCAGAAACCCTATCTACCAAGTGTCACAATCATCACACTCCAGACAGCAGAAACTCTATCTACCAAGTGTCACAATCATCACACTCCAGACAGCAGAAACTCTATCTATCAAGTGTCACAGTCATCACACTCAAGGCAGCAGAAACTCTTTCTACCAAGTGTCACAATCATCACACTCCAGACAGCGGAAACTCTATCTACCAAGTGTCACAATCATCACACTCCGGACAGCAGAAACTCTATCTACCAAGTGTCACAATCATCACACTCTAGACAGCGGAAACTCTATCTACCAAGTGTCACAATCATCACACTCCAGACAGCAGAAACTCTATCTACCAAGTGTCACGATCATCACACTCCAGACAGCAGAAACTCATCTACCAAGTGTCACAATCATCACACTCCGGACAGCAGAAACTTTATCTACCAAGTGTCACAATCATCACACTCCAGACAGCGGAAACTCTATCTACCCAGTGTCACAGTCATCACACTCCAGACAGCAGAAACTCTATCTACCAAGTGTCACAGTCATCACACTCCAGACAGCAGAAACTCTATCTACCCAGTGTCACAGTCATCACACTCCAGACAGCAGAAACTCTATCTACCCAGTGTCACAGTCATCACACTCCAGACAGCAGAAACTCTATCTACCCAGTGTCACAGTCATCACACTCCAGACAGCAGAAACTCTATCTACCAAGTGTCACAGTCATCACACTCCAGACAGCGAAAACTCTATCCAAGGAGTGTCACAGTCATCACACTCCAGACAGCAGAAACTCTACAATTCTACATCTGAAGTGAAACTAGCAAGTCAGTTGCCATCTTATCCATCATTAGAACATCAAGCAGTAGCCCTTTTATAAGAGACAGACATGGACATTCAACAGCCCAAGAACAACCAAGAATCAACTCAATTCAGCCTCTCTCTCTCTCTCTTTCTCTTTCACTGTCTGTGGGTGGGTATGTGTGTGTGAGAGAGACATGTCACTATTATCCATTGACCATGGACAGACACCCTGATCACAAACTCACAGCCCAACAATGACAGCCTCCTATATCGAAAGTCTTCACAAATCTGTATATAGTATAGGTCGTATGTGAATAAGAGTGCAAGAACAATGGTGCTAAAAAACATTGCACTGTTACTTCTCTCTGGGCCACTGCAAACACACTAAGCAAGAAAGTAACAATTAAAGAATCAAGTGAATATATAATAATGTAACAAAGTTACTGTCAGATTTGATTAAATATTCAATTGTTCTGATTCTCAACATGTATAATGATAAAGAGAAATGTTCTCTTCTCTTTCTGACTGTGACAACATACAAGCACAGCTATGACCCTTAGCATCACTTCTCACAGGAACACACCTACTAGATCTCAAGCAGATTATTCTGGTTCACATGTCATTAAAACAGATTATGAATGTCATCAACAGACAACTATATGTGGCTGTGCTACTGAACTGATCTGCACACACATACAATGGGTGACGTCAACAGACAACTATATGTGGCTGTGCTACTGAACTGATCCACACACATACAATGGGTGACATGAACAGACAACTATATGTGGCTGTGCTACTGAACTGATCCACACACATAAAATGGGTGACATCAACAGACAACTATATGTGACTGCTACTGAACAGATCCTCACACACATACAATGGGTGACATCAACAGACAACTATATGTGACTGTGCTACTGAACAGATCCTCACACACATACAATGGGTGACATCAACAGACAACTATAAGTGACTGTGCTACTGAACAGATCCTCACACACATACAATGGGTGACATCAACAGACAATTATAAGTGACTGTGCTACTGAACAGATCCTCACACACACACAATGGGTGACATCAACAGACAACTATATGTGACTGTGCTACTGAACAGATCCGCACACACATACAATGGGTGACATCAACAGACAACTATATGTGACTGTGCTACTGAACAGATCCTCACACACATACAATGGGTGACATCAACAGACAACTATAAGTGACTGTGCTACTGAACAGATCCTCACACACATACAATGGGTGACATCAACAGACAACTATATGTGACTGTGCTACTGAACAGATCTGCATACACATACAATGGGTGACATCAACAGACAACTACATGTGACTGTGCTACTGAACAGATCCTCACACACATACAATGGGTGACATCAACAGACAACTATATGTGACTGTGCTACTGAACAGATCCTCACACACATACAATGGGTGACATCAACAGACAACTATATGTGACTGTGCTACTGAACAGATCCTCACACACATACAATGGGTGACATCAACAGACAACTATAAGTGACTGTGCTACTGAACAGATCCTCACACACACACAATGGGTGACATCAACAGACAACTATATGTGACTGTGCTACTGAACAGATCCTCACACACATACAATGGGTGACATCAACAGACAACTATATGTGACTGTGCTACTGAACAGATCTGCATACACATACAATGGGTGACATCAACAGACAACTACATGTGACTGCGCTACTGAATAGATCTGCACACACATACAATGGGTGACATCAACAGACAACTATATGTGACTGCGCTACTGAATAGATCTGCACACACATACTATGGGTAACAAAGAGGCACTAACATAGCAAATGTTGAAGCTAAAAGCAAGAGAGTCCAACTGCATATAGACCACATGTTGTGACCAATCAATCAATTATTACTTTCATATAAATGTTTTTAACCAAATGACTTTACATCATGTTTCTTTTTAATCAGTTTTAAAACTTAAGTATACTATATATATATACACATATTATATTTAGAATTACGAATATTGCAAAAAAATATATACATTAAATCATTTACCAGTTACATCAAATATTACGATTTCAAACAGGGAAAGTGAAACCAATCATGTAAATAAGTGGTTAAAAAAATCATGGAGCAAGCAGAAGGAAAATACTGGCGCTCTAGCAGATGTGGACATGCAAGAACACTGGCTCTTACACAGCATCACGTCGTCCATCTTTGGTGACTGACATAACAAGCCTGAATACGAGGACAAGAGCAATGACAATGACACTCTTCAAGAACAGTTCCATTTTGATTGGGGGAGAATCCAACAAAGTGTGTGTGTGTGTGTGCATGTGTGTGTGTGTGTGTGCGCGCGCGCGCGCACATTGTGGTGTTGGATGGCATATGATATAATTACGAGGGGGCTTCAAATGAAAACCGTAAAAGTGTGATAGAAATTACAATAGCCAACCATTGTCTTGTAATCTCTCAATATTGTTGTTAAGGATGTCAAGAGTGTTAAGCATGTGACATCATGATGCAGACAAACACGGTGACATCATAAGGGCGGCTTAAAGATGGCTGCGCCCACTTTTGACATGCACCAAAGAGAAACAGCGTTCTGTAATCCGTATTTTTTTTTAATTAGTGAAGGGGTTAAACCTATAGACACTTATCGGCGAATGAAGGTCCAGTATGGTGATGCATGCCTGTCAGTCCAGCAAGTGTATGTGTGGAGTAGGAAGTTTCAACACTTTTTAGTCCGATGAAGAGGTACAGCAGGTGGTGCATGAGTGGTTACACATGTGACCAACAGAATTTGTTTCCTACATGAATCCAAACACTTTATCAGCGCTGGAGGACTTGCATTGAACACAATGGTGACTACACTGAAATATGATACAAACATTCAAGGTTTTCATTTGAAGCCCCCTTCTATATAGAAATGTGTTAACTGGATGTGTATAGGTAATATTTCATTGAAGGGCTGGTTCTCTCTCCTAACGAGACATGCACTGAAGTGGACCGCATGAGAAGTCAACCAGGAAATGTGTATTTTCATGAGATGAACCACCATGTTACACATTGTGCTACCTGAATGAATGTACAAACGAATCTAACATGCTGGAATAGACATGTTGAGTTATAGAGAGGGTTGGCAGTACTGCATTATCTCAGTCTGCATGAGTTGAGACCTACGTGTATAAACAGACTATTGTCTCCTGTCTGTGTGGCAAGATCAAGTGAGAGTGGGCAGGCAGAACTCACACACAGATCTATATATAAACAGCTAATGTCTCCTGTCTGTGTGGCAAGATCAAGTGAGAGTGGGCAGGCAGAACTCACACACAGATCTATATATAAACAGCTAATGTCTCCTGTCTGTGTGGCAAGATCAAGTGAGAGTGGGCAGGCAGAACTCACACACAGATCTGTCTACCATAATGTCCTGGCATCCATGATGGCCTAGATACAATACCAGCTCAGGTCCTGATGAACTTCCATGCATGTGCCAGAGTTCTGTCCCCTTTGTGGGTCAGAAATATCTCTGTCAGCTTCTCAGTGAAGGTTGGTATTGAGTGACAACTGTCTGGCTGGATGAGGTGTTAGCTTCTCAGTGAAGGTTGGTGTTGTTGAGTGACAACTGTCTGGCTGGATGAGGTGTTAGCTTCTCAGTGAAGGTTGGTGTTGTTGAGTGACAACTGTCTGGCTGGATGAGGTGTCAGCTTCTCAGTGAAGGTTGGTATTGAGTGACAACTGTCTGGCTGGATGAGGTGTCAGCTTCTCAGTGAAGGTTGGTATTGAGTGACAACTGTCTGGCTGGATGAGGTGTCAGCTTCTCAGTGAAGGTTGGTATTGAGTGACAACTGTCTGGCTGGATGAGGTGTCAGCTTCTCAGTGAAGGTTGGTATTGAGTGACAACTATCTGGCTGGATGAGGTGTCAGCTTCTCAGTGAAGGTTGGTATTGAGTGACAACTGTCTGGCTGGATGAGGTGCCAGGTGTCGGCAGGTCAGCTGGGAGAGTTGTCCACGTGGCCAGGCATTGTTTGCACAGCTGAAGAAGACCTGGCAGCCACCTGAGGCAACCATCAAACCGTGGTCATAGCTTCCCCTGAATTGACAACAACAAGAAGCTCAATCAGGTGACAGTGAGTATATGTTTACTAACACAGTGGTGACAGGTTCGTGTGCACATTCAACTCACAGTAAATATATGTTTACTAACACAGTGGTGACAGGTTCATGTGCACATTCAACTCACAGTAAATATATGTTTACTAACACAGTGGTGACAGGTTCATGTGCACATTCAACTCACAGTAAATATATGTTTACTAACACAGTGGTGACAGGTTCATGTGCACATTCAACTCACAGTAAATATATGTTTACTAACACAGTGGTGACAGGTTCATGCGCACATTCAACTCACAGTAAATATATGTTTACTAACACAGTGGTGACAGGTTCATGTGCACATTCAACTCACAGTAAATATATGTTTACTAACACAGTGGTGACAGGTTCATGTGCACATTCAACTCACAGTAAGAAATGTTGTATATTTGTGTACATACTATTTCCCCAGCCTGTGCTGGTGGCAAGGATGTAACTTGGTGGTTCACAATTAACTCCAGTATGTATTGGCAACATAGCACACACATATGTCAGCACACACTGCTGGTACACCTGCCTACACACACATACCAACTCAGCTGTGTCACTGTCCTGCAATGTATATGCTTGTGTTCAGGTGTGTCTTCCCTCCCCCACAATACTGCTCACATATCATATGGCCGTAAGTTAGTTCTACATTCAAGGATACAAGAAGACAGACTTCGCTAACTAACATGAGCAGATTCCTCTACACATCAATGTCAGCCGACAGACTAAATACAACTCTCCAACGTGCGTTCTTAAACATAAGATGTGATGATGCCAAGGTCAGGGGTACAACCCCTATACCAGACAGTTGGACTAAAATGTTGACTTATCATCGTTAACTTGGGGACATAAATTACAAGTACCTCTGAAGTCAGAGTGAGTTCGCTTGATGGCGAAGGACACTGGTAATAGAGAAAGCTAATCCACATGCAAAAATCAGTCCCGTGCTTCTAGAAGTAGTGTGTATGGACTACGCTTGAGTTCAAAGTGGGTGGGTGCAAAATAAAACTTCTAGGGGTGACAATCTGACATGGTCCAACGATTGTCCAACTATCCTAGAATACAATGGGAGAGAGAAAACATGGTTGTAAGGTACAACCTTCTGACATGGTCCAACTATCCTAGAATACAATGGGAGAGAGAAAACATGGTTGAAAGGTACAACCTTCTGACATGGTCCAACTATCCTAGAATACAATGGGAGAGAGAAAACATGGTTGTAAGGTACAACCTTCTGACATGGTCCAACTATCCTAGATTACAATGGGAGAGAGAAAACATGGTTGTAAGGTACAACCTTCTGACATGGTCCAACTATCCTAGAATACAATGGGAGAGAGAAAACATGGTTGTAAGGTACAACCTTCTGACATGGTCCAACTATCCTAGAATACAATGGGAGAGAGAAAACATGGTTGTAAGGTACAACCTTCTGACATGGTCCAACTATCCTAGATTACAATGGGAGAGAGAAAACATGGTTGTAAGGTACAACCTTCTGACATGGTCCAACTATCCTAGAATACAATGGGAGAGAGAAAACATGGTTGTAAGGTACAACCTTCTGACATGGTCCAACTATCCTAGAATACAATGGGAGAGAGAAAACATGGTTGTAAGGTACAACCTTCTCACATGGTCCAACTATCCTAGAATCCAATGGGAGAGAGAAAACATGGATGTAAGGTACAACCTTCTGACATGGTCCAACTATCCTAGAATACAATGGGAGAGAGAAAACATGGTTGTAAGGTACAACCTTCTGACATGGTCCAACTATCCTAGAATACAATGGGAGAGAGAAAACATGGTTGTAAGGTACAACCTTCTGACATGGTCCAACTATCCTAGAATACAATGGGAGAGAGAAAACATGGTTGAAAAGTACAACCTTCTGACATGGTTGAACTATCCTAGAATACAAGGGGGGAGAGAGAAAACATGGATGTAAGGTACAACCTACTGACATGGTCCAACTATCCTAGAATACAATGGGAGAGAGAAAACATGGATGTAAGGTACAACCTTCTGACATGGTCCAACTATCCTAGAATACAATGGGAGAGAGAAAACATGGATGTAAGGTACAACCTTCTGACATGGTCCAACTATCCTAGAATACAATGGGAGAGAGAAAACATGGTTGTAAGGTACAACCTTCTGACATGGTCCAACTATCCTAGAATACAATGGGAGAGAGAAAACATGGATGTAAGGTACAACCTTCTGACATGGTCCAACTATCCTAGAATACAATGGGAGAGAGAAAACATGGTTGTAAGGTACAACCTTCTGACATGGTCCAACTATCCTAGATTATAATGGGAGAGAGAAAACATGGTTGTAAGGTACAACCTTCTGACATGGTCCAACTATCCTAGAATACAATGGGAGAGAGAAAACATGGTTGTAAGGTACAACCTTCTGACATGGTCCAACTATCCTAGAATACAATGGGAGAGAGAAAACATGGATGTAAGGTACAACCTTCTGACATGGTCCAAATATCCTAGAATACAATGGGAGAGAGAAAACATGGATGTAAGGTACAACCTTCTGACATGGTCCAACTATCCTAGAATACAATGGGAGAGAGAAAACATGGTTGTAAGGTACAACCTTCTGACATGGTCCAACTATCCTAGAATACAATGGGAGAGAGAAAACATGGTTGTAAGGTACAACCTTCTGACATGGTCCAACTATCCTAGAATACAATGGGAGAGAGAAAACATGGTTGTAAGGTACAACCTTCTGACATGGTCCAACTATCCTAGAATACAATGGGAGAGAGAAAACATGGATGTAAGGTACAACCTTCTGAAATGGTCCAACTATCCTAGAATACAATGGAAGAGAGAAAACATGGTTGTAAGGTACACTGTAGAGTGCAAGAGGAAGGACTAAGGCTGTCAATGAGATCCAAACTTCAGACTATAAGAGCAAAGACCTAAACTGTCAGATGCCTCCTCAGCCCAAGGCAGCAGAGAAAACAAGACCGTAAGTTATCTCTACAGCCCAGACTAGAAGAGGAAAGTCATGAGTGAATGGATGTGGTTAGAGCACGTGACACACCTGTCAGAACGACATCATCAGACAAAGGCCAGACAGAAAGTCCATCAGGAAGCACTGAGGGCTAGGCTTGGTTGCTAGACTTATCAGACAAAGGCCAGACAGAAAGTCAATCAGGAAGCACTGAGAGCCAGGCTCGGTTGCTAGACTTATCAGACAAAGGCCAGACAGAAAGTCAATCAGGAAGCACTGAGAGCCAGGCTCGGTTGCTAGACTTATCAGACAAAGGCTGGACAGAAAGTCAATCAGGAAGCACTGAGAGCCAGGCTCGGTTGCTAGACTTATCAGACAAAGGCCGGACAGAAAGTCAATCAGGAAGCACTGAGAGCCAGGCTCGGTTGCTAGACTTATCAGACAAAGGCCAGACAGAAAGTCAATCAGGAAGCACTGAGAGCCAGGCTTGGTTGCTAGACTTATCAGACAAAGGCCAGACAGAAAGTCAATCAGGAAGCACTGAGAGCCAGGCTTGGTTGCTAGACTGTGATCAGACAAAGGCCAGACAGAAAGTCAATCAGGAAGCACTGAGAGCCAGGCTTGGTTGCTAGACTTATCAGACAAAGGCCAGACAGAAAGTCAATCAGGAAGCACTGAGAGCCAGGCTCGGTTGCTAGACTGTGATCAGACAAAGGCCAGACAGAAAGTCAATCAGGAAGCACTGAGAGCCAGGCTTGGTTGCTAGACTGTGATCAGACAAAGGCTGGACAGAAAGTCAATCAGGAAGCACTGAGAGCCAGGCTTGGTTGCTAGACTTATCAGACAAAGGCCAGACAGAAAGTCAATCAGGAAGCACTGAGAGCCAGGCTCGGTTGCTAGACTTATCAGACAAAGGCCAGACAGAAAGTCAATCAGGAAGCACTGAGAGCCAGGCTCGGTTGCTAGACTTATCAGACAAAGGCTGGACAGAAAGTCAATCAGGAAGCACTGAGAGCCAGGCTCGGTTGCTAGACTTATCAGACAAAGGCAGACAGAAAGTCAATCAGGAAGCACTGAGAGCTAGGCTCGGTTGCTAGACTTATCAGACAAAGGCCAGACAGAAAGTCAATCAGGAAGCACTGAGAGCCAGGCTTGGTTGCTAGACTTATCAGACAAAGGCCAGACAGAAAGTCAATCAGGAAGCACTGAGAGCCAGGCTTGGTTGCTAGACTGTGATCAGACAAAGGCCAGACAGAAAGTCAATCAGGAAGCACTGAGAGCCAGGCTTGGTTGCTAGACTTATCAGACAAAGGCCAGACAGAAAGTCAATCAGGAAGCACTGAGAGCCAGGCTCGGTTGCTAGACTGTATCAGACAAAGGCCAGACAGAAAGTCAATCAGGAAGCACTGAGAGCCAGGCTTGGTTGCTAGACTGTGATCAGATGAAGGCCAGACAGAAAGTCAATCAGGAAGCACTGAGAGCCAGGATTGGTTGCTAGACTGTGATCAGATGAAGGCCAGACAGAAAGTCAATCAGGAAGCACTGAGAGCCAGGCTTGGTTGCTAGACTTATCAGACAAAGGCCAGACAGAAAGTCAATCAGGAAGCACTGAGAGCCAGGATTGGTTGCTAGACTTATCAGACGAAGGCCAGACAGAAAGTCAATCAGGAAGCACTGAGAGCCAGGATTGGTTGCTAGACTTATCAGACGAAGGCCAGACAGAAAGTCAATCAGGAAGCACTGAGAGCCAGGCTTGGTTGCTAGACTGTGATCAGACAAAGGCTGGACAGAAAGTCAATCAGGAAGCACTGAGAGCCAGGCTTGGTTGCTAGACTGTGATCAGACGAAGGCCAGACAGAAAGTCAATCAGGAAGCACTGAGAGCCAGGCTTGGTTGCTAGACTTATCAGACAAAGGCCAGACAGAAAGTCAATCAGGAAGCACTGAGAGCCAGGATTGGTTGCTAGACTTATCAGACAAAGGCCAGACAGAAAGTCAATCAGGAAGCACTGAGAGCCAGGATTGGTTGCTAGACTGTGATCAGACAAAGGCTGGACAGAAAGTCAATCAGGAAGCACTGAGAGCCAGGATTGGTTGCTAGACTGTGATCAGACAAAGGCTGGACAGAAAGTCAATCAGGAAGCACTGAGAGCCAGGCTTGGTTGCTAGACTTATCAGACAAAGGCCAGACAGAAAGTCCATCAGGAAGCACTGAGAGCCAGGCTCGGTTGCTAGACTGTGATCAGACAAAGGCTGGACAGAAAGTCAATCAGGAAGCACTGAGAGCCAGGCTTGGTTGCTAGACTTATCAGACAAAGGCCAGACAGAAAGTCCATCAGGAAGCACTGAGAGCCAGGCTTGGTTGCTAGACTTATCAGACAAAGGCCGGACAGAAAGTCCATCAGGAAGCACTGAGAGCCAGGCTTGGTTGCTAGACTGTGATCAGACAAAGGCCAGACAGAAAGTCAATCAGGAAGCACTGAGAGCCAGGCTTGGTTGCTAGACTGTGATCAGACAAAGGCTGGACAGAAAGTCAATCAGGAAGCACTGAGAGCCAGGCTCGGTTGCTAGACTTATCAGACAAAGGCCAGACAGAAAGTCAATCAGGAAGCACTGAGAGCCAGGCTTGGTTGCTAGACTGTGATCAGACAAAGGCTGGACAGAAAGTCAATCAGGAAGCACTGAGAGCCAGGCTCGGTTGCTAGACTTATCAGACAAAGGCCAGACAGAAAGTCCATCAGGAAGCACTGAGAGCCAGGCTCGGTTGCTAGACTTATCAGACAAAGGCCAGACAGAAAGTCCATCAGGAAGCACTGAGAGCCAGGCTCGGTTGCTAGACTTATCAGACAAAGGCCAGACAGAAAGTCCATCAGGAAGCACTGAGAGCCAGGCTTGGTTGCTAGACTGTGATCAGCTAAAACTAGCAAGCTGCATCTGATGTCAGTGACAGCACGCACGTGTCCACACATCCACAGGCTGGCCACTTGACCAGCCTAGTATATGTTTCATGTGGATAGACTGTGTTTGTGTGTGTCTTGTCATGTACACTGACACATTGTCTTCACATGTAGTTATATGTGTGTGTCTTGTCATGTACACTGACACTGTTAACTTCACATGTAGTTATATATGTGTGTGTCTTGTCATGTACACTGACACTGTTAACTTCACATGTAGTTATATGTGTGTGTCTTGTCATGTACACTGACACATTGTTGTCTTCACATGTAGTTATATGTGTGTGTCTTGTCATGTACACTGACACACTGTTGTCTTCACATGTAGTTATATGTGTGTGTCTTGTCATGAACACTGACACATGTAGTTATATGTGTGTGTCTTGTCATGTACACTGACACATGTAGTTATATGTGTGTGTCTTGTCATGAACACTGACACATTGTTGTCTTCACATGTAGTTATATGTGTGTGTCTTGTCATGTACACTGACACATTGTTGTCTTCACATGTAGTTATATGTGTGTGTCTTGTCATGTACACTGACACACTGTTGTCTTCACATGTAGTTATATGTGTGTGTCTTGTCATGTACACTGACACATTGTCTTCACATGTAGTTATATGTGTGTGTCTTGTCATGTACACTGACACATTGTCTTCACATGTAGTTATATGTGTATGTCTTGTCATGTACACTGACACTGTTAACTTCACATGTAGTTATATGTGTGTGTCTTGTCATGTACACTGACACATTGTTGTCTTCACATGTAGTTATATGTGTGTGTCTTGTCATGTACACTGACACATTGTCTTCACATGTACTTATATGTGTGTGTCTTGTCATGTACACTGACACTGTTAACTTCACATGTAGTTATATGTGTGTGTCTTGTCATGTACACTGACACACTGTTCTCTTCACATGTAGTTATATGTGTGTGTCTTGTCATGTACACTGACACATTGTCTTCACATGTAGTTATATGTGTGTGTCTTGTCATGTACACTGACACTGTTATCTTCACATGTAGTTCTTCACATGTAGTTATATGTGTGTGTCTTGTCATGAACACTGACACATGTAGTTATATGTGTGTGTCTTGTCATGTACACTGACACATTGTTGTCTTCACATGTAGTTATATGTGTGTGTCTTGTCATGTACACTGACACTGTTAACTTCACATGTAGTTATATGTGTGTGTCTTGTCATGTACACTGACACATTGTTGTCTTCACATGTAGTTATATGTGTGTGTCTTGTCATGTACACTGACACTGTTAACTTCACATGTAGTTATATGTGTGTGTCTTGTCATGTACACTGACACATTGTTGTCTTCACATGTAGTTATATGTGTGTGTCTTGTCATGTACACTGACACTGTTATCTTCACATGTAGTTCTTCACATGTAGTTATATGTGTGTGTCTTGTCATGAACACTGACACATGTAGTTATATGTGTGTGTCTTGTCATGTACACTGACACATTGTTGTCTTCACATGTAGTTATATGTGTGTGTCTTGTCATGTACACTGACACTGTTAACTTCACATGTAGTTATATGTGTGTGTCTTGTCATGTACACTGACACATTGTTGTCTTCACATGTAGTTATATGTGTGTGTCTTGTCATGTACACTGACACTGTTAACTTCACATGTAGTTATATGTGTGTGTCTTGTCATGTACACTGACACATTGTTGTCTTCACATGTAGTTATATGTGTGTGTCTTGTCATGTACACTGACACTGTTAACTTCACATGTAGTTATATGTGTGTGTCTTGTCATGTACACTGACACATTGTTGTCTTCACATGTAGTTATATGTGTGTGTCTTGTCATGTACACTGACACTGTTAACTTCACATGTAGTTATATGTGTATGTCTTGTCATGTACACTGACACTGTTAACTTCACATGTAGTTATATGTGTGTGTCTTGTCATGTACACTGACACACTGTTGTCTTCACATGTAGTTATATGTGTGTGTCTTGTCATGTACACTGACACATTGTCTTCACATGTAGTTATATGTGTGTGTCTTGTCATGTACACTGACACTGTTATCTTCACATGTAGTTATATGTGTGTGTCTTGTCATGAACACTGACACATGTAGTTATATGTGTGTGTCTTGTCATGTACACTGACACATTGTTGTCTTCACATGTAGTTATATGTGTGTGTCTTGTCATGTACACTGACACTGTTAACTTCACATGTAGTTATATGTGTGTGTCTTGTAATGTACACTGACATCTTCACATGTAGTTATATGTGTGTGTCTTGTCATGTACACTGACACATTGTTGTCTTCACATGTAGTTATATGTGTGTGTCTTGTCATGTACACTGACACTGTTACCTTCACATGTAGTTATATGTGTGTGTCTTGTCATGTACACTGACACATTGTCTTCACATGTAGTTATATGTGTGTCTTGTTATGTACACTGACACATTGTTGTCTTCACATGTAGTTATATGTGTGTGTCTTGTCATGTACACTGACACACTGTTGTCTTCACATGTAGTTATATGCATGTGTCTTGTCATGTACACTGACACATTGTTGTCTTCACATGTAGTTATATGTGTAGGTCTTGTCATGTACACTGACACTGTTAACTTCACATGTAGTTATATATGTGTGTGTGTCTTGTCATGTACACTGACACTGTTGACTTCACATGTAGTTATATGTGTGTGTCTTGTCATGTACACTGACACATTGTTGTCTTCACATGTAGTTATATGTGTATGTCTTGTCATGTACACTGACACTGTTAACTTCACATGTAGTTATATGTGTGTGTCTTGTCATGTACACTGACACTGTTAACTTCACATGTAGTTATATGTGTGTGTCTTGTCATGTACACTGACACATTGTTGTCTTCACATGTAGTTATATGTGTGTGTCTTGTCATGTACACTGACACATGTAGTTATATGTGTGTGTCTTGTCATGAACACTGACACATGTAGTTATATGTGTGTGTCTTGTCATGTACACTGACACATTGTTATCTTCACATGTAGTTATATGTGTGTGTCTTGTCATGTACACTGACACATGTAGTTATATGTGTGTGTCTTGTCATGAACACTGACACATGTAGTTATATGTGTGTGTCTTGTCATGTACACTGACACATGTAGTTATATGTGTGTGTCTTGTCATGTACACTGACACATGTAGTTATATGTGTGTGTCTTGTCATGTATACTGACACATTGTTGTCTTCACATGTAGTTATATGTGTATGTGAGTGGGGAATGTGTGTGTGGGTAGGGATGTGTGGGTGGAGGTGTGTTTAGGTGTGTGGGGGTGTTGGTGGGTGAGTGGGGATGTGTGGATGGGTGTATAAGGGAGTGTGTAGGAGGTGTGGGGTGGGTGTGGTTAATGTGTGTATGGTGATTGTGTGTGGGCGGGTCAGGGATATATGTGGGTGGGTTGCGGATGTATATGTGGGTGGTGGGGTGTATGTGGGTGGGAGGTGTGTGTGGGTGGATGGGGAATATGTTGGTGGGTGGGGAGATGTGTGTGGGTGTGTGGAATGCGTGGTTGGGGGGGGGGGGGTGGAGGATGTGTTGGTGGGTGAGTGTGTGTAGGTTGCAGGATGTGTTGGTGGGTGAGTGTGTGTAGGTTGTGGGATGTGTGTGTAGGTGGGTGTGGGATGTTTGGGTTGGTTGGGGGAGATTTGTGAATGGGGGATGTGTGGGTGGATGCGGATTGCGTGTGTGGGTAGGTACTGGATGTGTGGGTGGATGCAGAATGTGTGTGTGGGTAGGTACTGGATGTATGGGTTGGCAGGGAGGTGTGTGTGGGTGGGTGGGGGGGGGGTGTTTGGTTGGGGGATGTGTGTTTGGCTGGGGGGTTGGGGTGTGAGGGTGAGTGTTGGTGGGTTATGGGATGGGTGGGGGGTATGTGTGTGTGAGGAGATGTGTGTGGTGGGGGATGTGTGGATGGGTGCATCTATGTGTGTCTGTGTGGGGGGTGTATGTGGGTAGGTGGGGATGTGTGGGGTATGTGTTGGGGGATGTGTGGGTTGGTGGAGAGATGTGTGTAGGTGGGGGATGTGTGGGTGGGGGAATGTATGTATGCATGGGGGTGTGTGTGTGGTTGGGTGGGGTTTGTGTGTATTTGGGTGGGGGTGTATGGGTGGGTGGGGGATGTGTCTCATAACATGTAATATGCATTGTTTATGTTTACAACATTAATTCGACAATGTTTTTTCCCATGTGAATGTCTCATGCACTATTGATGAACGAAAGATGAGTGATTGGAAGGCCCAAATATAAGATGGGCCTATGTGCCCAATTTGTTACCCTTTGAAAATAAAGTTCCTTCTCTCTCTCTCTCTCTCTCTCTCTCTCTGTCTCTCTCTCGCTGCTTCACTCACACACACACAAAGCCTTCAGTTACAGACAATCCATGACAGCAGTTGACAACTGACCTTGAGTATATCTTGTTCATTGATTAAAACCTGAATCCTCAGGTGTGTAGGCAGCTCCTCTATGGCTGAGACAGTGTAACGTAAAGAGTTCAGCCCATCCGTGGCCATACGTTTTGTGCTAGACTTCAAGAGAGCAAACCTGGGGAGGTCACAGACACACATACAGCAAATGGTCTTCACAAACCAGTTGTAGCAATGGTACGTCAATCACACAGTTGTAGCAATGGTAAGCACAAAGATGTGAGGCCACCACACAATTGTAACAATGGTAGGTCAATCACACAGTTATAACAATGGTAGGTCAATCACACAGTTGTAACAATGGTAAGTCAATCACAGTTGTAACAATGGTAAGCACAAAGATGTGAGGCCACCACACAGTTGTAACAATGGTAGGTCAATCACACAGTTGTAGCAATGGTAAGCCAATCACACAGATGTAGCAAAGATATTTCAGTGATAAGTTGTGGCAATGGTAACTCATCTAAGCCTTCTGTATCATCAACAGCCAATCAAGCAGCGCTGAGCCACACACAAGATTATTGCATCACAGCTATTGGAGTGCAGCATATGCCACCTCTGACTGCATGCTCACACAGCACGCTGTCACCTCAACATGCTCACACTGCATGCTGTCACCTCAACATGCTCACACTGCACTCTGTCACCTCAACATGCTCACACTGCACTCTGTCACCTCAACATGCTCACACTGCACGCTGTCACCTCAACATGCTCACACAGCACGCTGTCACCTCAACATGCTCACACTGCACGCTGTCACCTCAACATGCTCACACTGCACGCTGTCACCTCAACATGCTCACACTGCACGCTGTCACCTCAACATGCTCACACTGCACTCTGTCACCTCAACATGCTCACACTGCACTCTGTCACCTCAACATGCTCACACTGCACGCTGTCACCTCAACATGCTCACACTGCACTCTGTCACCTCAACATGCTCACACTGCACTCTGTCACCTCAACATGCTCACACTGCACGCTGTCACCTCAACATGCTCACACTGCACTCTGTCACCTCAACATGCTCACACAGCACGCTGTCACCTCAACATGCTCACACTGCACGCTGTCACCTCAACATGCTCACACTGCACTCTGTCACCTCAACATGCTCACACTGCACGCTGTCACCTCAACATGCTCACACTGCACGCTGTCACCTCAACATGCTCACACTGCACTCTGTCACCTCAACATGCTCACACTGCACTCTGTCACCTCAACATGCTCACACTGCACTCTGTCACCTCAACATGCTCACACTGCACTCTGTCACCTCAACATGCTCACACTGCACTCTGTCACCTCAACATGCTCACACTGCACTCTGTCACCTCAACATGCTCACACTGCACGCTGTCACCTCAACATGCTCACACTGCACGCTGTCACCTCAACATGCTCACACTGCACGCTGTCACCTCAACATGCTCACACTGCACTCTGTCACCTCAACATGCTCACACTGCACTCTGTCACCTCAACATGCTCACACTGCACTCTGTCACCTCAACATGCTCACACTGCACTCTGTCACCTCAACATGCTCACACTGCACGCTGTCACCTCAACATGCTCACACTGCACTCTGTCACCTCAACATGCTCACACTGCACGCTGTCACCTCAACATGCTCACACTGCACGCTGTCACCTCAACATGCTCACACTGCACTCTGTCACCTCAACATGCTCACACTGCACTCTGTCACCTCAACATGCTCACACTGCACTCTGTCACCTCAACATGCTCACACTGCACTCTGTCACCTCAACATGCTCACACTGCACTCTGTCACCTCAACATGCTCACACTGCACACTGTCACCTCAACATGCTCACACTGCACGCTGTCACCTCAAGCTCCACTCTGTTCTTCTATACTTCTAGCCAGTAACACACCATACACTGCAATTCTGAGTGTTTGCCCTGTAGAGCTAATCCATCAGTGTAAATAATGACATCGTCATCTCTGCCATGATACACTAACATTGTAAATAATGATATCATCATCTCTGCCATGATACACTAACATTGTAAATAATGATATCATCATCTCTGCCATGATACACTAACATTGTAAATAATGATATCATCATCTCTGCCATGATACACTAACATTGTAAATAATGATATCATCATCTCTGCCATGATACACTAACATTGTAAATAATGATATCATCATCTCTGCCATGATACACTAACATTGTAAATAATGATATCATCATCTCTGCCATGATACACTAACAGCACTAACTCTGTTAATGCTGTCAACCATTGTGCTCCTGACTGAGCCAGTTCTATACTACAAAATGTGACACTAAGAAACCACTAGCATGAAGCTGTCAACCATTGTGCTCCTGTCTCAGTTCTATACTACAAAATGTGACACTAAGAAACCGCTAGCATGAAGCTGTCAACCATTGTGCTCCTGTCTCAGTTCTATACTACAAAATGTGACACTAAGAAACCGCTAGCATGAAGCTGTCAACCATTGTGCTCCTGTCTCAGTTCTATACTACAAAATGTGACACTAAGAAACCACTAGCATGAAGCTGTCAACCATTGTGCTCCTGTCTCAGTTCTATACTACAAAATGTGACACTAAGAAACCACTAGCATGAAGCTGTCAACCATTGTGCTCCTGTCTCAGTTCTATACTACAAAATGTGACACTAAGAAACCACTAGCATGAAGCTGTCAACCATTGTGCTCCTGTCTCAGTTCTATACTACAAAATGTGACACTAAGAAACCACTAGCATGAAGCTGTCAACCATTGTGCTCCTGTCTCAGTTCTATACTACAAAATGTGACACTAAGAAACCGCTAACATGAATCTGTCAACCATTGTGCTCCTGTCTCAGTTCTATACTACAAAATGTGACACTAAGAAACTGCTAACATGAATCTGTCAACCATTGTGCTCCTGTCTCAGTTCTATACTACAAAATGTGACACTAAGAAACTGCTAGCATGAAGCTGTCAACCATTGTGCTCCTGTCTGAGCCAGTTCTATACTACAAAATGTGACACTAAGAAACCGCTAACATGAATCTGTCAACCATTGTGCTCCTGTCCTCAGTTCTATACTACAAAATGTGGACACTAAGAAACTGCTAGCATGAAGCTGTCAACCATTGTAGCTCCTGTCTCAGTTCTTATACTACAAAAATGTGACCACTAAGAAACCCGCTAGCATGAAGCTGTCAACCATTGTGCTCCTGTCTCAGTTCTATACTACAAAATGTGACACTAAGAAACCACTAGGCATGAAGCTGTCAACCATTGTGCTCTGTCTCAGTTCTATACTACAAAATGTGACACTAAGAAACCGCTAGCATGAAGCTGTCAACCATTGTGCTCCTGTCTCAGTTCTATACTACAAAATGTGACACTAAGAAACCGCTAGCATGAAGCTGTCAACCATTGTGCTCCTGTCTCAGTTCTATAACTACAAAATGTGACACTAAGAAACCGCTAGCATGAAGGCTGTCAACCATTGTGCTCCTGTCTCAGTTCTATACTGCAAAATGTGACACTAAGAAACCGCTAGCATGAAGCTGTCAACCATTGTGCTCCTGTCTCAGTTCTATACTGCAAAATGTGACACTAAGAAACCGCTAGCATGAAGCTGTCAACCATTGTGCTCCTGTCTGAGCCAGTTCTATACTACAAAATGTGACACTAAGAAACCACTAGCATGAATTCAACAAGTGCCAGCTTACCTCTGTGGATTCTGCTCATTGCCTCTATCGTTGCTATGCTTAATCATTTTATACCTGGCTATCTCCATTGGGTACCTGGTGATTTTAAACCCAGCATGTGAAATTCTGTGAACAGACAAGACATCTCTGGCTGTAGTATTCACCACTGTTAGGATACGAGTATGGCAAGTACACGAACCCTGACAGACATCACTAACACAAAACATCACATGTCATAACCGCACGGTTGGTTTTGTACTGACTTCCTGTCTATGTACATAGATGGAATGCTCACATCAAACTTGAGAATGTTCAGGGTTGATCATGTTGTGAGAGAATGTCCAGGACATGTAAATCATGTTGAAAGAATGTCCAGGACATATAGATCATGTTGTGAGAGAATGTCCAGGACATATAGATCATGTTGTGAGAGAATGTCCAGGACATATAGATCATGCTGTGAGAGAATATCCAGGACATATAGATCATGTTATGAGAGAGAATGTCCAGGACATGTAAATCATGTTGAAAGAATGTCCAGGACATACAGATCATGTTGTGAGAGAATGTCCAGGACATATAGATCATGTTGTGAGAGAATACATTCTGGGAGAAGATGAACACTGTTCTGTGGATGCTATATTCACTGGCACAGTATTTTCTGATAGAGACCTACAGTATTCTGAAAGAGACACGTATTGTTCAAATAGATGGACAGACAGACTGAACCAAACACCAATGACAAAAACAAGAAAGCGAACGTAGAGGAGTACGGGCCGCTGACCAGGGGGAACAACTTGAGTCTTGCACTTGAATTCACTGCCTTTGCCTACATCAAGTCCTTATGAGGACTGTAGGTCTTTATCAGGACCAACACAAGATAGATAGGAAAGATTCAGGCAGCACAAAAACAACCTCATCCGACAAACAGAGAGGAACCAATAAAACCAGTATGAACTAGGACTTACAGTCCACACAACCACAATCTCAACAATAATCACTGCTGAGGAGGCAGGTTTAACGAGACCGAATTTGGAATTTTTAAAATTTTTTAAAACATTGGAATTGGACAGAAACAAACAAACAAACAAACTTTATTTTCAAAGGGTAACAAATTGGGCACGCAAGCCCGTCTTACATTCGGCCCTTCCAATCACTCATCTTTCGTTCATCAATAGTGCATGATACATTCACATAGGAAAGAAACATGGTCAAATGAATGTTGTAAACATAAACAATGCATATTACCATGTTATGAGACACATCCCCCACCCACCACACATCCCCCCACACACACACACCCCCAGGCACACATACATTCCCCCACCCACCCACACACATCCTTCCACCTACCCACATCTCCCCACCCACATACACATCCCCCACCCATGATACACACCCCCCACCCACCACACACACACCCACCACCCACACACACACATACCCCCACCCACACACCCCAGGCACACATATACATCCTTCCACCTACCCACATCTCCCCAAGCACACACACATCCCCCATCCACCATAACCCATACACACACACTCACCCACATATGCTCCACCACCCACCCACAAACCCCCAACCACCCAGCCAAACACATATCCCCCAACCACACATCCCCCCTCCCACCCACACATATCCCCCACCCACACACACATCCACCACGCATACTCACATCTCCCACACCCATCCCCCACACCACCTACACACACCCCCACCCACACATCCTCACTGACCCACACATCTCACTGCCACCAACACCCACCCAAAAACATACCCCCATCCACACATACCACCCACACACATATCCCCTCATCCACACACACAACCCCACCCCCCACACATTTCCCCACCCACCCTCACATTCCCCCCATACACACATTCCTCATTCACCCACACATCCCCCACTTACACACACATCCCCCACCCACACACATCTCTCCAGCCACACACACATCCCCACCCATACAACCATCCCCCACCCACACATCCATCCTCCAACCCACAAAGACATTTCCCCACACCTATCCCCACCACACACATCCCCACGCACCCACACACACACATCCTCACATCTAGATACATACATGATGCCTCACAAAATCACTGAAGCTAATATGAATCCCACACTTTACACGCACATACACTGACGATTATCCTGAGCAACTCACAAAAATCTAAAAAATGGAGGAACAATTTTACATATACATTGTGTAACGTTAAAAAATAGTGATGCTCCCACACATAGAGACAGGCACACAAACACACATACACACACTTTCACTCTCACACCCACTCTCTTTCTCATTCACACTCACTCACTCTCTCACTCTAGAGTAAAGTACGTGTTCATATTATCAACCTTTCAATATACTCAAATCACTACACTCGTGTACACGTTGCACATAACACATGGCATACATACAACAGTATAACTGGACACGTCTTCACATGTAAGGAAGCGATTCAACCCTCAGAAAGACAGTCGTACCTGCTGGCCATATCATCATCTTCACCACCCCAGCCAAAATACATGTTGGAGAAGCCATTCATTTTTTCAAACTGTGCTTTGCTGACGGCACTGACTCCTCCATAGATTCCAGAATAAGGCAGTCTGAAAGAGAAGTCACACAGATTGCCACAGGTCACCACATGAAAGAAAAGTCACACATGGCATGTCAAACTCAATCTGATGATAGCTCTAAAGGTTTGTGGATAATGTTAGCACAGTGTGGATTTCTGCCATAGTGGCCCTGGTGGCTAGCGAGTCTGCCTGCTGCTCCAAGGGCCATGTGATCAAATAGCCACTGAGGTGTATTGTTACAACAGTGGACTACCATGGCAACCCAGGGTCATGTGATCAAATAGCCACCGCCTGAGGTGTATTGTTACAACAGACCAGGACTGCCATGGCAACCCAGGGCCACATGAGTACCAGCAAACCTCGTGGCATGCTATTGCACACACCAACCATTGAGTGCTTGTTGCACTATACAATGTGGGGCTAGCACAAGATGACCGCTGGACTATACAATGTGGGGCTAGCACCAGATGACCGCTGCACTATACAATGTGGGGCTAGCACCAGGTGACCGCTGGACTATACAATGTGGGGCTAGCACCAGGTGACCGCTGGACTATACAATGTGGGGCTAGCACCAGGTGACCGCTGGACTATACAATGTGGGGCTAGCACCAGGTGACCGCTGGACTATACAATGTGGGGCTAGCACCAGGTGACCGCTGGACTATACAATGTGGGGCTAGCACCAGGTGACCGCTGGACTATACAATGTGGGGCTAGCACCAGGTGACCGCTGGACTATACAATGTGGGGCTAGCACCAGGTGACCGCTGGACTATACAATGTGGGGCTAGCACCAGGTGACCGCTGGACTATACAATGTGGGGCTAGCACCAGGTGACCGCTGGACTATACAATGTGGGGCTAGCACCAGGTGACCGCTGGACTATACAATGTGGGGCTAGCACCAGGTGACCGCCAGCCTGGTAGCATGGTGGCTAGATGCTGGCCTGCCGTCCCAGTAACCCTGGGTTAAATTCAAGGGGAATTGACAACACTGAGCTGGCCTGCCAAGTCGGGCCCTTCCTAGCACGAGTCACAGATGTCTGGGCAAGTAGAGGTGGCCGGCTTGGCATTGACCCACCACCCAGCCAGTGGTCTACACAAGCATGGGTGCCAGTGGAGGCATGTAAGAGGGTTGTTTTATTTACTGTGATGTCTACACAAGCATGGGTCCCAGTGGAGGCATGTAAGAGGGTTGTTTGATTTACTGTGATGTCTACACAAGCATGGGTCCCAGTGGAGGCATGTAAGAGGGTTGTTTGATTTACTGTGATGTCTACACAAGCATGGGTGCCAGTGGAGGCGTGTAAGGGGATTGTTTGATTTACTGTGGTGTCACCAATATAGAAACTGAGAAGTGTAGGTCAGCTGTACAAACCACAATCATATTTCTTCACCTTCGGTGCCATTTGTGTGCCTTCCTCTGTATCTTCATGCAACCCCCTTCCACCCCCCCCCCCTCTCTCTCTCCCTCTCTCTCTCTCACATTGTTTTCATTTTGTTGATCTATCTGAATGTAGTCATTATAGTATCTTCCCTGTGGTTTATATGTTGTGTTTTCTTATTGTTTGCTGATGAAGGCTTGCCACCACAACACACTCTGTTTGTCCATAAAAATGCTATTTTGTAAAACCGCTCTATACTTGATGTTTCTGTAATGTTCACATTTCTGCAGTTTTTACTCATCTGTTTTACCATGGACCCAACACGTATTAAGGTGTGTACAACGATCATGGACTTTTATTTAACTTTAGTCTAGATTTGAGAATACAATTATGGCTGTGAAGACTTCAGAACGAGGCAGGATGTCAGCTAGATGCCACACTGAGGCAATCTTCCACAAATTGTAGTGGATGTGTTCCTGGCTTGTGATGGCGCCTGTCAAATTCTGTGACATTTGTACAGCTTCATCTGTAGCAGTAGTATACTCTCCAGCACAGGCAGGATGTCAGCTAGATGCCACACTGAGGCAATCTTCCACAAATTGTAGTGGATGTGTTCCTGGCTTGTGATGGCGCCTGTCAAATTCTGTGACATTTGTACAGCTTCATCTGTAGCAGTAGTATACTCTCCAGCACAGGCAGGATGTCAGCTAGATGCCACACTGAGGCAATCTTCCACAAGTTGTAGTGGATGTGTTCCTGGCTTGTGATGGCGCCTGTCAAATTCTGTGACATTTTGAACAGCTTCATCTGTAGCAGTAGTATACTCTCCAGCACTGGCTCAATGTCCTGGCAGAATACGGCAGGCAGCAGTCACCAGACCACAAACAATTCTTGTGTCCCCATCGCTTGCTCCCAGCATGAAAGTGTTGTCTGTCTGTGGGCTGAGGTATATCAGACATTTGTTGGATTGTGTGCACAATTAACTTTGAGACTGTACACATGCTGTGAACAACTGAGATGTAGAATATGGTATGTCTGAGGTAGATGACTGATGACTGGCTCATTCCTGGGACAGCTCAGCTCAATACAAAAACGTATCCATGGCAGAGGTGTGAGAGGGAATGTATCAACCGCTTCACAGACTATCAGTGATATCATACAGATGCAAGAGACTATAAATGACAGATGTAAGTAAACAATTAATGTCAGAAACTTAACAGAGGCTGTGTCAATGTCATATGTAAGGGAACAATCAATGACAGGGATACAAGAGAGACTGTATCAACAACAAATGAAAGATAGACATCATCTATGGCCAAGACATATAACAGACTAAAACAGTAACTAAACAAACAAACTCCAGAATGGATAACAAGTACCTGTAGTTAAATTTATCTATGGCTGCTGACAAATGCCTGGGCATCTCCGGGCAAGAATAGATATTTCTATCGTTTTCAGGAATGAGATCGACATCGTGGAACACGCAACACTGGTAGTCGTATTTCTTCATGGCCTCCGCGTAGCCAATGTTCATTAACATCGCCCTGTTGAATTTACCTGGCAATGCCTGTCAGATACACACATGAGAAATATAACAGTGGTTATGACACTCTTGTACACATGAGAAATATAACAGTGGTTATGACACTCTTGTAGCTTATCACTTGTACACATGAGAAATATAACAGTGGTTATGACACTCTTATAGCTTATCACTTGTACACATGAGAAATATAACAGTGGTTATGACACTCTTATAGCTTATCACTTGTACACATGAGAAATATAACAGTGGTTATGACACTCTTATAGCTTATCACTTGTACACATGAGAAATATAACAGTGGTTATGACACTCCTGTAGCTTATCACTGGTACACATGAGAAATATAACAGTGGTTATGAAATTCTTGTAGCTTATCACTGGTACACATGAGAAGATTATGCTAATGACAGGTAACATAGCCAGGTATGTCATGTGGATTATGCTAATGAGATGACACAGCCAGGCACATCATGTGGATTATGCTACTGAGATGACACAGCCAGGCACATCATGTGGATTATGCTAATGAGATGACACAGCCAGGTATGCCATGTGGATTATGCTAATGAGATGACACAGCCAGGCACATCATGTGGATTATGCTAATGAGATGACACTGCCAGGTATGCCATGTGGATTATGCTAATGAGATGACACAGCCAGGCACATCATGTGGATTATGCTAATGAGATGACACTGCCAGGTATGTCATGTGGATTATGCTAATGAGATGACACAGCCAGGTATTCCATGTGGATTATGCTAATGAGATGACACAGCCAGGTATGTCATGTGGATTATGCTAATGAGATGACACAGCCAGACACATCATGTGGATTATGCTAATGAGATGACACTGCCAGGCATGTTATTGGATTATGCTAATGAGATGACACAGCCAGGCATGTTATTAGATTTATGTTTACTTGTAAGCATTCAGCTGAATAACTGTTTCTTCCAAGGAAAGAAGGGTATGGTAAAGTACAACTGACTAGTGATATTCTTCAGAGACAAATGACACTGACAGTTTGACTGAAATCAATGAACGTAGATGTTATTGTTGTGAGTGTGAGGTCACTAGACTGTTGAACTGATACTAAGTAGATCACTGAACAACCATGCACTGTTATCAGCCTGCAGCAGTAACACACTTTGTGTTCATTGTTGTCAATAGGTTTTAGAATTAATAGTAAGTCACTGAACAACCACGCACTGGTATCAGCCTGAGGCAGTAATACACTTTGTATTCACAGTTGTCAATAGGTTTTAGAATTGATACTAAGTCACTGAATGACCACACGCTGGAATCAGCCTGTGGCAGTAATACACTTTGTATTCATTGTTGTCAATAGGTTTTAGGATTGATACTAAGTCACTGATCAGCCACGCACTATTACCAATGTGTCGCCCTAACAGTGTTCCACACAGATCCATACACCTCCAGCTGGCTATTTAATCCTGCATAATTACATTACCAGATCTGTATAACGTGGGCAGATGTGCCCCACTAATCCCATTTTAGCCTAAACAGGCAGATTTGTATGGTATTTATATTTCATTGTCAGGATATTGTCAGTGGAACATCAGCTAATCAATGCACAGAACACAGCTAGAAGAAAACACACTTCAAACAGCACAGACTGCCATCAGACACCATTCCCACACTTTGAGGCCTGTCTGTCTGTCTGTCCGTTCATCCGTCCGTACGTATGTATACATATTTTGGCCACAACGTCCATGCTGTGACATGTGGTCATCTTCTAGTCAAGCTGACCGTCTACCTCTGGTGTGTTGGTCATTCATGTATTCTGTACCTGGCTTGTCTACACTGAGATCAGCGGTCATGAAGCTTGGTTACTATACATTATCACTAATGGTGTCTGTTGGTATTAGTAACAGAACTGAGCCCTGACTACAAGTGCTACCAGCAGACTAAATGAATGGAGATGTACAGTCAAGACAATGACACAGACAGACATACTGGCTACATACTACAAGTGCTGTAAGATGCGTAATGAATGGTGATGTACTGTCAAGACAAAGACGACACAAACAGACATACTGGCTACATACTACAAGTGCTACCAGCTGCCTAAATGAATGGAGATGTATAGTCAAGACAATGACGACACAGACAGACATACTGGCTACATACTACAAGTGCTACCAGCTGCCTAAATGAATAGAGATGTATAGTCAAGACAATGACGACACAGACAGACATACTGGCTACATACTACAAGTGCTACCAGCTGCCTAAATGAATGGAGATGTACAGTCAAGACAATGATGACACAGACATACTGGCTACATACTACAAGTGCTACCAGCTGCCTAAATGAATGGAGATGTACAGTCAAGACAATGATAACACAGACAGACATACTGGCTACATACTAAAAGTGCTACCAGATGCCTAAATGAATGGAGATGTATAGTCAAGACAATGACGACACAGACAGACATACTGGCTACATACTACAAGTGCTACCAGCTGCCTAAATGAATGGAGATGTACAGTCAAGACAATGATGACACAGACATACTGGCTACATACTAAAAGTGCTACCAGCTGCCTAAATGAATGGAGATGTACAGTCAAGACAATGATGACACAGACAGACATACTGGCTACATACTAAAAGTGCTACCAGCTGCCTAAATGAATGGAGATGTATAGTCAAGACAATGACGACACAGACAGACATACTGGCTACATACTAAAAGTGCTACCAGCTGCCTAAATGAATGGAGATGTACAGTCAAGACAATGATGACACAGACAGACATACTGGCTACATACTACAAGTGCTACCAGCTGCCTAAATGAATGGTGATGTACTGTCAAGACAAAGACGACACAAACAGACATACTGGCTACATACTACAAGTGCTACCAGCTGCCTAAATGAATGGTGATGTACAGTCAAGACAATGATGACACACATACTGGCTACATACTAAAAGTGCTACCAGCTGCCTAAATGAATGGAGATGTATAGTCAAGACAATGACGACACAGACAGACATACTGGCTACATACTAAAAGTGCTACCAGCTGCCTAAATGAATGGAGATGTACAGTCAAGACAATGATGACACAGACAGACATACTGGCTACATACTACAAGTGCTACCAGCTGCCTAAATGAATGGTGATGTACTGTCAAGACATAGACGACACAAACAGACATACTGGCTACATACTACAAGCGCTACCAGCTGCCTAAATGAATGGTGATGTACAGTCAAGACAATGATGACACCAACAGACATATTGGCTACCTTTGCCATGAAGAAAGTAATGTATGCATAAATGATGAATACTTTTTATTCTTAATTAAGAGCGTCGGTGCCTTGTAGCTGGTCCTTGGTAGAACATTCATCTTATCCACCAACATCTTCCTCTTATCTATGGAGATGTACCATCAAGACAAGACAATGACCACACAGACAGACATCCTGATGTAACCATGTAACACAGCCAGCCAACCGTATCAATGACAAAATCTTCCTCTATCTGTGGAGATGTACCACCAAGACAAGACAATGACCAAACAGACAGACATACTGATGTAACCATGTAACACCGCCAGCTAACCGTATCAATGACAAAATCTTCCTCTATCTGTGGAGATGTACCATCAAGACAAGACAAGAACCACACAGACAGACATCATGATGTAACCATGTAACACCGCCAGCTAACCGTATCAATGACAAAATCTTCCTCTATCTGTGGAGATGTACCATCAAGACAAGACAATGACCACACAGACAGACATACTGATGTAACCATGTAACACCGCCAGCTAACCGTATCAATGACAAAATCTTCCTCTATCTATGGAGATGTACCATCAAGACAAGACAATGATGCCATAGACAGACATACTGATGTAACCATGTAACACAGCCAGCTAACTAACCTGATCAATGACAAAATCTTCCTCTATCTATGGAGATGTACCATCAAGACAAGACAATGACCACACAGACAGACATACTGATGTAACCATGTAACACAGCCAGCCAACCGTATCAATGACAAAATCTTCCTCTATCTATGGAGATGTACCATCAAGACAAGACAATGACCACACAGACAGACATACTGATGTAACCATGTAACACAGCCAGCTAACCTGATCGATGACAAAAATGCCGTAGTCAAGCTGCTGCCTGGCCAACATGGGGTGCAGATTCTTCAGCAATATTTTTAAATGCTCTTCCCGATTCCTGTAAGGTATCACAATAGCTACTTTGTAGCGAGCGAGGCAGTCAGGAGGTTTGTAACGACCACCAGGCTGCAGTCCTGGGTTTTCTTTGGCTATCTCCTCCCAAGAAGATGCTTCCTTGTATGTTGCCAAAGCTCCATCTGAAAATGCAAGACAATGACATTTAATGCTGAACCTCCCAGCTACACAAGACAATCACATGGAATACTGAACCTACTAGCTACACAAGACAATGACATGGGATGTTGAAATTCCCACCTACATAAGACAATGACATGTAGTACTGAACCTCCCAGCTACACAAGACAATGACATGTAATGCTGAACCTCCCAGCTACATAAAACAATGACATGTAATGCTAAACCTCCCAGCTACACAAGACAACCACATATAATGCTAAACTCCCAGCTACACAAGACAATGAGATGGAATGCTGAACCTCCCAGCTACACAAGACAATCACATGTAATGCTGAACCTCCCAGCTACACAAGACAATCACATGTAATGCTGAACCTCCCAGCTACATAAGACAATGACATGTAATGCTGAACCTCCCAGCTACACAAGACAACCACATATAATGCTAAACTCCCAGCTACACAAGACAATGAGATGGAATGCTGAACCTCCCAGCTACACAAGACAATCACATGTAATGCTGAACCTCCCAGCTACACAAGACAATCACATGTAATGCTGAACCTCCCAGCTACACAAGACAATGACATGTAATGCTGAACCTCCCAGCTACACAAGACAACCACATATAATGCTAAACTCCCAGCTACACAAGACAATGAGATGGAATGCTGAACCTCCCAGCTACACAAGACAATCACATGTAATGCTGAACCTCCCAGCTAATAAGACAATGACATGGAATGCTAAACCTCCCAGCTACACAAGACAATCACATGTAATGATAAACCTCCCAGCTAATAAGACAATGACATGGAATGCTAAACCTCCCAGCTACACAAGACAATCACATGTAATGATAAACCTCCCAGCTAATAAGACAATGAGATGGAATGCTGAACCTCCCAGCTACACAAGACAATCACATGTAATGCTGAACCTCCCAGCTAATAAGACAATGACATGGAATGCTAAACCTCCCAGCTACACAAGACAATCACATGTAATGATAAACCTCCCAGCTAATAAGACAATGACATGGAATGCTAAACCTCCCAGCTACACAAGACAATCACATGGAATGCTGAACCTCCCAGCTACACAAGACAATCACATGTAATGCTGAACCTACCAGCTACACAAGACAATCACATGAAATGCTGAACCTCCCAGCTACAGAAGACATGACATGGAATACTGAATCTATCAGCTACATGACCAGACCACAGACAAAGAGATCCCTGCTACATGATCTGACTACAGACAGATTTCTGCTACATGATCTGACTACAGACAGATCCCTGCTACATGACCTGACCACAGACAGACAATACAGACATACAGATCCTACTACATAAAATGACCACAGACAGACATATCCCTGCTACATGCCCTGACTACAGATAGACAGATCCGTTCTACATAACCTGACTACAGACAGGCAGATTCCTGCTACAAGCCCTGACTACAGACAGACATATCCCTGCTACATGACCTGACCACAGACAGACAGATCCCTGTTACATGACAAGACCACAAACAGACAGATCCCTGCTACATGACCTGACCACAGACAGATCCCTGCTACATGACCTGACCACAGACAGATCCCTGCTACATGACCTGACCACAGACAAACAGATCCCTGCTACATGACCTGACCACAGACAGATCCCTGCTACATGACCTGACCACTGACAGACAGATGTCTGCTACATGACCTGACCACAAACAGATCCCTGCTACATGACCTGACCACAGACAGATCCCTGCTACATGACCTGACCACAGACAGACAGATCTTTGCTACATGACCTGACCACAGACAGATCCCTGCTACATGACCTGACCACAGACAGATTTCTGTTACATGACCTGACCACAGACAGACAGATCCCCACTACATGGCCTGACCACAGACAGATCCCTGCTACATGACCTGACCACAGACAGACAGATCCCTGCTACATGAACTGACCACAGACAGACAGATCCCTGCTAACATGATCTGACTACAAACAGACATATCCCTGCTACATGACCTGACTACAAAAAGACAGATCCCTGCTACATGACCTGACCACAGACAGACAGACATCCCTGCTACATGACCTGACCACAGACAGACAGACATCCCTGCTACATGACCTGACCACAGACAGACAGACATCCCTGCTACATGACCTGACTACAAACAGACAGATGTCTGCTACATGACCTGACTACAAAAAGACAGATCCCTGCTACATGACCTGACCACAGACAGACATATCCCTGCTACATGACCTGACTACAAACAGACAGATCCCTGCTACATGACCTGACCACAGACAGACATATCCCTGCTACATGACATGACTACAAACAGACAGATGTCTGCTACATGACCTGACTACAAAAAGACAGATCCCTGCTACATGACCAGACCACAGACAGACAGACATCCCTGCTACATGACCTGACTACAAACAGACAGATGTCTGCTACATGACCTGACTACAAAAAGACAGATCCCTGCTACATGACCTGACCACAGACAGACATATCCCTGCTACATGACCTGACTACAAACAGACAGATCCCTGCTACATGACCTGACCACAGACAGACATATCCCTGCTACATGACATGACTACAAACAGACAGATGTCTGCTACATGACCTGACTACAAAAAGACAGATCCCTGCTACATGACCTGACCACAGACAGACAGATCCCTGCTACATGACCTGACAATAGACAGACAAAATGCCAGATGTGAAAGAGAAGCCAAGATGAATCATCTACAGATGATTCTTATCAAACTCCCCCCACTCAGACTGATCTACTAATACCCACCAGCACTTTCCCCTGTGCGGTATACTATGATCTGGTTGTGCTGTGTAAGGCAACGTGGCACACATAGATAAGCAGGAGTTTAGAGTGTTCAGCTGTGTCAGCTGCTTGCTCTCACCAGTTGCTCTCACACCTCGTGCACAAACAGGAAAGGGGTGACAACACATCATCTCAACAAGCTGGCCTACAGCTTCCCCCACACAGGCCCTACACAAGGCCATGGTGCTACCCCAGCAGATATTGCTGTAATGGTGTTGCATGCTAGGGACTTCATACTGTAGATGAGGTTACCGGCTGCCTTCCTCAGAAATATTCTGTATCTAAGTCACAGCAAAGTCTGGTACTTGGTTAGTCATTCTGTTCCCCCCACACCATGCCATCACTTGGGCTGTGTCACCTGGGCTGTGACTGCTTGCTTCAATTATTCCCCCACACCATGCCATCACCAGGGCTGTGTCATCTGGGTTGTGACTGCTTGCTTCAATTATTCCCCCACACCATGCCATCACCAGGGCTGTGTCACCTGGGCTGTGACTGCTTGCTTCAATTATTCCCCCACACCATGCCATCACCTGGGCTGTGACTGATTGCTTCAATTATTCCCCCACACCATGCCATCACCTGGGCTGTGTCTGATTGCTTCAATTATTCCCCCACACCATGCCATCACCTGGGCTGTGACTGCTTGCTTCAATTATTCCCCCACACCATGCCATCACCTGGGCTGTGTCTGATTGCTTCAATTATTCCCCCACACCATGCCATCACCTGGGCTGTGACTGATTGCTTCAATTATTCCCCCACACCATGCCATCACCTGGGCTGTGTCTGATTGCTTCAATTATTCCCCCACACCATGCCATCACCTGGGCTGTGACTGCTTGCTTCAATTATTCCCCCACACCATGCCATCACCAGGGCTGTGACTGATTGCTTCAATTATTCCCCCACACCATGCCATCACCTGGGCTGTGACTGATTGCTTCAATTATTCCCCCACACCATGCCATCACCTGGGCTGTGACTGCTTGCTTCAATTATTCCCCCACACCATGCCATCACCTGGGCTGTGACTGATTGCTTCAATTATTCCCCCATACCATGCCATCACCTGGGCTGTGACTGATTGCTTCAATTATTCCCCCACACCATGCCATCACCTGGGCTGTGACTGATTGCTTCAATTATTCCCCCACACCATGCCATCACCTGGGCTGTGTCTGATTGCTTCAATTATTCCCCCACACCATGCCATCACCTGGGCTGTGTCACCTGGGCTGTGTCACCTGGGCTGTGACTGCTTGCTTCAATTATTCCCCCACACCATGCCATCACCTGGGCTGTGACTGATTGCTTCAATTATTCCCCCACACCATGCCATCACCTGGACCGTGACTGCTTGCTTCATTTATTGAAGCCAAAACCCGCAGCCACAAAACATCAAACAATAAACAACAAAACAGTCAAACCAAGTCACAAACTAGACACAGCTGGTACACACACATTGGACAGCTAATCACAAACTAGACATAGCTGGTACACACACATATTGGACAGCTAATCACAAACTAGACATAGCTGGTACACACACATATTGGACAGCTAATCACAAACTAGACATAGCTGGTACACACACATATTGGACAGCAAATCACAAACTAGACACAGCTGGTACACACACATTGGACAGCTAATCACAAACTAGACATAGCTGGTACACACACATATTGGACAGCTAATCACAAACTAGACATAGCTGGTACACACACATTGGACAGCTAATCACAAACTAGACATAGCTGGTACACACACATATTGGACAGCTAATCACAAACTAGACACAGCTGGTACACACACATTGGACAGCTAATCACAAACTAGACATAGCTGGTACACACACATATTGGACAGCTAATCACAAACTAGACACAGCTGGTACACACACATTGGACAGCTAATCACAAACTAGACACAGCTGGTACACACACATTGGACAGCTAATCAGAAACTAGACACAGCTGGTACACACACACATTGGACAGCTAATCACAAACTAGACATAGCTGGTACACATACACATTGGACAGCTAATCACAAACTAGACATAGCTGGTACACACACACATTGGACAGCTAATCACAAACTAGACATAGCTGGTACACACACATATTGGACAGCTAATCACAAACTAGACACAGCTGGTACACACACATTGGACAGCTAATCACAAACTAGACACAGCTGGTACACACACATATTGGACAGCTGATCACAAACTAGACACAGCGGGTACACACACTTGGACAGCTAATCACAAACTAGACACAGCTGGTACACACACATTGGACAGCTAATCAGAAACTAGACACAGCTGTACACACACACATTGGACAGCTATCACAAAACTAGACCCAGCTGGCAACACACACACATTGACAGCTAATCACAACTAGACATAGCTGGTACACACACATATTGGACAGCTAATCACAAACTAGACATAGCTGGTACACACACATATTGGACAGCTAATCACAAACTAGACACAGCTGGTACACACACATTGGACAGCTAATCACAAACTAGACACAGCTGGTACACACACATTGGACAGCTAATCACAAACTAGACACAGCTGGTACACACACACATTGGACAGCTAATCACAAACTAGACACAGCTGGCACACACACACATTGGACAGCTAATCACAAACTAGACACAGCTGGTACACACACACATTGGACAGCTAATCACAAACTAGACACAGCTGGTACACACCACACATTGGACAGCTAATCACAAACTAGACACAGCTGGTACACACACATTGGACAGCTAATCACAAACTAGACACAGCTGGTACACACACATTGGACAGCTAATCATAAACTAGACACAGCTGGTACACACACATTGGACAGCTAATCACAAACTAGACACAGCTGGCACACACACACATTGGACAGCTAATCACAAACTAGACACAGCTGGTCACACACACATTGGACAGCTAATCACAAACTAGACACAGCTGGTCACACACACATTGGACAGCTAATCACAAACTAGACACAGCTGGTACACACACATTGGACAGCTAATCACAAACTAGACACAGCTGGTACACACACATTGGACAGCTAATCACAAACTAGACACAGCTGGTACACACACATTGGACAGCTAATCACAAACTAGACACACTGGTACACACACATATTGGACAGCTATCAGAAACTAGACAGCAAGCTGGTACACACACATTGGACAGCTAATCATAAACTAGACACAGCTGGCTACACACACATTGGACAGCTAATCATAAACTAGACACAGCTGGCTACACACACACCATTGGACAGCTAATCACAACTAGACACAGCTGGTACACACACATTGGACAGCTAATCATAAACTAGACGCAGCTGGTACACACACATTGGACAGCTAATCATAAACTAGACACAGCTTGCTCACACACATTGGACAGCTAATCACAAACTAGACATAGCTGTTACACACACACACACACACACATTGGACAGCTAATCACAAACTAGACACAGCTGGTACACACACACATTGGACAGCTAATCATAAACTAGACACAGCTAGCACACACACACACACACATTGGACAGCTAATCACAAACTAGACACAGCTAGCACACACACACACACACATTGGACAGCTAATCACAAACTAGACACAGCTAGCACACACACACACACACACACACACATTGGACAACTAATCACAAACTAGACACAGCTAACACACACACACACACACATTGGACAGCTAATCACAAACTAGACACAGCTGCTACACACACATATTGGACAGCTAATCACAAACTAGACACAACTGGTACACACACATTGGACAGCTAATCATAAACTAGACGCAGCTGGTACACACACATTGGACAGCTAATCATAAACTAGACACAGCTGGCTCACACACATTGGACAGCTAATCACAAACTAGACACAGCTGCTACACACACACACATTGGACAGCTAATCACAAACTAGACACAGCTGGTACACACACATTGGACAGCTAATCATAAACTAGACGCAGCTGGTACACACACATTGGACAGCTAATCATAAACTAGACACAGCTTGCTCACACACATTGGACAGCTAATCACAAACTAGACATAGCTGGTACACACACACACACACACATTGGACAGCTAATCACAAACTAGACACAGCTGGTACACACACACATTGGACAGCTAATCATAAACTAGACACAGCTAGCACACACACACACACACATTGGACAGCTAATCACAAACTAGACACAGCTAGCACACACACACACACACATTGGACAGCTAATCACAAACTAGACACAGCTAGCACACACACACACACACACATTGGACAACTAATCACAAACTAGACACAGCTAACACACACACACACACACACACACACATTGGACAGCTACTCACAAACTAGACACAGCTGCTACACACACATTGGACAGCTAATCATAAACTAGACACAGCTAGCACACACACACACATTGAACAGCTAATCACAAACTAGACACAGCTAGCACACACACACACACACATTGGACAGCTAATCACAAACTAGACACAGCTAGCACACACACACACATTGGACAGCTAATCACAAACTAGACACAGCTAGCACACACACACATTGGACAGCTAATCACAAACTAGACACAGCTAGCACACACACACACACACATTGGACAACTAATCACAAACTAGACACAGCTAACACACACATTGGACAACTAATCACAAACTAGACAGTTGGTACACACACACATTGGACAGCTAATCACAAACTAGACACAACTGGCACACACACATTGGACAGCTAATCACAAACTAGACACAGCTGGTAGACACACATTGGACAGCTAATCACAAACTAGACACAGCTGGTACACACACATTGGACAGCTAATCATAAACTAGACACAGCTGGTACACACACATTGGACAGCTAATCACAAACTAGACACAGCTAGGCACACACACATTGGACAACTAATCACAAACTAGACACAGCTGTTACACACACATTGGACAACTAATCACAACTAGACACAGCTGGTACACACACATGGAACTAATCACAAACTAACACAGCTGGTACACACACATTGGACAACTAATCACAAACTAGACACGAGCTGGTCACACACACCATTGGACAGCTAATCACAACTAGACACAGCTGGAAACACAAAACCATTTGGAAAACTAATCACAAACAAAAGACACAGCTGGTACACACAAAATTGGACACTAATCACAAACTAGACACAGCGGGTTACACAACAAAAACAAAAATTGGAAAAAGCAAATTACAAACTGGGACACAGGGGTAAAACCAATTTGGAAAAAGGGTTATCAAAAAAACTGGGGAACAGTTTTACACACAAAAAGGAAAAAAGTTTAATCCAAACTAAAACCAGTGGAACCAAATTGGGCAGGTTTTTTACAAATTTGACCAAATGGAAAACACAACATTTGGAAAAGCTAATCAAAACTGGCCCAAAACTGGATGCCTATAAGCTAAAAAGGAAAAAATAGGGAAAAAAAAAGGGAAAGGGAAGGGAATAAAGGGATTTTTTAATTGGGGACCAAATGGATTTTGCCCGGGGGGGAAACTAAGGGAACAAAATTTAATTTTTTACCAACCCCAAAAAAAGGGAAAATTTTTACCGGGCCCCGCCTTTTTTTTCAAGACTAGATTTGTTTTTGGGTTTTAACCAAATTTGTCGTTTGGATTTTAATAAGTTTTTTTTGGGACTTCAAGTGGTTTAAAAACGGAGGAAATTTTTTAAAAACTTTTGGACAAGAAATCCCCAAAACTAGAAATTAAATCAAACCTTAACAAGGTCGAAAAGTAGGGGGGTTTTAAAAATTTACTAATAAAGGGGGAAAAAGGCCCGGTTTTTTAACTGTACCTTAAAATAGTTTTGGTCCCGGGGGGGCCGTCTATTAGTCCCACTAAAATTAATTGGGTTGTTTTTCTGAAATTACCAATTAAAAAAAACGGGGGGGTTCTTTTCCAGCCAGTCCCATTTCTTTAATCAATTCTTGGATAGGCTTTTTGGGTTTTCTTTTAACTACAAATTTAAAGTCGGGGTTGGGTGGTTTTTTCTAAGTTATATAATTCCAAAACCCATTTGGTCTCTTTTCGGGGCAGGTCCCCACCAACAAAAATTGGACAGGTTTTTAATTTTTAAAAAAACTAACCCCAAGTTAATAAATTTCCTTTTCCATTATGTCCTCTCCCAATAAGCCTGGGAGGTGGTGATTGACCATCTCACACAATCACCAGTCGTGGATAAGGCCGGTGTTCTTGTCTCAGTCATGTCACCATCTCACACAATCAGTCGTGGATCACGGCGGTGGCTCTTGTCTCAGTTATGTCACCATCTCACACAATCACCAGTCGTGGATCATGGTGGTGGCTCTTGTCTCAGTTATGTCACCATCTCATACAATCACCAGTCATGGATCAGGGCAGTGTTCTTGTCTCAGTCATGTCACCATCTCATACAATCACCAGTCGTGGATCACGGCGGTGGCTCTTGTCTCAGTTATGTCACCATCTCACACAATCACCAGTCGTGGATCACGGTGGTGGCTCTTGTCTCAGTTATGTCACCATCTCACACAATCACTAGTCATGGATCAGGGCAGTGTTCTTGTCTCAGCTATGCCGTGTGACATTAAGTTTGCCAATTTATATTTTTTCATAAAGTCGGCTATATATTCTATATTTCATAAAGTCGGCTATATATTCTATATTTCATAAAGTTGGCTATATATTCTATATTTCATAAAGTTGGCTATATATTCTATATTTCATAAAGTTGGCTATATATTCTATATTTCATAAAGTTGGCTATACATTCTATATTTCATAAAGTTAGCTATATATTCTATATTTCATAAAGTTGGGCTATATATTCTATATTTCATAAAGTTGGCTATATATTCTATATTTCATAAAGTTGGCTATATATTCTATATTTCATAAAGTTGGCTATATATTCTATATTTCATAAAGTTGGCTATATATTCTATATTTCATAAAGTTGGGTATATATTCTATATTTCATAAAGTTGGCTATATATTCTATATTTCATTAAAGTTAGCTATATATTGTATATTTCATGAACCCTTTACCGGGCAAAACGCCCAAGAGCGTTTTTACCCCCGAAACCGGGCAAACCGTCCGAAAGCGTCTGACTATTATGCATTGTAAAAACGCGATCTCTCGGCTTTCAGAGACTTCTGATTGTCAACTTTCAGTTTTGCAGATAGCTTGACAACATGGCTGCCATTCGCAAGCATGTACTTGAACGCATTTTTTAAAATAGTTTTTGGGGGTTTTACGTTTTGTATTTAAAAATGGATTTCGACACTTCTTCAAATGATGGAGATTTCGCTGGGTTCAATTTAAGTGACATTGAAGGGCACGAAGTTGACTATTAATCGGAGCTAGATATCAGTGATCAACGTTACTTTGCATTAGCAGTCATGAGTCGGACTTAAAAGAAAGTGATTCTGATTCTGAAAATGTGCTTGTAAATTGCCGTATAATGACTGACAATCACAAACAATATATTGTATTTTGTAAATATTTGTGTTCATGTGTGGATTACCGGCAACATTCACATGAGTAAAATAACCTGCATGCTTTTTACTTTTATGTGATGATTTTACTATCGTAACCCGAAATTTCACCGAACCTCAAAATTCTTCTTGCCCGTTCGAGGCTACAAAACAGACAAACGTCTGCCCGGTAAAGGGTTAAAGTTAGCATATATCCCATACAGGGCATTGCAATCAAGTCAACATTTACTGGCTGTGATTGACTAGGCAATTTTCACATTTAGTAGTTTGCCATGAGAGGAATCACCATTGGGGTACAATACATCAATAACATTAGATATGCGGATGACACAGTATTGATTGCAGACTATGAGCAGGATCTGCAACATTTAGTAGATACGGTTGTTGCACACAGTAAACAAATAGGGTTATAATTAAATTGTAAGAAGACACAGATTATGGTCGTCACTAGAAAGAAGGAAAAACCACAATGTAATATACCAGTAAATGGGAATATTCTTAAACAAGTGAATCAGTACAATTATCTCAGAACAGTCATAGCATCTGATGAGAGATGCTTTGAAGAGATTAGAACAAGAATCCCTACGGCAAAGGCAGCCTTTTGCAAGATGGAAAACATACTGACCAATAACAAGATGTCATTTGCAAGGAGAAAAAGAGTATTGAAGTGCTACATACAACCTGTAATTTTGTATGGATGTGAAGCAAGAACAACGAGCTGACATGCTGAAAAACATCTGATGTCTGTGGAAATGTGGTTTCTGAGGAAAATGCAAAGAATACCATGGACAGACAGAAAAACCAATGACCAAGTCCTACAAGAAACAAATGAAAACTGTAAACTGATTAGAGAAATTAGACGTAGACAGTCACAATTTCTGGACATGTTATGAGTAGAAATAAATTGGAGAACTTGGTGACAACTACGAATGAACAAACTTCATTGTCAAAGGGTTAAGAATTGGGCACGCAGGCCCGTCTGACATTCTGCCCTTCTCTATTTCCTCTCATGCAACTAGCAAGATCGAGGGGAAGAGAACAAGGGGAGGGCAGAACAGTAAATACCTGGATGGCTTGGCCACGTGGCATGGTCAAGACAAGAACACACAGCTGATCCGACTCTGGTGATCGTGTGAGATGTGAAAAATGACCGTCCAGGCTTATTGGCATGGCACATGATGATGATGAGTGTGCCATGACTGACTGAACAGCCGGTGTCCCATGTCAGTGAGATCAATGTGAAGCAGTCTGCTGCCATCTCTCACCCGTGGCTGATATTTCTCTCCACAGCATGCCCACAACATGCTGACTGTCTACGCCTAGTCTCTGTGATCAAGTTACAGTTTTCATGTGTTTCTTGAAGGACTGTCTCAGTCATTCTTCTATCAATCCAGGGCATTCTTTGCATTTTTCCCCAGAAACCACATCTCAATTCCCATGAGATGTTTCTTAGCCAGTTTTTACTTCTAAAGCTCTTTCTGATTGTGTCTTGAGTAAGTGTACTATGCTTCCACCAACATCTTCAGCAAACAAAACAACAAAATAGCAAACACTGGTACAACAAAATAATACTTATCATGACATCTGTGTAGACCACTCACACTTAGGGACACATGTCAGAGACCACAAACTCACAGAAACATGTCAGAGACAACACACTTACAGAAACATGTCAGAGATAACACACTCACAGAAACATGTCAGACACAATACTCACTGAGTTTAGGAGGCACCAGAGGACAAGGTGGTAAGGCCCATACTGGAGTTCTGCCCACTGCCAGCAGCAGCAGTATCCCTGTGGGCAGTGGAGGCAGGTGTAGTGTGGTTGATGAGTGTGCCCAGTACCTGGACAGCACTGGAAACATTTGCTACACCCTCAGAGGTGACAGTGGGGGAAGCCTGGCTGAAGACCAGCCCTGAGAGAGCCGGCAAACCTGTTTGGCTGAAGTAACGGTACAGCAGGAAGTTGGCCACGCACACCACCAACAACACGTTGAACACTCGGAACTTGCTGCACTTCTCCATCGTGTGGGCTCACCTGTCACAGACCCGCCACGACAGTGACTAGGATGCTAGGGATGGCAGGACAGCACCATGACATCTGTGGGATGTGTCATCACAGGAAGCTAGAATTGACCTGTGAAAGGAACAAGCTGGCACTGAGATCCATGCTGTCTCACAACGGTCAATCAATGCTGTCTCACAACGGTCAATCAATGCTGTCTCACAACGGTCAATCAATGCTGTCTCATAATGGTCAATCCATGCTGTCTCACAACGGTCAATCCATGCTGTCTCACAATGGTCAATCAATGCTGTCTCACAACGGTCAATCAATGCTGTCTCACAATGGTCAATCAATGCTGTCTCACAATGGTCAATCAATGCTGTCTCACAACGGTCAATGAAATTCTGTCTCACAATGGTCAATCCATGCTGTCTCACAATGGTCAATGAAATTCTGTCTCACAACGGTCAATGAAATTGTCTCACAACGGTCAATCAATGCTGTCTCACAATGGTCAATCAATGTTGTCTCACAATGGTCAATGAAATTATGTCTCACAACGGTCAATCCATGCTGTCTCACAACGGTCAATCAATGTTGTCTCACAACGGTCAATGAAATTCTGTCTCACAATGGTCAATCAATGTTGTCTCACAACGGTCAATGGAATTCTGTCTCACAACGGTCAATCCATGCTGTCTCACAATGGTCAATCCATGCTGTCTCACAACGGTCAATCCATGCTGTTTCACAATGGTCAATCCATGCTGTCTCACAATGGTCAATCCATGCTGTCTCACAATGGTCAATCCATGCTGTCTCACAATGGTCAATCAATGCTGTCTCACAGCGGTCAATCAATGTTGTCTCACAACGGTCAATCAATGCTGTCTCACAACAGTCAATCAATGCTGTCTCACAATGGTCAATCAATGCTGTCTTCTTCTTTTCGTTCATCCGGAGTGTTTTTTCAGATGTGATTGCGGTGTGTTTGTTATGCGCCCTTGGGCCGAAACCCGTAGGCCAACACATCGACTTTAGCGTGCTTTTTTGACCAGGTAGTATTCCTGGGAGACTCTCACTTTTGTGGTGCCATCTGCAACCATGCTGGCCAAGGTTGAACGGTCGAAGACAACGGTCATCCCTCAAAGGAAGGCAGGGACAGTCCATAGCATTTTCCGCCATCCAAGGTTGCTTCCATAGTTGCAGGGCCGACACATAACGCCCTGGATCTGGGCTCACCGAGGGAGATCGTCACGTCCTGCTCATGGCTGCTTTAAATCCTCACTTCAATATATTGGTCATTTCGTTTCCCCGGGTCATTCCCGCACAAACCAGACAGGTTTGCAGACGGCATCCACTCAGCGAGTTTTCGGACATGTGCTTGTCGTTGCGCCCATCAGAGCTTTTCCAGGCACAACAGACATTCGGAAAACTACCCAGTCAGAGCTGTTCCGAACAAGAGCGGCATTCGGAAACTAGGTAGTCAGAGCTGTTCCTAGCACGAGAGACATTTGGACGAGACATTTCACTCGGACGTAATTGCGTAGTGTCAATTTTTAGTTTGCCACCCGTAGGACGACACTTCCGGCTTCAGCGGGCATTTTTTAATGAGGTTAGCCTTCCTCTGGTTTCGAGGCACGTTGGACTGTTGTGATGTCGCTAACATCTCAGCTGGTCAAGACAGAACGATGAACGACATCGTGGTCGGCCCTCAAGGGAAGGCAGGGGCAGACCATGAGCATTCCCTCGCTATCCAAGGCGGCTTCCATAATTGCAGAGCCGGCACATATTGCTCTGTGACTGGGCTCACCCGAGGAGTTGCCCCGTCCTGCTCATGGCTGCTTTAGTTCCTCACTTCCATGTGTTGGGCAACTCGTTTGCCACTGATCGCTCAAGCACACACCAGGGACGGTCAGACTGCAAGCGACACCCACTCGGTAAGCTTTTGCTTTTGACTTCGGACCACGCAATAGGTTCGCTCGCCGTGCGTTCCATTTTTGCGTCATTGAGACGTTCTTCCACTTTTGTCTACACTCTATGAGTTAGATACAGTTTTCGCAGCCATTTTCTTCGACTGGGGCACTTTTTTGACTTTTTGTACTCGCTCACTAGGTAGGCTACTTGTGCTGCCGGTTCAGCCCCTTACCTTCGTGCAGCGGTGAACGAGAAACGGCCTGGCCCTCTCATACGGGAATCTCTCATATCCCCCAGCTGAGAGTCTTCGAACTTCTATCAGACCAGAGCATGTAGCTTGCTCAGTATCACGCCTTTTTTTCGAAAGGTGGCTATCGGCCCGGCTCTCAGGTCCGAGGGTTTGTGGCTTAGAGGCGTTCAGCCACAGCCCTCGACAGGGAGGCTTTAGTGTTTTGTCAGGACCAAGAACTTCTGCCTTCGTGCGCCTGATTTAAATTTTTGACTGCTATCCTCAGTCTCACCTGCAGAGCAGCAGGTTGTGTCTCTCTTAGTCTGGTCCCTATCCCATATGCTGTCCGATATGTAGTTTTTCGCCCATCGGCAAGCACATGGGGTCGATGGGACACGCAAGCTCCCCCACCACGGCAAGGTGGAGACACATCGGGGGAGAATCAATGCTGTCTCACAATGGTCAATGAAATTCTGTCTCACAGTGGTCAATCAATGCTCTCTCACAACGGTCAATTAATGCTGTCTCACAGCGGTCAATCAATGCTGTCTCACAACGGTCAATCAATGCTGTCTCACAACGGTCAATCAATGCTGTCTCACAATGGTCAATCAATGCTGTCTCACAACGGTCAATCAATGTTGTCTCACAATGGTCAATCAATGTTGTCTCACAACGGTCAATCAATGCTGTCTCACAACAGTCAATCAATGCTGTCTCACAGCGGTCAATCCATGCTGTCTCACAACGGTCAATCAATGCTGTCTCACAATGGTCAATCAATGCTGTCTCACAACGATCAATCAATGCTGTCTCACAATGGTCAATCAATGCTGTCTCACAATGGTCAATCAATGCTGTCTCACAATGGTCAATCAATGCTGTCTCACAACGGTCAATCAATGCTGTCTCACAACGGTCAATCAATGCTGTCTCACAATGGTCAATCAATGCTGTCTCACAACGGTCAATCAATGCTGTCTCACAACGGTCAATCAATGTTGTCTCACAACGGTCAATCAATGTTGCCATGTTCATGGCTTTGTGACTCAATGGTACATTATTATTGATGTACAGTGACAAGAGTGGGCAGACATGTAGAGACTGGGGTAGACAGAAGACAGTCATATCCTAACTGACATAGAGCCAGAAATAGACAGAAGACAGACATATCCACACAGAGACAGAAGACAGTCATACCCTGACAGACACAGAGCCAGAAATAGACAGAAGATAGACATATCCACACAGAGACAGAAGACAGTCACAAAAGACAGGGTTAGACAGAGACCAGAATTGAAAGCGTATTGGCAGATTGGAGGAGAGGGAATACAAAACACAGGCGGACAGTGAAAAGTAAAAGATGACAGAAAGAAACAAGAGAGTCTGGAGTGACAGAAACAGAAGAAAGAGAGACAGAGAAAAAGTAGATGAAGTGACAGTGGAGGCAGAAGAGAAACAGACACAGTACAAAGTGATAGAACAGAAAATATGTTAGGTGAGAGAGAAGTAGGTTGTGGCAAATTACAGTGTGACAAGACACAAAAAGAAAACTGTTAAAGAAAAACATGTGACAGGAGAGAACCAACAAAAGAACTTTTTTTCCAAAGGGGTAAAAACTGGGCACGCAGGCCCATCTGATATTCTCCCCTTCTTATCTGTCTAGTTTAGTTTAGTTTAGTCGATGGATCAACATCACGGCACACGGTTTAACCCATAAGTGCTCCGTTTTCCTCCTAACTCAAACCTGAGTCTGGAGAAACTCAGCTCAATGCACGAACTCCGTTGCATCGGCGAGGATCCTGAAATACTTTGGGTAGATTTTTAACTCAAAATTTTGCCCGGGCAGCGCCGTTAGGCTACTCTTTTTCGATTTCCAACTGCCAAGGGATTTTTTACGTGCGCAACAATACACACGGGCGTCCGATCTCACTACCCAGAGACCAGGGGAAATTTTATTACTGGAAGTCCAGGTGGATTTTTTAAATAAATCCCGGTCCTCACCGGGGCCTGAACCCGGGACCTCCAGCACTCGAGGTGGACACCATACCCCGAGACCACTCAGCTACCATTCTTATATCTCTGCATTCATACATTATTCCATCCACACATCACTTATGAAGCTAACCTTAGACAACAATGATAACAATATGCATTAAAATACATGTAAAATGTGCAATAATCAATATTACATGACTCTCTAAAACACATTTTTGACATTGCAATTATTCATTAGCTATGATAGATCTATCATTCCACAGTTAGGAGAATATTGATTACATTAGTTGTCCTTTCAGATTATTACTATTATTATTATTATTACTATTTTTGTTTTTACAATCGGATATGACTACGTTTGTGTTCGCTCATTTTGAACCCAAGTATAATCCATACAACTCTGAACCCAAGTGTAGTCCATACAACTCTGAACCAGAGTGTAATCCATACAACTCTGAACCCAAGTGTAGTCCATACAACTCTGAACCAGAGTGTAATCCATACAACTCTGAACCCAAGTGTAGTCCATACAACTTTGAACCCAAGTATAATCCATACAACTCTGAACCCAAGTGTAGTCCATACAACTTTGAACCAGAGTGTAGTCCATTCAACTTTGAACCCAAGTGTAGTCCATACAACTTTGAACCAGAGTGTAATCCATACAACTTTGAACCAGGGTGTGATCAATACATTATCCATTATTTTACATTAAAAAAACCACTGCAGTAGATCCTCCTCCTGGAACGTCAAGCCCACATTGTCAAAGAACATTTCAAGCCAAAATAGGCCTTATCAGCCATCTTAGAACTCACAGCTCCATACTTTAAACCCCACTGGATGAAATGAATGGTCATCATCATTCTTGATGGACAAACAACAATGCATACAACTTTGAACCCTAGTGTAGTCCATACAACTTTGAACCCAAGTGTAGTCCATACAACTCTGAACGAAAGTGTAGTCCATACAATTTTGAACCAGACTATAATCCATACAACTCTGAACCCAAGTGTAGTCTATAACAACTTTGAACCCAAGTGTAGTCCATACAACTCTGAACCCACGTTTAGTCCATACAACTTTGAACCCAAGTGTAGTCCATACAACTCTGAACCCACGTGTAGTCCATAACAACTTTGAACCCAAGTGTAGTCCATACAACTCTGAACCCACGTGTAGTCCATACAACTTTGAACCCAAGTGTAGTCCATAACAACTTTGAACCCAAGTGTAGTCCATAACAACTTTGAACCAGAGTGTAATCCATACAACTCTGAACCCACGTGTAGTCCATACAACTTTGAACCCAAGTGTAATCCATACAACTTTGAACCAGAGTGTAATCCATACAACTCTGAACCCAAGTGTAGTCCATAACAACTTTGAACCCAAGTGTAGTCCATAACAACTTTGAACCCAAGTGTAATCCATACAACTCTGAACCCACGTGTAATCCATACAACTCTGAACCCACGTGTAATCCATACAACTTTGAACCCAAGTGTAATCCATACAACTTTGAACCCAAGTGTAGTCCATAACAACTCTGAACCCACGTGTAGTCCTTACAACTTTGAACCCAAGTGTAGTCCATACAACTTTGAACCCAAGTGTAGTCCATACAAGTTTGAACCCAAGTGTAGTCCATAACAACCCTGAACCCAAGTGTAGTCCATACAAGTTTGAACCCAAGTGTAGTAAATAACAACTCTGAACCCAAGTGTAGTCCACACATGAGATACTGCTTCTATAAGCTGCTACTACTAATGAGGTGCATTGGCCTTTACATGAGGTTTTTTTTTGTTTTTGCATATCCTATTTAGAGGACATTGCAGTCAACACCAGCATTTTTCAGCTGCTTTTGATGTCTTGGCAAGTTTTATGTTCAGTAGTTTGCCATTGCTTTCTGAACGACCGTCTCACATACGTTTCTGTAAGAAACCAACGAGACGCGATCCGCTGCCGAATCTCGCGCAGCTGTATTTTGTATGTGAGTATACGGGATTATGAACAGCGCCCTTAATCCCTTTGCCAGGGAGACCGGCACATGGGGGTTAGCAGTCTCTAATACCTGGCCACGAGGCCACTCCACTCCGACTTCTGAGTTACTCATATTTATGTCCCCCAAGTGAAGGACAAGAAGTCAACATTTATTTCCAACACAACACCAGCCAGGATTTTATAACCCAGCCGATCAAGCATCAAGACATATATTGATTGACATCATAAAGGCTACAGTTAAGAAAAGCATGTTTGTCTACAGTGTATCCTATATTTACTTACAATGTATCAAATGTTTGCCTACAATGTATTAAATGTTTGCCTACAATGTATTAAATGTTTGCCTACAGTGTATCAAGTGTTTGCCTACAGTGTATCAAATGTTTGCCCACAGTGTATCAAATGTTTGCCTACAGTGTATCAAATGTTTGCCTACAGTGTATCACATGTTTGCCTACAGTGTATCACATGTTTGCCTACAGTGTATCACATGTTTGCCTACAGTGTATCACATGTTTGCCTACAGTGTATCACATGTTTGCCTACAGTGTATCAAATGTTTGCCTACAGTGTATCAAATGTTTGCCCACAGTGTATCAAGTGTTTGCCTACAGTGTATCAAATGTTTGCCTACAGTGTATCAAATGTTTGCCCACAGTGTATCACATGTTTGCCTACAGTGTATCAAATGTTTGCCCACAGTGTATCACATGTTTGCCTACAGTGTATCAAATGTTTGCCCACATTGTATAACATGTTTGCCTACAGTGTATCAAATGTTTGCCCAGTGTATCAAATGTTTGTCTACAGTGTATCACATGTTTGCCTACAGTGTATCAAATGTTTGCCCACAGTGTATAACATGTTTGCCCACAGTGTATCACATGTTTGCCTACAGTGTATCACATGTTTGCCCACAGTGTATCAAATGTTTGCCTACAGTGTATCACATGTTTGCCCACAGTGTATCAAATGTTTGCCTACAGTGTATCACATGTTTGCCTACAGTGTATCAAATGTTTGTCTACAGTGTATCACATGTTTGCCTACAGTGTATCAAATGTTTGTCTACAGTGTATCAAATGTTTGTCTACAGTGTATCCTATATTTACTTACAATGTATCAAATGTTTGCCTACAATGTATCAAGTGTTTGCCCACAGTGTATCAAATGTTTGCCTACAGTGTATCAAATGTTTGTCTACAGTGTATCCTATATTTATTTACAATGTATCAAATGTTTGCCTACAGTGTATCAAATGTTTGCCCACAGTGTATCAAATGTTTGCCTACAATGTATCAAATGTTTGTCTACAATGTATCAAGTGTTTGCCCACAATGTATCAAATGTTTGTCTACAATGTATCAAGTGTTTGCCCACAGTGTATCAAATGTTTGTCTACAGTGTATCCTATATTTACTTACAATGTATCAAATGTTTGCCTACAATGTATCAAATGTTTGTCTACAATGTATCAAATGTTTGCCCACAGTGTATCAAATGTTTGTCTACAGTGTATCCTATATTTACTTACAATGTATCAAATGTTTGTCTACAATGTATCAAATGTTTGTCTACAGTGTATCCTATATTTACTTACAATGTATCAAATGTTTGCCTACAGTGTATCCTATATTTACTTACAATGTATCAAATGTTTGCCTACAATGTATCAAGTGTTTGCCTACAATGTATCAAGTGTTTGCCCACAGTGTATCAAATGTTTGTCTACAGTGTATCCTATATTTACTTACAATGTATCAAATGTTTGCCTACAATGTATCAAATGTTTGTCTACAATGTATCAAATTTTTGTCTACAGTGTATCCTATATTTACTTACAATGTATCAAATGTTTGCCTACAATGTATCAAATGTTTGCCTACAATGTATCAAATGTTTGCCTACAATGTATCAAATGTTTGCCTACAATGTATCAAATGTTTGTCACAATGTATCAAATGTTTGCCTACAATGTATCAAATGTTTGTCTACAGTGTATCAAATTTTTGTCTACAATGTATCAAATGTTTGCCTACAATGTATCAAATGTTTGTCTACAGTGTATCCTATATTTACTTACAATGTATCAAATGTTTGCCTACAATGTATCAAATGTTTGCCTACAATGTATCAAATGTTTGCCTACAATGTATCAAATGTTTGCCTACAATGTATCAAATGTTTGCCTACAATGTATCAAATGTTTGCCTACAATGTATCAAATGTTTGTCTACAGTGTATCAAATGTTTGTCTACAATGTATCAAATGTTTGCCTACAATGTATCAAATGTTTGCCCACAGTGTATCAAATGTTTGTCTACAGTGTATCCTATATTTACTTACAATGTATCAAATGTTTGCCTACAATGTATCAAATGTTTGCCTACAATGTATCAAATGTTTGCCCACAGTGTATCAAATGTTTGTCTACAGTGTATCCTATATTTACTTACAATGTATCAAATGTTTGCCTACAATGTATCAAATGTTTGTCTACAATGTATCAAATGTTTGTCTACAATGTATCAAATGTTTGTCTACAGTGTATCCTATATTTACTTACAATGTATCAAATGTTTGTCTACAGTGTATCAAATGTTTGCCTACAGTGTATCCTATATTTACTTACAATGTATCAATGTTTGCCTACAATGTATCAAATGTTTGCCTACAATGTATCAAGTGTTTGCCCACAGTGTATTAAATGTTTGTCTACAATGTATCAAATGTTTGTCTACAATGTATCAAATGTTTGTCTACAGTGTATCCTATATTACTTACAATGTATCAAATGTTTGCCTACAGTGTATCCTATATTTACTTACAATGTATCAAATGTTTGCCTACAATGTATCAAATTTTTGCCTACAATGTATCAAGTGTTTGCCCACAGTGTATCAAATGTTTGTCTACAGTGTATCCTATATTTACTTACAATGTATCAAATGTTTGCCTACAATGTATCAAATGTTTGTCTACAATGTATCAAATGTTTGTCTACAGTGTATCCTATATTTACTTACAATGTATCAAATGTTTGCCTACAATGTATCAAATGTTTGCCTACAGTGTATCAAATGTTTGCCCACAGTGTGTCAAATACTTACCTACAGTGTATCACATGTTTGTCTACAGTGTATCCTATATTTACCTACAATGTATCAAATGTTTGCCCACAGTGTATCAAATGTTTGCCTACAGTGTATCAAATGTTTGCCTACAATGTATCAAATGTTTGCCTACAATGTATCAAATGTTTGCCTACAATGTATCAAATGTTTGCCTACAATGTATCAAATGTTTGCCTACAATGTATCAAATGTTTGCCTACAATGTATCAAATGTTTGTCTACAGTGTATCAAATGTTTGTCTACAATGTATCAAATGTTTGCCTACAATGTATCAAATGTTTGCCCACAGTGTATCAAATGTTTGTCTACAGTGTATCCTATATTTACTTACAATGTATCAAATGTTTGCCTACAATGTATCAAATGTTTGCCTACAATGTATCAAATGTTTGCCCACAGTGTATCAAATGTTTGTCTACAGTGTATCCTATATTTACTTACAATGTATCAAATGTTTGCCTACAATGTATCAAATGTTTGTCTACAATGTATCAAATGTTTGTCTACAATGTATCAAATGTTTGTCTACAGTGTATCCTATATTTACTTACAATGTATCAAATGTTTGTCTACAGTGTATCAAATGTTTGCCTACAGTGTATCCTATATTTACTTACAATGTATCAAATGTTTGCCTACAATGTATCAAATGTTTGCCTACAATGTATCAAGTGTTTGCCCACAGTGTATTAAATGTTTGTCTACAATGTATCAAATGTTTGTCTACAATGTATCAAATGTTTGTCTACAGTGTATCCTATATTTACTTACAATGTATCAAATGTTTGCCTACAGTGTATCCTATATTTACTTACAATGTATCAAATGTTTGCCTACAATGTATCAAATTTTTGCCTACAATGTATCAAGTGTTTGCCCACAGTGTATCAAATGTTTGTCTACAGTGTATCCTATATTTACTTACAATGTATCAAATGTTTGCCTACAATGTATCAAATGTTTGTCTACAATGTATCAAATGTTTGTCTACAGTGTATCCTATATTTACTTACAATGTATCAAATGTTTGCCTACAATGTATCAAATGTTTGCCTACAGTGTATCAAATGTTTGCCCACAGTGTGTCAAATACTTACCTACAGTGTATCACATGTTTGTCTACAGTGTATCCTATATTTACCTACAATGTATCAAATGTTTGCCCACAGTGTATCAAATGTTTGCCTACAGTGTATCAAATGTTTGCCTACAGTGTATCAAATGTTTGCCTACAGTGTATCAAATGTTTGCCCACTGTCAGCGTCTTACATACACGCAGGTATTCCAATCCTTCATACGCACTCAATAAAACATCAGTCGTGCGTATGTTCTATACATTTTAATTCAGGAGAACCTGATCATTGTCATGATTACACAAAAGGCGGTGAAATCACTCTATACACAATGCCGCCTAACAAACACTTGTAGCACTCAGCAAATTACACAAGCCCTACACACAATTGCTCGCTATCCTCAACTAGCACTCCAGCAAAAGCTATACACTTGCTCCAGAACAAACAACGATCCTTCCTCTCGAACTGTCTAAGTCCCGTCTGAGGTTTTCAAACTGGTCAGTTCATTTCGTGGTACTAGGCCACGTGTCCCTCGTGACAACTCAGGCTGTCTCAACTGTCACGTAATGCGTTAGTCCGCCCGTGTTGTGTTGGGTCGGTTGGTGTAGTGCCGTCTGGTCAGTTCAGGACAGCGTCCTGTGAACTTATATCCCTTATATTGGCTAAGTCTTGTCCTATCAGTGATATCTCTGTGTCCCCACTGATGTCCTGTCTCTAATCTCTCTACGTCCTACAGATGTCCCATCTTATGACATCCCTGTGCCCTTACCCATGCCCTATCTATAGTTATTTCTACAGTCCTTGACTCTATTCTGTCCCTTGTCCTCTCTATGTCCTGTCTTGATTCCCCCAACACTCTGACACCCACAGTGTATCAAACGTTTGCCCACAGTGTATCAAATGTTTGCCTACAATGTATCAAATGTTTGCCTACAATGTATCAAATGTTTGCCTACAATGTATCAAATGTTTGTCTACAATGTATCAAATGTTTGCCTACAATGTATCAAATGTTTGCCTACAGTGTATCAAATGTTTGCCCACAGTGTGTCAAATACTTACCTACAGTGTATCACATGTTTGTCTACAGTGTATCCTATATTTACCTACAATGTATCAAATGTTTGCCCACAGTGTATCAAATGTTTGCCTACAGTGTATCAAATGTTTGCCTACAGTGTATCAAATGTTTGCCCACTGTCAGCGTCTTACATACACGCAGGTATTCCAATCCTTCATACGCACTCAATAAAACATCAGTCGTGCGTATGTTCTATACATTTTAATTCAGGAGAACCTGATCATTGTCATGATTACACAAAAGGCGGTGAAATCACTCTATACACAATGCCGCCTAACAAACACTTGTAGCACTCAGCAAATTACACAAGCCCTACACACAATTGCTCGCTATCCTCAACTAGCACTCCAGCAAAAGCTATACACTTGCTCCAGAACAAACAACGATCCTTCCTCTCGAACTGTCTAAGTCCCGTCTGAGGTTTTCAAACTGGTCAGTTCATTTCGTGGTACTAGGCCACGTGTCCCTCGTGACAACTCAGGCTGTCTCAACTGTCACGTAATGCGTTAGTCCGCCCGTGTTGTGTTGGGTCGGTTGGTGTAGTGCCGTCTGGTCAGTTCAGGACAGCGTCCTGTGAACTTATATCCCTTATATTGGCTAAGTCTTGTCCTATCAGTGATATCTCTGTGTCCCCACTGATGTCCTGTCTCTAATCTCTCTACGTCCTACAGATGTCCCATCTTATGACATCCCTGTGCCCTTACCCATGCCCTATCTATAGTTATTTCTACAGTCCTTGACTCTATTCTGTCCCTTGTCCTCTCTATGTCCTGTCTTGATTCCCCCAACACTCTGACACCCACAGTGTATCAAACGTTTGCCCACAGTGTATCAAATGTTTGCCTACAATGTATCAAATGTTTGCCTACAATGTATCAAATGTTTGCCTACAATGTATCAAATGTTTGTCTACAATGTATCAAATGTTTGTCTACAATGTATCAAATGTTTGTCTACAGTGTATCCTATATTTACTTACAATGTATCAAATGTTTGCCTACAGTGTATCAAACGTTTGCCCACAATGTATCAAATGTTTGCCTACAATGTATCAAATGTTTGCCTACAATGTATCAAATGTTTGTCTACAGTGTATCCTATATTTACTTACAATGTATCAAATGTTTGCCTACAGTGTATCAAACGTTTGCCCACAGTGTATCAAATGTTTGCCTACAATGTATCAAATGTTTGCCTACAATGTATCAAATGTTTGTCTACAGTGTATCCTATATTTACTTACAATGTATCAAATGTTTGCCTACAGTGTATCAAACGTTTGCCCACAGTGTATCAAATGTTTGTCTACAATGTATCAAATGTGTGTCTACAGTGTATCCTATATTTACTTACAATGTATCAAATGTTTGCCTACAGTGTATCAAACATTTGCCCACAGTGTATCAAATGTTTACCTACAATGTATCAAATGTTTGCCTACAATGTATCAAATGTTTGTCTACAATGTATCAAATGTTTGCCTACAATGTATCAAATGTTTGCCCACAGTGTATCAAATGTTTGCCCTCAGTGTATAACATGTTTGTCTACAGTGTATCAAATGTTTGCCTACAATGTATCAAATGTTTGCCCACAGTGTATCAAATGTTTGTCTACAGTGTATCCTATATTTACTTACAATGTATCAAATGTTTGCCCACAGTGTATCAAATGTTTGCCTACAATGTATCAAATGTTTGTCTACAGTGTATCCTATATTTACTTACAATGTATCAAATGTTTGCCCACAGTGTATCAAATGTTTGCCTACAATGTATCAAATGTTTGCCTACAATGTATCAAATGTTTGCCTACAGTGTATCAAATGTTTGCCTACAGTGTATCACATGTTTGCCTACAGTGTATGAAATGTTTGCCTACAGTGTATCATGTTTGTCTACAGTGTATCACATGTTTGCCTACAGTGTATCAAATGTTTGCCTACAGTGTATTAAATGTTTGCCTACAGTGTATCAAATATTTGCCTAGTGTATCAAATACTTACCTACAGTGTCTTAAATGTTTGCCTACTGTGTATCACTTCAGTAGGGAGCCATGGTGGCACAGTGGCTAGAACACTTGCCTGGCTGCCAGACTGGGATTTGTGTATATAAACCTAGGCTCTCCAGGTGGGTCCAGCCTCAAGTGGGTACCAGGAGACGTGGTGGGAAGCAGAGGCGGCTGGAATGGCACTGAGCACATCACCCACCAGATGTTCATTGGAAGCAGAGGAGTGGCACTGAGCACATCACCCACCAGATGTTCATTGGAAGCAGAGGGAGTGGCCACTGAGCACATCACCCACCAGATGTTCATTGGAAGCAGAGGAGTGGCACTGAGCACATCACCCACCAGGTGTTCATTGGAAGCAGAGGAGTGGCACTGAGCACATCACCCACCAGGTGTTCATTGGAAGCAGAGGAGTGGCACTGAGCACATCACCCACCAGGTGTTCATTGGAAGCAGAGGAGTGGCACTGAGCACATCACCCACCAGGGTTCATTGGAAGCAGAGGAGTGGCACTGAGCACATCACCCACCAGGTGTTCATTGGAAGCAGAGGAGTGGCACTGAGCACATCACCCACCAGGTGTTCATTGGAAGCAGAGGAGTGGCACTGAGCACATCACCCACCAGGTGTTCATTGGAAGCAGAGGAGTGGCACTGAGCACATCACCCACCAGGTGTTCATTGGAAGCAGAGGAGTGGCACTGAGCACATCACCCACCAGATGTTCATTGGAAGCAGAGGAGTGGCACTGAGCACATCACCCACCAGCTGTTCATTGGAAGCAGAGGAGTGGCACTGAGCACATCACCCACCAGGTGTTCATTGGAAGCAGAGGAGTGGCACTGAGCACATCACCCACCAGGTGTTCATTGGAAGCAGAGGAGTGGCACTGAGCACATCACCCACCAGGTGTTCATTGGAAGCAGAGGAGTGGCACTGAGCACATCACCCACCAGATGTTCATTGGAAGCAGAGGAGTGGCACTGAGCACATCACCCACCAGATGTTCATTGGAAGCAGAGGAGTGGCACTGAGCACATCACCCACCAGGTGTTCATTGAAGCAGAGGAGTGGCACTGAGCACATCACCCACCAGGTGTTCATTGGAAGCAGAGGAGTGGCACTGAGCACATCACCCACCAGGTGTTCATTGGAAGCAGAGGAGTGGCACTGAGCACATCACCCACCAGATGTTCATTGGAAGCAGTGGAGTGGCACTGAGCACATCACCCACCAGGTGTTCATTGGAAGCAGAGGAGTGGCAGTGAGCACATCACCCACCAGATGTTCATTGGTCTATACAATTACAGGGCAGCACCAATACCTCATGTGTCTACAGACAGTAAACAGCCATGCTTTCTATGCTTGCGGCTTCATGGCACTACAGGGTCCCATACTGGCTGTAACTCATTAACTTGGTCCATATAACCGCAGTTGTTGGGTCTTAAATATGTCTCAGCTACCGTATAACAGTAGTCGCTGCTACCTTCTTTCTGTCAGTGCCGAATGTTGGGCCAAGCCTACCAAACTCAATACCCCACATTGTGCCAACGGCTTTGAGCGGAAGAGCACAATCAGAGGGTGCAAGCCTCATCCTGGTGTGAGGAAGTGCAACCTAAAGACTAAATGTCATGGCAGGGCAGGCCAGGCACTGATCAGCAACTGGTCTAGGATCAAAGCTTTAACAGATGAACAGTTATAGCACTGCTGTGCTGATCTGCAGCTGACCTTGTTCCAGATGTATCTGTGTTACCTTTCCTCTGGAGTAAACTAGACAGGCCGAGAGAGGGATCATGCTGCATGGGCAACACTTGGTCTCTACAATTCAGCCCAAGCTTTATGCTATGGAGAGATTATGGCTTTTGTGAAGCACAGGGTAACAAACTATCATCTTCAAGATGGAAAGGTGCCAGTATATAACAATGAGATAACATTTATAGGCAATCAATTTGATCAACTGATAGGTTTACTCTTACTTACAGAACATGATATGTGGAATTAGCCATTCATGTTAGATCTCTCTCTCTCTCATTTTCTCTCTCTCTCTCTCTTACTATTCCAAACAAAAACAGTTTCTAGCTTGGGAGAAATCACTTTTCATCTCTCTCTCTCTCTCTCTTTCTCTCTCTCTTCTTTCTTTCCTTCTCTCTCTCTCTCTCTCTCTCTCTCTCTCTCTCTCTCTCTCTGTCACTATATGTCTCTCTTTCACTCTTTCTCGGCCATACATATACAGAGAGAGAAAGTTAGAGAGACTTTCTAGCTTGGTAGAAAACACCTATAACTCACTCACACACGCACACACTAGATTCTAGCATCATGGCTATCATTCTCAATACCTCTCTCTCACACACACACAGGACGCCAATAAACATGAGACAGGTACCCAGGCTTAGTGGGACTCTAGTCACGTGTTCACCCGGGACTGCTGAGCCAAAACAATTACCAATAACTGTAGACTTATATGTGATTACTACCTAAACCAGGTGTGTCAATCAATGTAGCAATCGGTTCCCCCGGTGACAGGAGTGTCAATATTTCTGAGACTCTGTTGACTACCATATGCAGATAGCTGAATGTTGCCCACCACAAACTTGTTATTGATTTCATATCACCGCTTTACATACACTGCTTAATCCTGCTCCCTCCCCCAGCTAATGAATCTACTCGCTATCGGTCCTTACAAGTGGATATGAATACATGTTGTTGTATCTGTGTTGGCTGGTCATGAACTCAAGTGTACTTCATATATGTGCTACTTCTGTTAGTTGCCACTACTCGTGAGTGCATTGGGTTGATTTTGTGTGAGGGTTAGCTGTCACTGTTCCCGGTTCACCAAACTATTCTCAAACTAAAACTGTTTAAACAAACCAGACATGACCATTATTCCCAAACTAAAACTGTTTAAACAAACCGGATATGACAACTATTCCCAAACTAAAACTGTTTAAACAAACCGGATATGACCATTATTCCCAAACTAAAACTGTTTAAACAAACCGGATATGACAACTATTCCCAAACTAAAACTGTTTAAACAAACCGGATATGACCATTATTCCCAAACTAAAACTGTTTTAAACAAACCGGATATGACCATTATTCCCAAACTAAAACTGTTTAAACAAACCGGATATGACAACTATTCCCAACTAAAACTGTTTAAACAAACCGGATATGACCATTATTCCCAAACTAAAACTGTTTAAACAAACCGGATATGACCATTATTCCCAAACTAAAACTGTTTAAACAAACCAGACATGACCATTATTCCCAAACTAAAACTGTTTAAACAAACCAGACATGACAACTATTCTCAAACTAAAACTGTTTAAACAAACCGGATATGACCATTATTCCCAAACTAAAACTGTTTAAACAAACCGGATATGACCATTATTCCCAAACTAAAACTGTTTAAACAAACCGGATATGACCATTATTCCCAAACTAAAACTGTTTAAACAAACCGGATATGACCATTATTCCCAAACTAAAACTGTTTAAACAAACCGGATATGACCATTATTCCCAAACTAAAACTGTTTAAACAAACCGGATATGACCATTATTCCCAAACTAAAACTGTTTAAACAAACCGGATATGACCATTATTCCCAAACTAAAACTGTTTAAGCAAACCGGACATGACAATTATTCACAAACTAAAACTGTTTAAAACAATCGGATATGGCAGACAACTTTTACCCTGCCAAACTTCTCACAATCACGGATGAGACAACGAATCGCTCACTACTTGATGCATAAACGCTGACACAAGAATTAATTTAATCTAAAACAATAAAAACTGGATGAGACAACGAATTGCTCACTACTACTTGATGCATAAACGCTGACACAAGAATGAATTTAATCTAAAACAATAAAAACTGGATGAGACAATGAATTGCTCACTACTACTTGATGCATAAATGCTGACACAAGAATGAATTTAATCTAATACCACAAAAACTGGATGAGACAATGAATTGCTTACTACTACTTGATGCATAAATGCTGACACAAGAATGAATTTAATCTAAAACCACAAAATCTGGATGAGACAACAAACTGCTTACTACTTGATGCATAAATGCTGAAATAAGAATGAATTTAATCTAAAACCACAAAATCTGGATGAGACAACGAACTGCTTACTACTTGATGCATAAATGCTGAAACAAGAATGAATTTAATCTAAAACCACAAAATCTGGATGAGACAAAGAACTGCTTACTACTTTATGCTAAAAGCTGAAACAGAATGAATTTAATCTAAAACCACAAAATCTTGGATGAGACAAAGAAAATGCTTACTACTTGATGCATAAATGCTTGAAAAAAGAATGAATTTAAACTAAACCACAAAATCTGGATGAGACAACGAACTGCTTACTACTTGATGCATAAATGCTGAAACAAAAATGAATTTAATCTAAAACCCCAAAATCTGGATGAGACAACGAACTGCTTACTACTTGATGCATAATGCTGAACAAGATGAATTTAATCTAAAACCACAAAATCTGGATGAGACAACGAACTGCTTACTACTTGATGCATAAATGCTGAAACAAGAATGAATTTAAAACTAAAACCACAAAATCTGGATGAGACAAAGAACTGCTTACTACTTGATGCATAAATGCTGAAACAAGAATGAATTTAATCTAAAACCACAAAATCTGGATGAGACAACGAACTGCTTACTACTTGATGCATAAATGCTGAAACAAGAATGAATTTAATCTAAAACCACAAAATCTGGATGAGACAACGACTGCTTACTACTTGATGCATAAATGCTGAAACAAGAATGAATTTAATCTAAAACACAAAATCTGGATGAGACAACGAACTGCTTACTACTTGATGCATAAATGCTGAACAAGAATGAATTTAATCTAAACCACAAAATCTGGATGAGACAACGAACTGCTTACTACTTGATGCATAAATGCTGAAACAAGAATGAATTAATCTAAAACCACAAAATCTGGATGAGACAACGAACTGCTTACTACTTGATGCATAAATGCTGAAACAAGAATGAATTTAATCTAAAACCACAAAATCTGGATGAGACAACGAAACTGCTTACTACTTGATGCATAAATGCTGAAACAAGAATGAATTTAATCTAAAACCACAAAATCTGGATGAGACAACGAACTGCTTACTACTTGATGCATAAATGCTGAAACAAGAATGAATTTAATCTAAAACCACAAAATCTGGATGAGACAACGAACTGCTTACTACTTGATGCATAAATGCTGAAACAAGAATGAATTTAATCTAAAACCACAAAATCTGGATGAGACAACGAACTGCTTACTACTTGATGCATAAATGCTGAAACAAGAATGAATTTAATCTAAAACCACAAATCTGGATGAGACAACGAACTGCTTACTACTTGATGCATAAATGCTGAAACAAGAATGAATTTAATCTAAAACCACAAAATCTGGATGAGACAACGAACTGCTTACTACTTGATGCATAAATGCTGAAACAAGAATGAATTTAATCTAAAACCACAAAATCTGGATGAGACAACGAACTGCTTACTACTTGATGCATAAATGCTGAAACAAGAATGAATTTAATCTAAAACCACAAAATCTGGATGAGACAACGAACTGCTTACTACTTGATGCATAAATGCTGAAACAAGAATGAATTTAATCTAAAACCACAAAATCTGGATGAGACAACGAACTGCTTACTACTTGATGCATAAAATGCTGAAACAAGAATGAATTTAATCTAAAACCACAAAATCTGGATGAGACAACGAACTGCTTACTACTTGATGCATAAATGCTGAAACAAGAATGAATTTAATCTAAAACCACAAAATCTGGATGAGACAACGAACTGCTTACTACTTGATGCATAAATGCTGAAACAAGAATGAATTTAATCTAAAACCACAAAATCTGGATGAGACAACGAACTGCTTACTACTTGATGCATAAATGCTGAAACAAGAATGAATTTAATCTAAAACCACAAAATCTGGATGAGACAACGAACTGCTTACTACTTGATGCATAAATGCTGAAACAAGAATGAATTTAATCTAAAACCATAAAATCTGGATGAGACAACGAACTGCTTACTACTTGATGCATAAATGCTGAAACAAGAATGAATTTAATCTAAAACCACAAAATCTGGATGAGACAACGAACTGCTTACTACTTGATGCATAAATGCTGAAACAAGAATGAATTTAATCTAAAACCACAAAATCTGGATGAGACAACGAACTGCTTACTACTTGATGCATAAATGCTGAAACAAGAATGAATTTAATCTAACACCACAAAATCTGGATGAGACAACGAACTGCTTACTACTTGATGCATAAATGCTGAAACAAGAATGAATTTAATCTAAAACCACAAAATCTGGATGAGACAACGAACTGCTTACTACTTGATGCATAAATGCTGAAACAAGAATGAATTTAATCTAAAACCACAAAATCTGGATGAGACAACGAACTGCTTACTACTTGATGCATAAATGCTGAAACAAGAATGAATTTAATCTAAAACCACAAAATCTGGATGAGACAACGAACTGCTTACTACTTGATGCATAAATGCTGAAACAAGAATGAATTTAATCTAAAACCACAAAATCTGGATGAGACAACGAATCGCTCACTACTTGATGCATAAACGCTGACACAAGAATTAATTTAATCTAAAACAATAAAAACTGGATGAGACAACGAATTGCTCACTACTACTTGATGCATAAACGCTGACACAAGAATGAATTTAATCTAAAACAATAAAAACTGGATGAGACAATGAATTGCTCACTACTACTTTATGCATAAATGCTGACACAAGAATGAATTTAATCTAATACCACAAAAACTGGATGAGACAATGAATTGCTTACTACTACTTGATGCATAAATGCTGACACAAGAATGAATTTAATCTAATACCACAAAAACTGGATGAGACAATGAATTGCTTACTACTACTTGATGCATAAATGCTGAAACAAGAATGAATTTAATCTAAAACCACAAAATCTGGATGAGACAACGAACTGCTTACTACTTGATGCATAAATGCTGAAACAAGAATGAATTTAATCTAAAACCACAAAATCTGGATGAGACAACGAACTGCTTACTACTTGATGCATAAATGCTGAAACAAGAATGAATTTAATCTAAAACCACAAAATCTGGATGAGACAACGAACTGCTTACTACTTGATGCATAAATGCTGAAACAAGAATGAATTTAATCTAAAACCACAAAATCTGGATGAGACAACGAACTGCTTACTACTTGATGCATAAATGCTGAAACAAGAATGAATTTAATCTAAAACCACAAAATCTGGATGAGACAACGAACTGCTTACTACTTGATGCATAAATGCTGAAACAAGAATGAATTTAATCTAAAACCACAAAATCTGGATGAGACAACGAACTGCTTACTACTTGATGCATAAATGCTGAAACAAGAATGAATTTAATCTAAACCACAAAATCTGGATGAGACAACGAACTGCTTACTACTTGATGCATAAATGCTGAAACAAGAATGAATTTAATCTAAAACCACAAAAATCTGGATGAGACAACGAACTGCTTACTACTTGATGCATAAATGCTGAAACAAGAATGAATTTAATCTAAAACCACAAAATCTGGATGAGACAACGAACTGCTTACTACTTGATGCATAAATGCTGAAACAAGAATGAATTTAATCTAAAACCACAAAATCTGGATGAGACAACGAACTGCTTACTACTTGATGCATAAATGCTGAAACAAGAATGAATTAATCTAAAACCACAAAATCTGGATGAGACAACGAACTGCTTACTACTTGATGCATAAATGCTGAAACAAGAATGAATTTAATCTAAAACCACAAAATCTGGATGAGACAACGAACTGCTTACTACTTGATGCATAAATGCTGAAACAAGAATGAATTTAATCTAAAACCACAAAATCTGGATGAGACAACGAATCGCTCACTACTTGATGCATAAACGCTGAAACAAGAATGAATTTAATCTAAAACAATAAAAATCTGGATGAGACAACGAATTGCTCTCTACTACTTGATGCATAAACGCTGACACAAGAATGAATTTAATCTAAAACAATAAAAACTGGATGAGACAATGAATTGCTCACTACTACTTATGCATAAATGCTGACACAAGAATGAATTTAATCTAATACCACAAAAACTGGATGAGACAATGAATTGCTTACTACTACTTGATGCATAAATGCTGACACAAGAATGAATTTAATCTAATACCACAAAAACTGGATGAGACAATGAATTGCTTACTACTACTTGATGCATAAATGCTGAAACAAGAATGAATTTAATCTAAAACCACAAAATCTGGATGAGACAACGAACTGCTTACTACTTGATGCATAAATGCTGAAACAAGAATGAATTTAATCTAAAACCACAAAATCTGGATGAGACAACGAACTGCTTACTACTTGATGCATAAATGCTGAAACAAGAATGAATTTAATCTAAAACACAAATCTGGATGAGACAACGAACTGCTTACTACTTGATGCATAAATGCTGAAACAAGAATGAATTTAATCTAAAACCAACAAATCTGGATGAGACAACGAACTGCTTACTACTTGATGCATAAATGCTGAAACAAGAATGAATTTAATCTAAAACCACAAAATCTGGATGAGACAACGAACTGCTTACTACTTGATGCATAAATGCTGAAACAAGAATGAATTTAATCTAAAACCACAAAATCTGGATGAGACAACGAACTGCTTACTACTTGATGCATAAATGCTGAAACAAGAATGAATTTAATCTAAAACCACAAAATCTGGATGAGACAACGAACTGCTTACTACTTGATGCATAAATGCTGAAACAAGAATGAATTTAATCTAAAACCACAAAATCTGGATGAGACAACGAAACTGCTTACATACTTGATGCATAAATGCTGAAACAAGAATGAATTTAATCTAAAACCACAAAATCTGGATGAGACAACGAACTGCTTACTACTTGATGCATAAATGCTGAAACAAGAATGAATTTAATCTAAAACCACAAAATCTGGATGAGACAACGAACTGCTTACTACTTGATGCATAAATGCTGAAAACAAGAATGAATTTAATCTAAAACCACAAAATCTGGATGAGACAACGAACTGCTTACTACTTGATGCATAAATGCTGAAAACAAAGAATGATTTGTAATCTAAAACGCACAAGATCTGGATGAGACAACGAACTGCTATACGTGACTTGAGCATAAATGCTGAAACAGGAAATGAATTTAATACTAAAACCACAAAATCTGGGATGAGACAGGAACGAACTGCTTACTACTTGATGCATAAATGCTGAAAACAGAATGAAATTGAAATCCTAAAAACCACAAAATCTGGATCGAGACTAACGAACTGCTTACACTTGATGCATACATGCTGAAATGACAAGCAATGAATTGAATCTAAAACCACAAAATCTGGGATGAGACAACGACTGCTTATCTACTTGGATGCATAAAATGCTGAAACAAGGAATGAATTTAATCTAAAACCACCAAAATCTGGATGAGACAACGAAACTGCTTACTACTTGATGCATAAATGCTGACACAAGAATGAATTTAATCTAAAACCGACAAACTCTGGATGAGACCAACGAACTGCTTACTACTTGATGCATAACTGCCTGACAAACAAGAATGAATTTATCTAAAACCACAACATCTGGATGAGACAACGAACTGCTTACTAACTTGATGCATAAATGCTGAAACAAGAATTGAATTAATCTAAAACAACTAAAATCTGGATGAGACAACGAACTGCTTACTACTTGATGCATAAATGCTGACACACAAAGAATGAATTTAATCTAAAACCACAAAATCTGGATGAGACAACGAAATGCTTACTACTACTTGATGCATAAATGCTGAAACAAGAATGAATTTAATCTAAAACCACAAAATCTGGATGAGACAACGAACTGCTTACTACTTGATGCATAAATGCTGAAACAAGAATGAATTTAATCTAAAACCACAAAATCTGGATGAGACAACGAACTGCTTACTACTTGATGCATAAATGCTGAAAACAAGAATGAATTTAATCTAAAACCACAAACATCTGGATAGAGACAACGAACTGCTTACTACTTGATGCATAAATGCTGAAACAAGAATGAATTTAATCTAAAACCACAAAATCTGGATGAGACAACGAACTGGCTTACTACTTGATGCATAAAATGCTGAAACAAGAATGAATTTAATCTAAAACCACAAAATCTGGATGAGACAACGAACTGCTTACTACTTGATCGCATAAATGCTGAAACAAGAATGAATTTAATCTAAAACCACAAAAATCTGGATGAGACAACGAACTTGCTTACTACTTGATGCATAAATGCTGAAACAAGAATGAATTTAATCTAAAACCACAAATCTGGATGAGGACAAAGAACTGCTTACTACTTGATGCATAAATGCTGAAACAGAATGAATTTAATCTAAAACCACAAATCTGGATGAGACAACGAACTGCTTACTACTTGATGCATAAATGCTGAAACAAGAATGAATTTAATCTAAAACCACAAAATCTGGATGAGACACCGAACTGCTTACTACTTGATGCATAAATGCTGAAACAAGAATGAATTTAAATCTAAAACCACAAAATCTGGAATGAGACAACGAATCTGCTCTACTACTTGATGCATAACTGCTGACACAAGAATGAATTTAATCTAAAACAATAAAAATCTGGATGAGACAACGAACTTGCTCACTACGTACTTGATGCTATAAATGCTGACACAAGAATGAATTTAATCTAAAACCACAAAATCTGGATGAGACAACGACTGCTTACTACTTGATGCATAAATGCTGAAACAAGAATGAATTTAATCTAAAACCACAAAATCTGGATGAGACAACGAACTGCTTACTACTTGATGCATAAAATGCTGAAACAAGAATGAATTTAATCTAAAACCACAAAATCTGGATGAGACAAACGAACTGCTTACTACTTGATGCATAAAATGCTGAAACAAGAATGAATTTAATCTAAAACCACAAAATCTGGATGAGACAACGAACTGCTTACTACTTGATGCATAAATGCTGAAACAAGAATGAATTTAATCTAAAACCACAAAATCTGGATGAGACAACGAACTGCTTACTACTTGATGCATAAATGCTGAAACAAGAATGAATTTAATCTAAAACCACATAAATCTGGATGAGACAACGAACTGCTTACTACTTGATGCATAAATGCTGAACAAGAATGAATTTAATCTAAAACACAAAATATGGATGAGACAACGAACTGCTTACTACTTGATGCATAAATGCTGAAACAAGAATGAATTTAATCTAAAACCACAAAATCTGGATGAGACAACGAACTGCTTACTACTTGAATGCATAAAATGCTGAAACAAGAATGAATTTAATCTAAAACCACAAAAATCTGGATGAGACAACGAACTGCTTACTACTTGATGCATAAATGCTGAAACAAGAATGAATTTAATCTAAAACCACAAAATCTGGATGAGACAACGAACTGCTTACTACTTGATGCATAAATGCTGAAACAAGAATGAATTTAATCTAAAACCACAAATCCTGGATGAGACAACGAACTGCTTACTACTTGATGCATAAATGCTGAAAACAAGAATGAATTTAATCTAAAAACCACAAAATCTGGATGAGACAACGAACTGCTTACTACTTGATGCATAAATGCTGAAACAAGAATGAATTTAATCTAAAACCACAAATCTGGATGAGACAACGAAACTGCTTACTACTTGATGCATAAATGCTGAAACAAGAATGAATTTATCTAAAACCACAAAATCTGGATGAGACAACGAACTGCTTACTACTTGATGCATAAATGCTGAAACAAGAATGAATTTAATCTAAAACCAACAAATCTGGATGAGACAACGAACTGCTTACTACTTGATGCATAAATGCTGAAACAAGAATGAATTTAATCTAAAACCACAAAATCTGGATGAGACAACGAACTGCTTACTACTTGATGCATAAATGCTGAAACAAGAATGAATTTAATCTAAAACCACAAAATCTGGATGAGACAACGAACTGCTTACTACTTGATGCATAAATGCTGAAACAAGAATGAATTTAATCTAAAACCACAAAATCTGGATGAGACAACGAACTGCTTACTACTTGATGCATAATGCTGAAACAAGAATGAATTTAATCATAAACCACAAAATCTGGATGAGGACAACGAACTGCTTACTACTTGATGCATAAATGCTGAAACAAGAATGAATTTAATCTAAAACCACAAAATCTGGATGGACAACGAACTGCTTACTACTTGATGCATAAATGCTGAAACAAGAATGAATTTAATCTAAAACCACAAATCTGGATGAGACAACGAACTGCTTACTACTTGATGCATAAATGCTGAAACAAGAATGAATTTAATCTAAAACCACAAAATCTGGATGAGGACACCGAACTGCTTACTACTTGATGCATAAATGCTGAAACAAGAATGAATTTAATCTAAAACCACAAAATCTGGATTGAGACAACGAACTGCTTACTACTTTGATGCATAAATGCTGAAACAAGAATGAATTTAATCTAAAACCACAAAATCTGGATGAGACAACGAACTGCTTACTACTTGATGCATAAATGCTGAAACAAGAATGAATTTAATCTAAAACCACAAATCTGGAGAGACAACGAACTGCTTACTACTTGATGCATAATGCTGAAACAAGAATGAATTTAATCTAAAACCACAAAATCTGGATGAGACAACGAACTGCTTACTACTTGATGCATAAATGCTGAAACAAGAATGAATTTAATCTAAAACCACAAAATCTGGATGAGACAACGAACTGCTTACTACTTGATGCATAAATGCTGAAACAAGAATGAATTTAATCTAAAACCACAAAATCTGGATGAGACAACGAACTGCTTACTACTTGATGCATAAATGCTGAAACAAGAATGAATTTAATCTAAAACCACAAAATCTGGATGAGACAACGAACTGCTTACTACTTGATGCATAAATGCTGAAACAAGAATGAATTTAATCTAAAACCACAAAATCTGGATGAGACAACGAACTGCTTACTACTTGATGCATAAATGCTGAAACAAGAATGAATTTAATCTAAAACCACAAAATCTGGATGAGACAAAATGCTTAACTATGCATTAACTTAACAGAATAACTGAAACAAACATAATCTGATAAAACCACAAATCGGATACAACGAATGCATTAACTTGAAATGATTAAGCTGAAACAAAATAATTATCTAAAACCAAAATGATAAACATGCTAAACTAACAGAAAATTAAACTAAACAAAATCTGGAAACAAGAACTGATAACAGATGCTAACTACTAAAATGATGAATTTAACAAAATCAATAAATCTGGAAACAAGAACTGTTACTATGACAAAATGCTGAAACAAGAATGATTTAATCTAAACAACAAAATTGGATTAAAACAACTCTTAACTGATGCAAAAGCTGAAACAAGATGAATTTAATCTAAAACACAAAATGAATTAATCTAAAACACAAAATCTGGATGAAAACTGAAACAGAATGAATTTATTAAAATGCAAAATCTGGAGAGACAACGAATGCTTAACTTACATAAATGCTGAAACAAGAATGATTAATCTAAAACCACAAAATCTGGATGAGACAACGAACTGCTTACTACTTGATGCATAAATGCTGAAACAAGAATGAATTTAATCTAAAACCACAAAATCTGGATGAGACAACGAACTGCTTACTACTTGATGCATAAATGCTGAAACAAGAATGAATTTTAAATCAAAAACCCACAAAATTGGATGAGAAAACGAACTGCTTACTACTTGATGCATAAATGCTGAAACAAGAATTTTTTAAATCTAAAACCACAAAATTGGAGGGAGACAACGAAACGGGTTACTACTTGATGCAAAAATGCTAAAACAAGAATAAAATTTAATCTAAACCACAAAATCTGGATGAGACACGAACTGCTTACTACTTGATGCATAAATGCGAAACAAAAATGAATTTAATCTAAAACCAAAAAATTTTGGATGAGACAAACGAACGCTTACTACTTGATGCATAAATGCTGAAACAAGAATGAATTTAATCTAAAACCAAAAAATTCTGGATGAGACAACGAACTGCTTACTACTTGATGCATAAATGCTAAAACAGTATGCTTTCATTTTCCTAGGCGCCTGATTTTTACGGGAAAGCTTTAACTGGGATTTTTTTTGGTTCGCCAAAGATTTCCCGACCATAAGTTAAAAAAAATTGTGAGGCCAATGACTTTTAGTGCAGCCCGCAAAAGCGACAGTTACCTCTCGTTGTTTTTAAAATAAAAATTCAGGAAACAAAAGCCGAAACCTTGAGCATAGGACTGTCAAATGAGCAAAAAATACAAGGGATTAGGCAAGATATAGGGAAACCGGACACCCCCAATAAACCCAAAACCCAGGCGAAGCAAAAAAGGTGGGTTCTTCAACCTCAAGCTAAAAACCTGTGGTGTCAAGGGATTTAGAATAAAGGGGAAAATTAAAGGGTAAAATTTAAATTATGGGGTACAGCTAAAAAATCTCATTGGTAGCCCTTCGGGGCAAAGGAGGAGTTATGTCCCGTGTTTGGAGGGGAAAGAACTGCTTAAAAAGCGTAATAAAATACGCGGGACAGAGAAGCTTTGAAAGAAAAAGCGAGTTCTAAAACGGGCCTAGTCAGATACTCAAAACGTGTTTTGAACCAATAAACTGTGGCAATTTCTGGTCGGGCAGAAAAACCCCAAGGACCAAAAAGAAAGGAAATTAAGTGTTGGAAAAAAAAACCGCCCTAAAAAACTTTTGATTGTACTGCAATTGCATCATTAAGGGTCAAAAAGGGACTAAGTGGGCAAATGAGGACAAACTTTTGATGGGATCATAAAGAGGACGCTTTCGAAAAAAGTTGGAAGGGGGCCGGACTTATTGGAAAGTGGCAAATTTTCATTCTGAGACGGGGGGTGTTTCCAAAAAAAAGCACCCTTTAAGGAGAGCAATATCCACGGGACAGGACTCACGAAAGTGGTTAATTTTAATTAGAAATCTTTAGTCTGTGTGGGGCCTGGGAAGGGATTTGGGGTTTTAGGAAGCTTTGGGCCCAAACTAAAACTGACAGAAACGGGTTTTGACTGCGATTTTCTATAAGGAGGTAAAGAATACGTAAACTAACTATTCAACCAAAATTCGCAGTGACCGTTACGGAATAGGAATATGAGCGCCGAGACCGTACAAATGGTAATATGTGCGAACGTTATTAGCGGCATCAAAAGTCCCCGAATTATTTCTCCAAACAAAAAGTAAACACGGCGATACGAGACCGCGACCAAGGTCAACCCTTCAATGAGGCCAGGTGAAAACAGCGGATGAATGGAAACCCCGCTTGGAGCAAAGCCGCAGATGAAAAAAATGTGCTTGTATTTTTGCCGGCCCCGGGGAGAGTTGAATCGGGGGCAGACTGCGGCGAGAAAATAGATCATACAAATGGTTAGCAGAACCCAAACCCAAAAGTAGGGGTTCGGACCTTCATGGGGAATCGGGGGGGAAAAAGGGTTAAATGGCTTTAATACTATAAGGCGAGATAGGGAAATAGAGAGCGGTGAATAGATAAAAATGGACGAGCACTAAGTGAGTGAAGGGCAGGAATGCTTTGATATAAACGTTACAGACAGATTGGGGGGGTATACCTGGGGAAGAAAAGGAAACGTGCGTCCATACTTCAAGAGCTGAATATTGGAGAGATTGGCTTATAAAGACGACAAACTATACTGCGGGATGGATGAAGAGGCACGTTTATCAATTATCATAACTAGGGTGTTGTTAGGCGTGATATTAATCTATGTTGTCACATGGTTTGTTGTCAATAGTTTGTGTGGGCTTATTTCGTCGATGTTGACGCGCCCAGACTGATGGTTACTCATGAGTGGACTTATGTACTGCAAAAGATTATAATGATTGTAGAGTTTTAGTGTAAAGGGGCATTTCATATATGTGATTTGTGGGGCAGTATCTTGGTCCCATCTTGTTGTCTTATATTACTGTTAGGTAACCAAGCTGCAATGATATGTTGATGATGTAGTATTTATGTTGTTTCTTAATAATGGGTTTTTAAATTTTTTACATCTTTGAGGACGATGATGGCGCCAATGATAAGGAGACAGGCCCTGGTACATGTCACTGGTATTGGTTGTTTGGGCCCCGGGAAAAAAAGTGTTGTTGTTGGGGTTTACCTATGTAGTTGTTGAAATGTGACGACCAGTTATCACTGTTGTGTTATGTGTCTGGCGCGGGAAAACCCCGGGCCCGTGTGGGCAAGCGGTCAGGAGTTGTTGTTTAGGGTTGTCCCTGCCGAATTAGATGTGTCTGTCCATTGTGGAAAGACTGTCAGTTTTGGCGTGGGTATTGTAATAAGGTCACATAATTATTACACATGTTGAAGTGTTGGGGATTTATGGGTGATGTTGCATCAGGGAACATGGTTGGTGGTGTACGACCGCCCGGCAGTGATGGAATATCTCTGACCCGATGTCAATAACGTAGCTGAAGACGAAGGTGAGCAGTAGGTTGTTGACACCCGATGACTGTTCACATAGTAAAGGGGTGTCTTTTTGTTCAATTTCAGGTTGTCGCTTGATCGATTGCCTGGGAAAACTAGTGGCGGTCATTTGACGTGGAATTTGGTTGTGGGGCATCCTTAGAAAATTTATATACTTTCTTGTCAGACTGCATACTTTTTTATTATATTCCCCTGATTGATAGGGACTAGTTATTGGTTTTAATTTCGGAAATTTCCCTTTGTTGATGGTATTACTGATGCTAGTTACCTGACACATTCTTTCCCTATTGTTTTAATTATTACCGCACGACACTTTTGTATACTTTGTAATTCTTTTGAAAACAAATAAACTTGGTTTAGTGTTAGTTATTCTTATGAGTGCCTGTACTATTGTCGGTTAGGATAGTGTTGTATTGTGACCTGCATACCTGTATACTTTGGGGGTTGGTAGATAAAAACCCAAGGGGAATCACAATTCAGGGTTATCTCACAACCGGGGACGGACAATCTTATCTTTGAAACCTTATTCTCTCCTCCACTTCTCTCTCCATCTTCATCTTTGTGCTATCACACTAAACAAAGAATCAATTTATCTCTGAAACCACAAAAACTAACATTGGAGAACTATTCCCCACTACAAATTCTCACAAAAACTAACATTGGAGAACTATTCCCCACTACAAATTCTCACACAAAACTGATAATACAATCTGGACACGGCTACACAATGACAAAACCTGATAAGATAAACTGCAATGTCTAGAGTTGTACGCAGATGCCAATACTGCAATGTCTAGAGTTGTACGCAGATGCCAATACTGCAATGTCTAGAGTTGTACGCAGATGCCAATACTGCAATGTCTAGAGTTGTACGCAGATGCCAATACTGCAATGTCTAGAGTTGTACGCAGATGCCAATACTGCAATGTCTAGAGTTGTACGGAGATGCCAATACTGCAATGTCTAGAGTTGTACGGAGATGCCAATACTGCAATGTCTAGAGTTGTACGCAGATGCCAATACTGCAATGTCTAGAGTTGTACGCAGATGCCAATACTGCAATGTCTAGAGTTGTACGCAGATGCCAATACTGCAATGTCTAGAGTTGTACGCAGATGCCAATACTGCAATGTCTAGAGTTGTACGCACATGCCAATACTGCAATGTCTAGAGTTGTACGCAGATGCCAACACTGCAATGTCTAGAGTTGTACGGAGATGCCCAACAATGAACTCAAGAAACAGACAGGGCACAAGCAGATCGCTGTAGCGAAATCTTAGTGAGGAGTTGCAACAAGTGTCAGTTCACAACATTCTGACATCTGAAGGTGCATTTCTCAGCTTTGTGAACACACTTGTGGCATGTACAAGCGTGTGACTAGCAAGCCTCACAGCACATCTCTCCATTTGTTTGAATGTTCCAGCATTCATTTGACAATGTTTTTCTTTCTTTGTGAATGTAACATGCACAACAGATAATTGATGTACGAAAGATCAGTGGTTGCATGCCCAATTTGTGACCCTTTAAAAATAAAGTGCTTTCATTTGTTTCTTTCTGACACACATACACTGTTATCATTCAAACACACAGCCACCAATACACACATAACCACACATCTACACACAGGAAAACATCAGAAGAAAGTTGTGGGTGAACTGTCAGACATTTAGCACAAGGTGTCATTTATCAACAGCCAACACAAACTCTACAAAGGTTGCGACAAATGACTGACTGAATAATTGATGTCACAACATTCAGCACAAGCCACACTCTGTCTCTCACAGCAAATGCAGCAAACGTGTAGATGCTGATCGTTGTACTGACATACTGGCTGTAAGCACAACTTCATCCTCTCATACATCCCTCTCTGCCAGACCCCCATGTAACTGGCGACTCCAGCATCCTTGAATATGTTGTTTCACCCGTTACTGTGTCTTTAGTTACTAGCCTTCAGTATGTCTGCCCCAAGCCCATGATGAGTGTTCCAACCACTGGCGCTGGCGAAGCACACCAATGTGCCTGCTCATTATCTCACCACCCAGCATGTCCTGACAGTATATCCAGGGACTCAATGCACTTAAAACTATGGCTGCAATGGACACAGAGCAGAGAATGCTTTTCACACTATACCAGCACTTGATCCTCTCAGTGACTTGATTATGGACTAGGACTGCTCACTGTCTCAAAGAGTCAGCTGGTGAAATTAGAGCGCATACAGAACGAAGTGATGTGAGTCATTCTGGCATGCACCAGAGACACCCCAGTTGTGTGTATGCAGTTACATCCTTGGTTTGCCGTCTGTTGCAGGTGATGCAGGCTCAATGTGATGCAGGCGAAGGCATACCTCAGAGTAGCTGCAGACACAGATCACCTGTTGCATGAGGCGATGGACGCCGTTAAGGGTCAGCGACTGATCAGAGGGAAATCATGGATGGCTCAGGCAGGTGTGCCCCTTGGAGAACATTAGGAGAGAAGAAGAGTGGGTCAGAGTGTCAGCGGAGCAGTCAGACTTGTGCAGAGTTATAATCACATTAAGCCGGGAGTGCAGGAAGTGGCCAGCAGGGGCCACGGAAGTGGAAATCCAGCAACTAATTCAGGATAATGCTCGCTCAGGTGATGTGATTATCTACACAGATGGGTCGGTGTTGAGAGGTAGGAGAAGTGCCTGGGGGTTCTTAGCAAAAGCCAATGGTCGACTGTTTGTTGCAGGAGAGCTTAACCCTCTATAGGGCAGACGCTTGTCCGTTTTTTAGCCCTGAACGGGCAAGATTTTTTCAGGTTTGGTAAAATTTCGGGTCGCGTTAGTAAAAACATCACAAATAAGGTGTTAGTCAACCGATTTTAGTTAAACAACACAATGAAGGGAAAAGCATGCAGAATATGTTACTCACGTGATTGTTGCCAGTAATCCATATATGAACACAAATATTTATGAAATACAGCATGTTGTTTGTGATTTTCCGTCATCTATACGGCAATTTACAAACACATTTTCAGAATCATTATCACTTTCTTTAAAGTCCGACTCAGACTGCTAATGCAAAGTAACGCTTTGCACTGATATCTAGCTCCGATTAATAGTCAACTTCATGCCCTTTAATGTCATTTAAATTGAACCTAGCGAAATCTCGGCTATCACTTGAAGAATCGCCGAAATCCATTTTGAAAAACAGCGTAAAAATCCCGAAAACTATCCAAAAAAGTCCTTTCAAATTCATAGTAGCGCGTTTACAAATGGCGGCCACGTTGTCAAGCTATCAGGCGAAAGCGAAAGTAGCCGTCGGAAGTGTCAGAAAGCAGAGAGATCGCGTATTTACAATGCATAATAGTATCGGACGTAATCGGCCGATCCGCTCGTTTAAGCGATCGGCCGCACTGCCCTGTAAAGGGTTAAGAATGGAGGTGGAGGCGGTCAGTGCAGCTTTCCGCTGGATGGAGAATAAGATACACACACACATCGTGATTGTAACTGACTCAGAAAGCATGCTGAGTAGGGTGAAGACAGGCAAGCTTCGTGCAGAGTGGCTTGCTTCGCTTCGGAAGTCACGGGTGACAAGCTAGATATACACTCCAACGACAGTGAGGGCCCTCCGGGCCCAGAAACATTTATTATATCTATCGATCGGTCTAGCAGTCCACCACACACTCAATAACTGTACATATCGCCCCTGAATCAGCATATTGCCCTGGAACGAGCTTAGTCAACTATTGAAGGCCTGTAAGGGATACTTTTTACAATAAATAATTTTGGACCATTATTCGGAGGAGTGCCAAATTTCATGTCAGTGAGATACCAACACTCAAAAGTGAATATTTCCGCTTAGAACTGACATACAGGCATCACTGAGGTACCATTAGATTTGGTTTTGCAAGGCCTATCTATCTAATACTCAGTTTTAAAATCATAACTGAACCTGCTACTATACAGTATTCATTCTTCGAAGTGACTAATCGCAATAGAATTGCGAATAGAAAAAAATTATATTCGCAGTAGAAGTGGGACACGTTATTATTCCTATGCGTGTAGCTACATTATAAATTTTTGCTGATGTGTTAATGTGTCCTCAGAAGCGTAGTGATTAGCTTCTTCGCCTGTCAATCGGGAGCTCGAGGTTCAATTCCTTGTCTGTGAAGTAAATTTTTTTTTTTTTTCATTTTCAGCAAATACGTAAAAATATTAAACATTAGGAACTAAAATATAGAACTGAGAAACTGGAAGCATGTGAATAAAGTGTGATGATCCAAGCATATTACTGTCAGCTTGGACCAGAATTATCAGGACAAAGTAGGACGCTAACGTAAACAAACATGGATGCCTGGTAACAGTAAGTGTACAGAAACGAAAGTTAACAATTCTTGAACTCACCTGGGGACACAATTATTTGTAGGGATCGTTATTTGTATTGGGGATACCAATTCTGGAAAATTATTCTTGATATTTAAACAGGACTAACGTAATGTAAAAATAAAACGGGATGCCAGAAGAACGGACAGAAGAAGAAGGGTGATTCATTAAAAATTACGGAGAATTCGGCAGAATTAAAAAATTACACTCTCAACAGTGAACATTCCTATTTAAATTAACCACCTTCTTAGACTTCTTAATGGCTCAAACTAAAATTGACAAGTGAGCAGACATTGTGACATGTTTGTTAGTTCCCGCAATTCGATTGTGAATATAATTTTTCTCTATTCGCAATTCTATTGCGAATAGAGCCTCCCTTCGTTCATTCATTCAGTAGCATGTCCTTTGCAGAACTTTGGTCCCATAACCTTCCGGAAAACTTCTCGATCTTAAGCAAGATGTCCTAAGTCCGATACCATACACCCATCTGGAGATCATCCTGCACCCATCTTCTCTTTGGCCTTCCTCTTCCTCTCTTCCCAGGCATATACTATACCCTTCCATTATTGTTCTCTCCAAACTTTCATAACGTTTCAAGTGACCAAAATATTCCAATTTTCTTTGTTTTATCGTCTTTAATAGCCAACCCTCTTCAATATTCACTATACACTGAATACAGTTGCATAATTGAAAAGCAATTTAGAAAATGTTACAGTAAATAGTAAATACCTGGACACGACCAGCGGGGAACCAATCAATTGATCAATTGTTGTCACGGTCAATGACAGTCGTACTTGTACTACTGTACTACACGCTTCTACTTCTACACAACACACTGTGCAGTGTGACCATGAGTGGTATGACACATGGTCAGATAAGATACACAACACACACGACCACCACCACGTCAGTTACAGTTACAGTCTCAGTACACACACAGTCACACAGCTGCTGGACTCCGAAGAATTGAATTCGTCTTCGATGAGGCGGCTTCAGAAAACTCATCATCAACCCCGTTCTACTCCACAGATACCTCTAGGGCTTCACATAGAGTCACAGTTAAACACCAGACGCTCACCTGTCATGAAGATCCCGGTGTGAGAAGCCAGGAGAGGGCAGCCCTGCGACAAGAAACCACAGTTGATGAAAGCTTAGCTCCCGACCCGACCTGTGGCAGACATCGTCTGCTCCTGCCTGCTGGCTGGCCAGGATGTCAGGCCAAACCTGATTTACTCCACCACCAACTCTTCCACTATATCGTTACCCGCATCCAACACAGCTGATCCAAAAATGCCGTTGAGTTGATAAATAAAATACGTAAATTTACCGTAAAAAAGCTTTTATTACATCTATTGTATTCTTTATATCAGTATTAATACTTGCAACGTTTTACAGTTTACCGCTATCTATGGCCAATATTTCAACCAATATCATTGTCGATATACTCCATGTGTATATCTGCTTTCTTTATTACTTCTTCTGTGTCAACATTTTATTTATGATCATAATTATTATATCTCAATATATTATTATTACATTCAACAAAAGCCTTCCACCTAAGCAAAGTATTAAAGTGCATGCAATTATGTTGTAGTGACTTACTTAGGTGACTCAACACCGTGAGACGTGTAACTGCAGGCCCAACTGGTATGTCAATGACTATAATGATAGTGAGACATTGATTGTATTGTGTCAACTTCGCCACCGACCACGCACAGCAGGGGGCATCCGATCGTCAGATGGGGATCCTCGCCCAATGTTTCGACCCTTGACCTCATTGTGTCTTTCTCCTATTGCGAGTTAGCACGTCTAGTTTATGTGTTGATAATGATACTGTAATTAAAATTACAATTATACATTCTTTTTCTTCTTCTTCTTTCGTTCGCCTAAAATATGTCTATAACTGCAATGTTGTCTCTTGTATGAATCTAACAGTCTATTTTAGTTCATTCAGCGGTCCATAGAGTTTATCTTCCACTGTTGTCTCTCTAGGCCAGAAGGTTCGCCTGGATATGTTGTAGTTTGGGCAGTCCTGGAGTATGTGCTCTGCTGTCTGCGACGCCAAACCACATGTGCACATGGCTGTTTCACCAATCTTGAATTTTGTATACAAGTGGTTGCGTAATCTATTGTGTCCTGTTCTGAGGCGCAGAAGAATGACTTGTTCTGGTCTGTCCATAACGTGGTAGTCGTCTTGAGCAGGTTTTGGTGACCTTCTGGCTGATTTGATCATTCTTTTCTTTTGATGGTTTGTAATGGGCACATCAGGTTGTTCTCCTTTTGCTCCGTCCTTAGACAATCACAGCTTTACACAATACAATTACGAAAAACAAAGGAAGCGACAAGCCTTCATCAGAGAAGCACAACGAAACACATTAATAACAGAAAAAATCACGGACACGATTAATGATACTAAGCAGAATAAGAAGAATGGGTGAAAAATAAAACTATTTAAAAAAAATATCTCAAGATATGGAGAATGTGAAACAGCAGTAGAATAGTGACACTTGTCAGCTCGTGCAGCCAGCAGTGTCCCAGTGTCCGCATACAAGGTGGGGGGAGGGGGTGGGGTATTCTAGAAGAGAGAATAAGTAGCACACATTCTTTTCTGTTTTTTTTTTTTCATGTTCCCATTCTTCTCACTCTGTCTATTATGCCTTAATGTAACTGACAGTGGTGTCATCTTCAAGGTTTATTTGTGGTTGTGTTCTCTTGTATTTGTTTGCTGATGAAAGCTTGTTGTAGCAACGTCCTTTCTCTTCCGCAATCGTGTGCTGTCAAGGTGACTTATATTTCATGTGTCCATATTGTTTACGTGTCCACAGTTTTACCGCAGTTTTCCCCAAGTCGGTCATATCCCAATAAATTTATAGGAACAAAATCTTGTTTAACCAGTTTGAGGGTGTCTAATTTCGATTATGATTTCACATAATGATTGTTGATGTTTTTTCTTACTTATACTTTTGCTATTTCATATTGTGTAGATTATATAATAATCATTTCTTTCAGTCAAATTTATTTTTATATTGTTATCCATTTCACAAAAGAAAATTAAGTAAAAATAGCAAAGAAGAATATGATAAGATAAATAAAGAAATCATAGATAAATGCGTAAAGTCAAAAGAAAATTGGTTAAACGAGCAGTGCGGCAAACGTGAATAAAATTCTAATGAAATAAGGATAAAAATAATAATGACAACCACTCGGTGAGCTGACTGGAAGAAACCGGGATGAAACACGATGTTTTAAATACATTGTTTTCACAGATGCGCTATTACAGAGATGAAATGAATACACGAGAGAGTTATATGATAGAGAGATATATATGATGGAGAGAAATATATGATGGATAGAATTATATGATGGAGAGAGTTATAGGATATAGAGAGTTATATGATGGAGATAATTGTGTGATGGAGAGAGTTATATGATGGAGAGAGTTATATGATGGGGAGAGTTATATAATGGAGAGAGTTATATGATGGAGAGAGTTATATGATGGAGAGAGTTATATGATGGAGAGAGTTATATGATGGAGAGAGTTATATGATGGAGAGAGTTATATGATGGAGAGAGTTATATGATGGAGAGAGTTATATGATGGAGAGAGTTATATGATGGAGAGAGTTATATGATGGAGATAATTGTGTGCTGGAGATAATTGTGTGATGGAGAGAGTTATATGATGGAGAGAGTTATATGATGGAGAGAGTTATATGATGGAGAGAGTTATATGATGGAGAGAGTTATATGATGGAGAGAGTTATATAATGGAGAGAGTTATATGATGGAGAGAGTTATATGATGGAGAGAGTTATATGATGGAGAGAGTTATATGATGGAGAGAGTTATATGATGGAGAGAGTTATATGATGGAGAGAGTTATATGATGGAGAGAGTTATATGATCATCATCATCAAGTGCCCTGCCAGCTGGCGTACACGTTCATGTCTCTCCACAGATCTCGGTCTTTGGTGTTCTGGATCAATCTGCTGATGATATTCCTCGAAGCCACCGTCTCAATCCGTCCAGCATCATTTCTCTTGGTCTGCCTCTGTCTCTCTTCCCCTCGATCTTTCCAGTTGTCACGATGTTCTCCAATGTCTCTCTGCTCATCACATGACCAAAGAAAGCTGTTTGTCTCTTTCTTATTGTTGTATATAGTGTTCTAATTTCATTAGCCTCTTTCACGCAATCATTGTTAGTTACTCTGACAGTCCAAGGAATTTGCAACATTCGTCTGAAAAACTACATCTCTGTTGCTTCTAAGTTCTTCCTAATTTGTTCATTTACATTCCAAGATTCACTGCCACACAGCAAAACTGGTTCTACATAGCATTTTAGCACTCTCTTTCTTACATTCAGTGATAGTGACTTATTGCATAAGATACTCTTCATTTTCTGAAATGCGGCTTTTGCCTGCCCTATTCTGCTCTTAATCTCTGTTGTACATCCTTCCATCTGATGTTATAAGTGCCCCTAGGTATTTAAAATTATCCACTCGGTTAAGAATTTTCCCTTCTTTTTCTTTGTCACATTTTGGTGTCACCATTTTCTTTGATATCACCATTGTTACTGTTTTCTTAATATTCAAGGAGAGTCCTTTCTGTGCACTCTCTGTTACTATACTGTCCAACAATTGTTGTAGGTCTGTTGCATTATCCGCCACTAATACTGTGTCATATGTATAGCGTGTATTGTTTATATTATAACCTCCGATTAGTATTCTTGTCTTCTCTTTGATCTCTCTCATTATTACTTCACTATAGAGGGAGAAGGGATCCAGTGACAAGATACACTCCTGTCGTACTCCTAGCTTTATCTTTTCGTAACTACCCTCTTTATTTCCCATTTTAATTGCTGCTACTTGGTTCCAGTAAATATTCTGCATCTGTTTTTAATACCACCACTGTACATAAATATTTTATTATTGAGAAGTATCATCCATCATCCGATAACTTATCATCTACAGAACATTGCCCCGTAATAGTCTTTCGAAATCGCTCTCTCTTTCTCTTTAGCCAAATGTGCCGCCTCTGCTGTCATGTGTAAATTATCTATAACATCTTGAATTCATCTACAAGTCAGTTGTCAGGTCTAGATAGATCTGATTTGTTTCTCTTTCATCCAATGAGTTGCTAGTACCCTCCTGTAACAATTATATCAAAGGCATGTATGTGCTTTTAGCTGAGTTGCTAAGTGTCTAAGTTTTATACACTTGTGTTGCCAAAGCAAATATGTATGCTTTTAGCAATCTGTTGTTTTATCTCTTCCACTCTGTAAAGCTTTTAATTTACCCTAGGTTTTGTAAAGCTATGTTTGTTCTTTTTATTCTTTCCGCCATCATTCTTGGTGTCACACGTCGTTCTTGATGATAATATCACGAAGTTCTTACGATGATATGTTCATGATATTGTCGTGTGATGGTCGTTGTCTAGGTAACGATACTCATGGTGTGTCAATGGAGATATCTAACTGTCTTGCAATATAACTCACCCCCGCAGTGCATATTCACCAGGCATTAAACAAGATTCCGTTGGCGCACATAATCCTTTATTACAGAAATGACGGACAGACGGAACATGTTTATACATCCAGAAATAATGTAATCCATAGAATATAAATATCCTCCTCACAATTTAACCAGCACACATCAATGCCTTCTCAAGCCTGCTTCATATCAAATCCACAAGACAGGTAATCCAGCTCCTATCCACCGCTGGACCTCACACAATACACCCACACACTGGGTCTTAGTTTCCACTAACTATATCACCCACTCTGGGTTCAGGCCCTCACTCACTATAGAACCCACTCTGGTTCAGGCCTGTCTTCACAACTAGGAGAACAACACAACACCGTTCCCCGTGGACTACCCACTCCTCCGGTATCTCAAACTCAACTCCCCTCGAAGTCCCTTGACTTCACACACAAAAATACACTATCTCTCGCCCCATCCCCCCTAGGGGTTTTTCCTCTACCCTCACTATTTTATTTCTCAGGACTGGCTGTTTTCTCATAGCCAGGTCAGTCACTTTACTGTCTCCCACTTTCATCTCCATTCTTTCTCATGCCCGGTCACTCAACTCAATGTCAATGACCCAGGCTTATGTCATCACCCCCCTCTTAAAAGAAAACTTCGTTTTCAAATATTGGGAGACTAAAACTTACTAAACATGTGACCCAGACATATTGCCTGGGTAGCCCTAAGTATGGCTCCACTTCACTTCAGCTACCACCCTAAATAATACATCAAATGCTCATAGTACACTCCCATATTCCCCACACATAAATACAAACATCTTTCTATCTTGTGTACCGATGCATGAACTAATACATCACATAATAATAATACATCATAGGAAAGCATTATACTTATGTACCCACAGGTCTCTTACTACTTCACGACCCCACAATACTATTTGTGTACCGACCCTATATCAGGTGGTTCTGTTCTTGCATTAACCCTCCTCTGATTCCTGTCGATGCTGTGTCTACCTTTCGTGTACCCATGACTCATGGTACCTCTACAATTACAACATCTGTTTGCTATCCCTAGCCCTGGGTCAGTAATGTCGCGAACACTCTTTTGACCTGACTCAACTTTCCTATCTGCATATTGCACCATTACACTTGAGTCTCTGTTTAGTTTGAACTCTTTATTCAATCTTGGCCCATATACCTGGCACCTTGCTTTCTGCTGCAGACGCCTTATGCCTATGTGCCCTGCACATGCACTATCCTGAGCTGTTCTAGTATATCGGTCTCTATGTGCTAAAGGTACTGCTCCTTGCCAACGTGCAGTTCTGCTATCTGAAAACCTGCGAGTGAGAACCTTGTTCTTCCTCTCGAAGCACCATCTACCTTTCTTTGACTGCCTATGTTCTACTCTCCTACACCCTTGGGAACATTTGTTCAGAGTAGTATCTTGTCTCTGGGAGCCACTAGCACTATATTTGGGATCCATTCTCATCTGCTCATTTGTACTATCCTTGTCCTGAGTTCCTGTGTCTACTTCAAGTGCCTCTTCTACCTCAGCTATACTCTCTAATTTAGGTTCTCTTGTGGTAACTACCTCATTACTGCTTACACTATATTTTTGGTCCCAATAAACTACTTCCTCTTCTGTACAATCTTTAACTCCTATAACATTTCCTATGATCAAATCAGCCACTGGTGAGTCCAAAACACACGCTGTCACTCTTCCAGTGATATATGGTGTTTTTACTGTTATTATGGCTAATGGGTAGAACTCTACTGTGCCGTTGAATGTTATGCATCTAATCTTTTTCCCTGTATAATCCGAGGGATCTATTAAACTTTTCCTCACTCCGATAGACGTACATCCGGAATCCCTAATTGTTAACGCTGGTCTATCATTGACAAATCCCTGATGCAGCTTCAGACTTCCTCCTTCATGCACTGCTGATCCTGCTTTCACTGTATGACCACATATTAGGACTGGCTGACTGTCTTTTTCAAAAAGAGGTTTGCACCCACTACAATCTTCATTGTTCAGCGTCTCAATTACTTGCGCTGCATTTGAGTGCTCTGTTTCTCTCATCCTACATTGATGGCTGACATGCCCATTCTTTCCACATTTGAAACAAGTAATCTCCCTTTTGGTGTTGTTCGTTGGTCCATCTGATGGTTGTGCATCACACTGTGCTGCCTTGTGTCTCCAGCTCCCACAATTCCAACATCCGGCATAATTTGGACGTCTCTGGAAATTCCCTCTTCTATATGGGTACCGTCCTACTCTACCAACATTGTTTCCTCGGAAACCATTATCTTGAAGTTCTTGCTGCTCACCTTTATGTGCTGAATCCACACTTTTCGCCCTTGATCTGATGACTGGATTCTGGTCCTGTTTAGTGTACGCTGCACAGACTATTTCCTCACTCATTAGTTTCCCAATAGATACGTTAGGATGTGCAGTCATGTAGTTTTGCCCTAACTGAGACATTGTGTCTATGTCCTTTGGCTTACGTTCCTCAAAGAAAGCTACTAAGTTAGAATTGCATGCAGATACTACCTTGTCTCTTAACATTAGATCTACTAATTTATTAAAATCTTTCCCTACTTCTGCGAGCTCCATCCATTTGTTAAATGTGTTCTTTACTGTGTTAACAAAGTCTGTGAAATCTTGATTTGTCTCTGGCACTAACTGTCTAAACTTTGTTCTATATCCATGTTCAGTGAGTTGGAACTTTGTGAGGAGACGTTGACGCAGAATAGTGTAGTTGTTTCTTTCTTCCACAGGTAAATTGAACATGGTGTCTAGTGCCTTACCCGTAAGAAACTCGCCAAGTCGCATCGCATACTCCTTCTCTGGAATACCTAACGCTTTGGCTGATGCCTCGAACCTGGCCAAATAATTTTCAAGTTGGTCCCGGTCTGTAAAATATGGCAGTTTTAATCTCTGTGACGACTGCGACGGTCTTCTGCTTTCCTCACTTTGACCCTTCGAAGATAGTTCTAGTTTTCTTAACTCGATTTCAGTTTGCATCTGACACTTGATCTTCTCTTTCTCAATTTCCATTTCAGCTAACTTTACTTCATGTAGACGTTTGTTTTCCATTTCAGCTAGTTTTACTTGTGTCTTTCTCTTCCTGTAGACGTTTGTTTTCCATTTCAGCTAGTTTTACTTGTGTCTCTTTCTCTTCCTGTAGACGCTTGTTTTCCATTTCAGCTAACTTTATTTCCTGTAGACGCTTTGCCTCGTGTTCATTATGCCTCTCCTCTCTTTCCGTCTGTTTTTGTTCTTTTGCTTCGGCATATTCCTGTAACTCTTTACCCTTCAGGCCTATTCGTTCACCTGCTTCAATATATTCCATTAAAGTAGGCATCTTGTACTTGTGGACACGTTGCTGTCAATCAGCCAACTATAAATGTAAAGAGTCTGCTACTAGTCTTTGTGTGCCCTCCCTAAGTACACTACTACTCCCTGTGTACGTAAATTCGTAGTGCCAAAATATCACTCTGTACTCACCCAGTCACTCTATAAGCACTAGGATAGTGAGGGAAAATATCCTCCCTCGCATATATCTATAACAAATAGTTGTATAACATTTCTGGAAATATTGTTAAACATACATATAAATACATATACAAACAAATGGATGATAACACTAAGTGTTTTCTATAAAAACGTTAGACTCACAAGCCAAGTACACGGAGACGGTGATCACAAAGAAATAAACCACAGTAACAACCACAAGCTTGTGTAGGGACACCCACAGTGCGCGTAATATATAAATATAAACTGACAAAGACCACTAGACAGCAGACATGACGAAAGATCACAATAATAACATATATCCGACCACAACAAATATCATATGTAAATATAACGAAAAGAAGAAAACAGTAAAAGAACAAATATAACATGAATAATGTACATAGATCTGACGATAGACACTTGGACACCGTGTATAAAGTCGAGACGACCCAATGCTCAACCGCACAAAACAAACTGACTCGTCAGCTGCCTCTCAACAACATACAATGTGTACCTAGACAATTTCTCTTTGCTTTGTCTCCCGTACGTCGCGAAACAATGCAAAAATATCCTACTTATTACGACCACTGGACCACATACAAATAATTACGTAACGCACAACAACAATACTTAGGACGATGAGAGCAAGAGAAAACAAAAAAAAATCGCCGACAACAATGCAATGGTGAAATCTCATAAAAGTCCTTATTTTGTTCGTGTTAATAGTTATTCGCAATCCGCTGGAAATGTCTACGACACTAGATTTCAAAATGACTGATTGATTTGTTGAGTGGTTCCTGAATTCGCGTTGTGATCACAAGTTCCAACTGTCGACAAAAGTTGAAGATGATAGTGATATCCAAACTGTTCTGTCTCGACACAGTCCGTAACGTTATTGTACTTTCTCTGGACGTGGTGACACCACAGTAATAATCCAAAGTGTTCTTTCGATATGTTGTTACTTTCGTTGCGGAGATGGCGCTTCGCTGTATCATTTATGTGATAGACTCACGTTTAAAGGCAAAGTTCAGCAACAACAACAAAAAATAATGCCACCAAATATCCAGCGCTTTAAATTTTTATATATAAATCCTTATTGGCAAAGAAATACAACCATGGTTGTGATGACGCCACGTTAAAATGTTTGCTCATAACAGAATAATGATGACAAAGGGCTTGAACAAAGACGAAACACCAAGTCTGGCTTTCTTTCAAAACAACTTGTTTATCCAGATCTCCTGTGGAAAATTTTTAGTAAATGTCCACTGTCCCTGACCTTGACCTTCGCAGTCAACCTCAAGTCAGTACCTCAGTCTTCTTTGTCACAATAATTCACACTGACTGTCTGTAAAATGACCGGACACTAGGTCATGGAAATATCCTCAGTAACTGCTTACTGTTAAACAGCCTTGCCTCCTAAGGTCAACCTTCTCAGCCCCACCCGGCTGCTCTTTTTCACTTCGTGGAAAGTCACACTTAATCTGTCTGTAAACTGCCCGGAACTTTTCCGCCATACACAAACACTTTCCACTTCTGCCCCCGCACCTGTGGTAGGGGTACCGTTAATACCCCTTTTCCAGCTGTCCTCGTAAACAGCGCTGACCCTCTCTCAACCCGACCTTGTTAGCTGTGGTAGAATTCTTCACTTGTCGACTCGTGACCCACCCAGTGCGTTGCCTTAGCACACACACACAAAATTCTCACCACGCACAGGATGTTGCGACGAAATTGCTCGCTGTCTTCAATCCTGTCCTGTCACACACACACACACTAGGACTGACCCCTCTTGTTGCAAACACCTCACTGTCCACGCGACATTTCCTCTGTGCTGTTTTGACTAGTGACTACCCCTGTCACTGTAGTCGACTCTGCCGGTTGATCTGTGCTGCGTTAAATCTCTGACACCCCCGCTCGTTTCAGCGATATGGTTGGTATCCAATTCACCTGTAGTGAACTTGACGTGAACTGACTGTTCGCTTGTGATTTCTGCCGCGTATTTTCCCCGCGCGCTGACTAGTTTGATGGAACGAAGTCACAGATAATAACTCCTCTCTTTCAGTGAAGAGCCCACAAATATCTCAGAATGACACCAATGTCTATATTGTTCTTGACCGTACGTAGCCTTCCAAATAATCAATATATCCCCGTCGTCCTTGCCAGGAGAGACCCCAGATGTCACACGTCGTTCTTGATGATAATATCACGAAGTTCTTACGATGATATGTTCATGATATTGTCGTGTGATGGTCGTTGTCTAGGTAACGATACTCATGGTGTGTCAATGGAGATATCTAACTGTCTTGCAATATAACTCACCCCCACAGTGCATATTCACCAGTCATTAAACAAGATTCCGTTGGCGCACATAATCCTTTATTACAGAAATCAGACGGACAGACGGAACATGTTTATACATCCAGAAATAATGTAATCCATAGAATATAAATATCCTCCTCACAATTTAACCAGCACACATCAATGCCTTCTCAAGCCTGCTTCATATCAAATCCACAAGACAGGTAATCCAGCTCCTATCCACCGCTGGACCTCACACAATACACCCACACACTGGGTCTTAGTTTCCACTAACTATATCACCCACTCTGGGTTCAGGCCCTCACTCACTATAGAACCCACTCTGGTTCAGGCCTGTCTTCACAACTAGGAGAACAACACAACACCGTTCTCCGTGGACTACCCACTCCTCCGGTATCTCAAACTCAACTCCCCTCGAAGTCCCTTGACTTCACACACAAAAATACACTATCTCTCGCCCCATCCCCCCTAGGGGTTTTTCCTCTACCCTCACTATTTTATTTCTCAGGACTGGCTGTTTTCTCATAGCCAGGTCAGTCACTTTACTGTCTCCCACTTTCATCTCCATTCTTTCTCATGCCCGGTCACTCAACTCACTGTCAATGACCCAGGCTTATGTCACTTGGCATTAAGTGACAAGATAATATCACAAATACCGAAGTATTGGAAAGATCAGGCGGTGAAGCCTGGTCACCTTGCTTACACTAATAGAAACGTTTAAAAGGTTTTAATATTCTGTGTCTGCAAAGAATTCTTGGTATTATGTGGCAAGACAAAATCACAAATACTGAAGCATTGGAAAGATCGAGTTGTGTGACGGTTTATTCCATGCTCAGTCTTCGTAGACTTAGATGGATAGGACATCTTAGGAGGCTGGATGATGGTAGAATACCAAAGGACATCTTTTTTGGTGAATTACAGATGGGTAAGAGATCTCAGGGTCGGCCTCTACTACGGTACAAAGCTGTGTGTAAGCGGGACATGATTGATACAGGCATTGATATTGCACCTTGGGATCAAGTCGCCGCTGATCCCATTGCATAGAAGGAAAAGATCAGGAATGGAATAAATACAACATAAAAAAGTATTGCAGATATGTCAGAAATTGAGCTTGTGAGATGTCATATGGTGCGTAATGGTGGAAATGATCGTGTGTTCACATGCATCCATTGTGGACTAACATGGGTTGTAGTTATTATGCCTTTTTTGGAGCACAATATAACAAACTATCATCTGGGAAGATACCATCAAACTAATACAGCATATTTCTATTGGCCATGTATCTAGGTATTCATAACTACTCACTTTCTGTAATTTCTTCCCCAGCTGATAAATATATCTGTTGGCATATTTGTCTTATCAGTTGTCATTATTATTATTATTATTATTATTATTATTATTATTATTATTATTATTATTATTATTATTATTGCATTTGTTGCATTCATGTTGTTTACCTGTTTCATGACAAAATGTTTTGTCAAATTGTAATCAATGATGTATTTTACTCGTAATGTTTAATGATTGGCTATCTGTCAACAAATTAGATCAATGATGTATAATTATTGGCGAGCTGTCAACAAATTAGAGGATGCTGTTTGAGGGATTCGTGTGGTAGGGTGGTAGTACACATGCTTACTGCTGTGCATGTCCATGGTCGATCACCCGCAATGGAACACTACATCAGGCTTCAACTAACACAGTGGTTCTCAACCGGTGGGGAATTCCCCCCAGGGGGGAATTTTAGGGTTTCCAGGGGGGGGGGGGGGATGAAGATTATTTCTAGACTGCGTGAATACAAGAACCGATTACTTGATGTTGTTTTTCCCTTCATACTTTACAGTTCTGTACATATTACCCTTCTGAAATTCATTTTATAACGTAAGTAGATCCGCAAATCACGTTTTATGTAGATGTCTTTTTTAGTATGTGCTATTAAATTTAGCTTCAGTTATTACGTATACTGTGTAGGCGCAGGGGGAAAATTTTAGGGAGGAAATACAAAAGGGGGGAATGACGTTCTAAAAATATGGGGGGGGGGGGGGAATGACGTCCTAAAAATATGGTGAAGGGGGGCACGGGCCAAAAAAGGTTGAGAACCACTGCACTGACACATCAAGACAATACGTGTTTGTAATTAAAGATGAGAGGAGCAGCTTGATTGTACCAGGTTTTATGATCACATGGCTTGGTCTCTTTGTGCACAGAAGCCTGCTGAAAGAGTCACACAGAGCACAAACTTTATAGCACCAGCGACGGCCATCAGGAATCTCCGAGAAACTTGCACTCGTGAACCGAATGGAAGAATCTGAAAACAAGCCCACATCTTTTGGAATGTGAAACAGCCTGTTTAACCACTTTGCCAAGAAATCCGCGCGCGCGCGCGCGTGTGTGTGTGTGCGCGCGCGTACAGTATCCAGAAACTTTCATTTCCTGTACACCTTAGGGTGTATGTGAAGAAAAAAAAAACAGGAATAATCATATTGACACAAAGAATGAAAAAAAAAAAAGACACACAGAGAGGCAGAAAAGGGGGAAAAAAACAGAAAGGGCGAAAGGAAGAAGAAAACATTATCTGTTGGGTAGTGTACAAGAGAGAAAAATCAGGAATAATTAGATGGGAACAAAGAATGAAAAAAGGAATATAGACAGGCAGAAAAAAAGGGGGGAAAAAAACAACGAAAGGTAGAAGAAACAAATTGCTATGCAGATAACATATTTGGGAGCTGGGCAGGGCAGAGTATAACAGAAAACGAAGCAGGAATAGTTACAAGGGCACAAAGAATGAAAGAAAGACATATAGACAGGCAGAAAAAAAGAAGAAAATGGACAGGACGAAAGGAAGAAGAAACAATTTATCTACAGATAACATATTTGGGAGCTGGATAGGGCAGTGGTTAGCATGCTTGCCCACCAGCTCTGAGGTCATTGGTTCAAATTTGCAGCTAAAATGGATACAAGGAAATGGTCTGGGAAGTAAAGGCAGTCAGTTTGTCACATCAGCCATCAAGTCACTTGGCCACAATGGGACGCAGAGGTGTTTCCAGGGCACCAGGGCCGGGTTATATACTGGCCAAGACCTATTGACGCGTCCTCGTCGAGCGTCCTGGGCAACAGGTCCCTTCGGGTTCCTGGCTAAAGTCATTAGGATCGCCGATTCCTCCGAAGTCGGAGAGTGTCTGCCTGTACGGCGAGGAACCACCAGTCTGCACACCAATAAGCCAGACATGGGACAACGGATACTCACGCAAACCTCAGGTCCTGTATGACATCACACTGATGTTGGACAACAGGATGCCTTCATCCGATATACAGGACTTCGCGTTGGAGCTCAAGCCAACGAACACAAGCAAGCAAGCAAGCACTTGGCCACAATAAATAAACGTGGTTGGCATAATATACTCAATATACTTCAAGTTACTTGGCCACAATAAATATACGTGGTTGGCATAATATACTCAATATACTTCAAGTTACTTGGCCACAATAAATATACATGGTTGGCATAATATACTCAATATACTTCAAGTTACTTGGCCACAATAAATATACGTGGTTGGCATAATATACCCAGTATACTTCAAGTCACTTGGCCACAATAAATATACGTGGTTGGCATAATATACCCAATATACTTCAAGTCACTTGGCCACAATAAATATACGTGGTTGGCATAATATACCCAATATACTTCAAGTCACTTGGCCACAATAAATATACGTGGTTGGCATAATATACCCAATATACTTCAAGTCACTTGGCCACAATAAATATACGTGGTTGGCATAATATACCCAATATACTTCAAGTTACTTGGCCACAATAAATATACGTGGTTGGCATAATATACCCAATATACTTCCAGGCATGGGAATGAGTCCTTGACTTAAGAAAAATATAGTTGTAATTTTACCTAGACGTGGCTGTCATGTTAATCGTGTGTGAGTGTGTGTGTGTGTGTGTGTGTGTGTGTGTGTGTGTGTGTGTGTGAGGGGAGGGCGGGTGTGTGTGTGTGTGAGTGTGTGAGGGGAGGGGCGGGTGTATGTGTAAATATATATATATACACTAGCTGACCCTGCCCGGCTTCGCCCAGACCCTGGTGGGGAGCATCTCATTTAATTCATATAAGTAGTCAAATAAGTTCTCGTTCCCGTTACCGACTATCTGTCTGTCTGTCTGTCTGTCTGTCTGTCTATCTGTCTGTCTGTCTGTCTGTCTGTCTGTCTGTGTCTGTCTGTCTGTCTGTCTGTTTGTCTATCTATCTATCTATCTATGTCTGTCTGTCTGTCTGTCTGTCTGTCTAATAGACCCATCCCTCTGTCTCTCCCTCCGTCTATCCCTCCCTCCCTGTCTGTTTGTCTATCTATCTATCTATCTATCTATCTATCTATCTATCTATCTATCTATCTATCTATCTATCTGTCTGTCTGTCTGTCTGTCTGTCTGCCTTCAAAATGTTGACGTGAAGATTTTCTTCCTGCAGCTGCTTCTGTATTTGTTGATCAGTAAGCTCCATTTTTAGCCGCTTGACCACCCATCTGACTGTGTTTGAATCAGTGTTTCTGATTCTGGTGTCTTGGTCCTCCTTCCTCTCACAAGTTTTTGTGTTCGTCTGTGGGTAGTCGTCGCTCTTCTTATTGGTAGTTTCATTGACTGTAGGTTCAGATACTTTATTACAGCTTGCATGCAGACTCTCCAAAGGCAGGTTCGTCTTCTTGATAGTCTTGTCGGGTTTCTCACTATGCATCTTGGAAGCTGCTTGTTTCTTTGTGCTATTACGATGTGCCATTTTCCCCCCGTATCAGGCTGCTTGAAATGTGTAAGGCGTCTTGGCTTGATAGCGCTGAGAAGTGCTGTCAAGCGAATCGTGTCGATATGATGGCGGAAAACACTAAAGATGCGATGATATTGTTCAACATCTTTTAGATAACTTCTTAAGTATAGAAAGATGAGTTACAATGTTATGCATTATGCATTATTTTTATGTAAACTTTGAAAATACCTTAAAGATTGTATCATTATTTATTATAACTCATATGCCGGTATATAACTATAGACAAAGAGTTTATAAATCTTTGAAAACGATACAACAATATGACTATAAGTTATACAACAATGTTATTAAAAGTTATGCCCCTTGAAATAACTTTTTCTAGAGTTAAGTCCCTTCGCTATATATATAAATTTTAATGAAAAATGAAATAATACTGAGTAAGCAGGCGATTTCACACTAAAAAAATATCACAGTTGGCAGCTCTGGAATGAAAGGAAGACGTGTAGAAAATTTCATCTCAATCGGATGGGCCGTTCGCGAACAAATAAAGGACATACATATTTACATACATACACTTTGTTTTATATATATAGATATATATATATATTAGGGACGTTCATTTGAAACCCGTTCCAATGGCTTTATTACAAAAGCATGAAAGAAACATTAACAGGTGTGGTAGAATTAAACAAAGCATTCATTTTTAATTAATTATGCACCATGGGTTGGTCAGAAGAAGTCGCCGCAGGTATTCAGGCAAGCATCCCATTGCTTAGGTAGGCGGCGAATGTCGTCCGCAAACAAGGATTGTGGTTGCTCACTAAACCAAGTGTTTACAGCGTTGATTACGTTTGCATCTGTATGAAATCGTTGCCCCTTGAGAGCTATTTTTAGAGGTCCGAACAAATTAAAATCACATGGTGACAAATCATGAGGATAGGCTGGATGTTGCAGAATTTCCCACTTCTTCCAAGCTAATGCTTCCTGCACAATCTTTGCGACATGCGGACGAGCACTATCGTGCAACAAAATCACACCGCGAGAAAGCATGCCGGGTCGTTTATTCTTGATGGCTTTTTGCAGCTTGTCTAGTGTTTGCAAGTACTGGGTAGAGTTGATGTTGACACCAGGTTCTTTAAAGTCGGCCAATAATAGCCCTTCATGGTCATAAAATGCGCTCAGCATAACCTTAGCAGCGGAAACCTGTAACTTGAATTTTTTGGCTTTTGGTCATCCAGCATGCTTCCATTGCATGCTCTCTCTTTTGTTGGTCGGCTTAAAGTGGTGACACCATGATTCATCGCCTGCCACTATGTGGAAGAGAAATGCATCGCCATCCACTCTGTAACGAAGAGTGTCCAACATATGCTCAACTTTTGTTCTATGAGTGTCCAACATATGCTCAACTTTTGTTGTAAGCGTGTCCAATATATGTATGCTCAATTTTTGTTGTAGGAGTGTCCAACATATGTATGCTCAACTTTTGTTGCATGAGTGTCAAACATATGTATGCTCAACTTTTGTTGGAAGAGTGTCCAACATATGTGTGGTCAACTTTTGTTGTAAGAGTGTCCAGCATATGTATGCTCAACTTTTGTTGTGAGAGTGTCCAATATATTTATGCTCAACTTTTGTTGTAGGTGTACAGGGAGGAGTATGCGAGTCTCCCAGTCATCTGACATAAATTATTATGCAATCAACATAACTTGACATAGCACACAAACAAACCTACACATGACAACGCATACACAAACAAAAGTAAACATGACCACCCACCCACCCACCCACACACGCACGCTCACACACACACACACACACACACACACACACACACACAACAGTAGACATAAACATCCATTACTGTTCCTCTCCCAGTGATTTAAAAACTGTCAATGTTTTTGTCACAGTTGCTACATTCAGTGTTTCTCACACTCAGACCTACACCAGGTCTCCTACACAGACCTACACCAGGTCTCACACACAGACCTACACCAGGTCTTCTACACAGACCTACACCAGGTCTCACACACAGGGAGAGGCAAGATGTGAAGTTCCACTGCTGTTATTACATACCCCGTTGATATCTGAGCGGGAGAGGGCGAGGACAACGCTGTAACACAGTCTCCGCCCCTGGAGATGGCACTCGGTAGCCTGACCGCAAGCAATGTCTCTACACTCATCTCGCTTCCCAATATCCAAGCTTCATCCAGGACGCCACCACCCGACGTACAATGTACCCGACATACAGTGTAGCTGACAACACAGGTGTGTAGGCTGAACCAAACAGACAGCACAAGTGAGATACCCGACACGTCAATCAGCGCTGCTCCCAGGTGTTCGATGTCATTGTCTGATCTCTTCGCTCCACCGGTCGAGCCTAGGTGTGTTGTTGTGTCACGAAACCGTTGTTGTCAGTCTCAAAATTACATCCGGTTTACAGAGTGCATTGGGAATATTTGTGTAGACTCCTCTGAAAACCTTGACTGGACAAATCATCACTGATAAGAAACAGCAGATGGATAGATGGGTAGAGCACTATTTAGAGCTTCATTCAAGTGAGACCAAACTAGCGGATGATGCCCTCAACGCCATAGAGGCCCTGCCAACTCTTGACCACCTGGACACACTTCCCAGTATAACAGAAGTTAAGTGTGCTATAAATGAGCTTGCGTCTGGCAAGGCTCCAGGTTAGGATGGGATTCCAATAGAGGTAATCAGGAGTGGGCAAGACACACTCGCTCTACAGATCCACCAGCTAATAGTAATTAGTAATAGAGCTATGCTGGCGAGAAGGACAAGTCCCACAGGATTTCAAAGATTCAAACATCATAACGCTGTACAAGAACAAGGGCGATCGGAGCGACTGTAACAACTATAGGGGTATCTCACTTCTGTGTATTGTTGGGAAAGTATTTGCCAGAATTGTACTGCGCAGACTTAAAGTCCTGGGAGATCAAGTCTACCCCGAATCACAGTGCGGCTTCCGTCAGAACCGGTCTACCATTGATATATTCTCATTGCGACAGATGCAAGAAAAATGCCGGGAACAAAATCAGCCACTGTTTATTGCCTTCATCGACCTCACAAAGGCATTCGATTTGGTCAGTTGTGAGGGTCTGTTCAAAGCACCTCTCCCCCAGAACTGAGGTACAGTGGCCTCTGTCTGCCAACCGTCTGGTTAATTACAGACATCCATACATCATGTGCCATGCGATAAGCGTGGGCGGTCATGTTTCGCCATCTCACTCGATTACCAGAGTCGTTGATCAGCTCCATGTCCCTGTCTCGGCCATGCCACGTGGCCAAACAATCCAGATATTTACTTCTCGGTCTTCCTCTTGTTCTCTTCCCCTCGATCTTGCCAGTTGTCACCAAGTTCTCCAATTTATTTCTACTCATAACGTGACCAAAAATTGTGACTGTCTACGTCTGTCTCTAATCATTTTACGATCGTCATTTGTTTCTTGAAGGACTTTTTCATTGGTTTTTCTGTCTGTCCACGGTGTTCATGCTATTTACAGAGACAGGTCTCTTTCTGCCAACCGTCTGGTTAACTACATAACCAGGAGGTCTCTTTCTGCCAACCATCTGATTAACTATATAGACAGAATCCCGTTGTTCTGTTATTTCATGACCTGGTGACCTAGAGTTTCCAGCGCCAGGTTAGATACATCAAGCAGACTGGACAAATACAACAGTGTCTGTCTTCTTATTGACCATGCCATGTGGCGTTGGTGATTATGTTTATCTAGTGTACTGCCAATCTTCTTATAGTTAACGCCGTGAGTAGTGTAGTAAAGTGGAAATCACCCCCTTTTTGAGGTTCACATTCTGTATATATTATTACTGATTGTCGATTTTGCACCTCAAAGGACAGATAACTCCTTGATGACCGTTATCGATTTTTCCTGGCTGGACGTGGTCAAGTGACCACTCGGGTAGGTAGGTAAAGGGATAGAGTGATTTGGTGTGAGTGTAAGTAAGAGGTGGTCTAGTGACGTAGTAGTCTAGTGACTTGGTGTATACAACATAACACACTGAATTAGCAAACGATTCAGAGAAGGCATACAATTTTAATAAAGGGAAACCATATACAGACATTTAAATGAGGAGAGGTGTGGTGGTGACGTTATACTGGTTAAAAAAATTGACCGCTCGATGTGTACGGTTCAATGACGTAAGAGGGTTGGGGTGTCTTGGTGGGTGTGTTGTTAGTGACCAGTGTTCTAGCTTCAAATGAAAACCATAAAAACTAAAATATTGCGGTTATTATTGGTTGTAGTGAGTAATCACTATCATCATACATTGTAGAAACATCATCATCATGTGCATGTTTAGGGGTACGGATTAGGATGGCAAGGTGCGCAGATAGGGCCAATGATGTTGAGGTGCTATAGTTCTTAGGTCCACAGATCGAGGCGTCTCAGTCATAGGGTATCGAGTTGTCTGCTCAGGGTAGGATGTCGCTGGGTTAGGCGGATGTCTTATATCATATTTTATTGACTTTATCTTATCTGGGCGAGGAAATTAGAAACGCTGTGTTACTGTGTGAGAAAAACGATTCCTAAGCATTGTAGGTTGAGGTGAAATATTTAAAAAATGAGGACAATGGGAGAGGGGTGTAGTATTTTCGGTGTATTTTGAAAAAAAGTGACCGCTGGGTTTTAATGGGGCAGGGCATGGTTTAATTCATAAGTATTGTGGAAACACATCATACCCAGGAGTAGGCTTAAGGTTAAGGTACTGGGGTGTGCGAATACCTCAATCTGGTGGGAACGTGTGCAGTAGGTTGTAGTTATGATTACATCATCATCATTCCTCCGGCTGTAGATATATTTAGTTGTGAATATGCCTGTGTGTATGTAGTAATTGCATGAGTATTCTTCTAGGTCTTAGGCTTACATAAACGTCATTATGCTATCTAAGTAATAGAAGTAGTATTAATATTGTAGTAACAGATGGTCTAGCGACATTAGTGGGGAAAAGTAGTTGTAACAACAGTAATAGTAGTAGAGAAGAGTTAGTAGTGGTAGCAGTTGGCATCATAATCATCAAGAGACTTATCAGCTGGCATAGGCGATCATACCTCCCCATAAATTATGCTCTCGACAGCAATAGTAGTAGTAGTAATAGTAGTAGAGGAGAGTTGGTAGTTGTGGCAATAGTAGTAGTAGCAATAGCAGTAGTAGTAGCAATAGTAGTAGTTGTAGTAACAGTAGAAGAAGAAGAAGAAGAAGAAGAAGAAGAAGAAGAAGAAGAAGAAGTGGAGAAGGACTAGTAGCTAGTAGTATTAATATTGGTGGCAGTAGTAGTAGTTGTAGTAGTAGCAGCAGAAGATGTAATAGCAGTAGTATTAGTGGGTGTGGTGAAAGTAGTAGTATTAATAGTAGTAATAATTGTAGTACCGGTGTTGGTGATATTAGCAGTAATAGAAGTAGTAGTGTAGTAGTATTGATAGTAAACGTGTCTAGTAATAGTGGCTGTAGCAGTAGTAATATAGCAGAAGTAGGAATAGTTGTAGTGGTAGTATTAGTAGTAATATTAGCAACAGTAGTGGTGGTGGCAGTAGTAGTAGCAATAGTATTAGTAGTATCAGAAGCAGAGGCGACAACAACAGTAATAACAGTAGCAGTAATCATAGCGTTGGGGTTAAATATGTATAGTATGTGTGTGAAAATTGATACTTTCACCCAAATTTCTATTAACAGATGTATGTATTAGGTTAATCATATAAGCAGTTTTGGGTGTATGTCTATGTCTGTGATTGTTTGGGGGGATCTAACAAAGTAGCTAATTATATTTTCTCAGTAAGTTAAAACATCCCCCAATTGTTTCATGCGTAGTGGTGGTGTAAATCAACGCAACAGTAGTGGTGGTGCTTATTTAATAAGTCCCTGAACTGACTAAGTCTTCAGTTTCCAGGCAATGATAGGTAAAGCAAACAACCGTACTTATTGTTTGTATTTGTATATCTTGGGTGCTGTCTCTTGCATACATACGGTCTATAAATTCAGTACTAATCCAGTATAATGGGTGTTATGTTGTATAAAGCTAGTCTGTGTTGTATGTTGTGTAATGTGTCTGTGAAATATCCATCTTTTGTAGTTGTAAGAGGCGATGACGTCATAAGCTGAAACACCCACTCTATCATTGACCGCATCTGCCAATTACTGCCAAAGAAGAGGCCAAAATGGCTCGCGATTCTAGGCTGTATGATTTGAATAAGTCCCTGAACTGACTAAGTCTTCATTTTCCAGGCAAGGATAGGTAAAGCGAACAACGGTACTGGTACTCCAGAAAGTAGGCTTAAGGAATCCTGCTTCTAATGCCTGTAAGATAAACATCCCCCAAATCTTATCCTTTCTCTTATCATGGAGATAGACAGATTACAATTATTAAGTTACAACTTTCACTATGTCACTCGCTCTTAATATACTAATATTAAACTATAGTACAATAAACTAGGTATTTTTAGATTATAAAATATAACACCACCCTTTTATTTAATTACACGACATATCCTCCACAGGATGGATATGGACAGTTATAGGGGTTTGCAAATGCCCTGCTTATTCTATAAGAGATTGCTCTAAACTTAGAATTGTCTGTGTTGTTAATCATGGATTGTGTCCGTGAGACCAAAACAAATAGTAAAGAAGCCAGGTTGGGTGTTCCAGACGGCTAATGTTGAGTACTTAGATGAGAACTCCACTCCTGGTTTGCAGACTAGCTTGATATCAAGGTCAGGTATTCTCCTCCTCCTCCTGTTGCACTGATTTACACATACACACACAGATCGTCGTAAGATTGCCTCAACGCATGTAATTTATGAGTTGTGGGTTGATGATTTAGTTGATGTTGTGATGTTTCATATTATTATAAAATGAAATTTACATTTTGGAGAATATACTTTTATAATCATTGTAGATTAGAAATTTGACATATCAGAATTATTACATACTTAATTTAATGCTTAGATAGTATAATGGTGGTCTCCCTGGCTTAGGAGTTTGCGTCTGTCTCTGTAATCTCGTGAGCAGCATAACATGCGCGAGAATCGGTAGCGGTTCTCGCCATGTCGGTAACTTACAGGGTATGTGAGCCAGCCGCTCAGAAAGCAACAGCAAACTACTCAGCGTAATCTTGCCAAGAAATCAACAATCAGCTGAAAGATGCTGATGTTGACAGTAATGTCCTGTAAATGACTGACACACACACACACACACACACATGCACGCACGCACGCTCGCAGAGAGAGAGAGAGAGAGAGAGAGGAGAGAGAGAGAGAGAGAGTATTTTAATAATTGAATAAAGTGAAAGGTAAGGAAGCATTGGACATTATTGTTAGGATTATATACATGTATTTATTACTTGAAACAAGATATTTATATATTCTTTTCAGATTTTCCAGTTATAGTGCAAGTTATAGTATCAGACTACTGACAAGTCAAGATTAATTAGATATTAGAATTTTGATTCAAATATTTAGATAGAATTAAATCATTTTGTGTTAGCTGTATTAGAATAACCGAACACCACATATGAATCTAACTGAAAATAAAAATAGAAAAATTGGTGCCCAATTATTTTTTTCTGGCCCACTGGTATATGCCATGACCTGATGTAAACTGTGTCATAGATCATGGCATTGTTCAGAAGGAAGGTCTGGTTTGGACACCTGGACAGTGAAAAGTGACTCGAATGTGAGACTTTTCACACATCGTGAAAAAGCTGGGATTTGTTTCACAGCAAGCAAGATGCGGATCTTTGAAAGTGACTGTGTGTTGAACCGTGGTCAAGAGTGGACCAAGTCACGTTTCGAGGATGGCAATGGCCTTACATAGTGCCGCTTAATACTTTTAGATTTGTGAAGTTAGAGACGTGTACATGGGTTGTTAATGTATTTTATAACAGTGAATATCTGATGATTGTAATTGCGTCAGTGTAATAGAATATGAAACCAATTTAGTGTTATGTCAAGTATATACATTTAATACTGTGATCCTTTGTATGACAGTGGAGAGAGTGAACACTGAATATTAATAAGTAACCTGCTAAGGCACTCAATGATTCCCAAGCAAAGTCCTAACACAGTCAACAATGTGAGGACACATGACCAACTACAATGATCTATGTTCGACAAAGATGAATAAGCCAAGAAATAACTATGGCGACGATCCATTACAAAAGTAAACCAATAGAATCAACAGTGTGGAGCAACATGGACGATTAAAAGAATAATCCCAAAGTGCACTAAATAAAAAGCCCTAAGACGCGCTGTGGCACAACATGAACTGTGTCTGTCTGACGGCAACAACTGACACACCATACATGAACTGTGTTTGTCTGTGACAGCAACTGACATAATATGAACTGTGTCTGTCTGCGACAGCAACAACTGACACACAGTACATGAACTGTGTCTGTCTGTGACAGCAACAATTGACACACCATACATGAACTGTGTTTGCAACAGCAACAACTGACATAATATGAACTTCTGTGTCTGTGACAGCAACAACTGACACACCATACATGAACTGTGTCTGTCTGTGACAGCAACAACTGACATAACCAACATGGACTGTGTCTGTCTGTGACAGCAACAACTGACATAACCAACATGAACAGTGTCTGTCTGTGATGGCAACAACTGACATAACCAACATGAACAGTGTCTGTCTGTGACGGCAACAACTGACATAACAAACATGGACTGTGTCTGCCTGTGACAGCAACAACTGACACACCATACATGAAAAGTGTCTGTCTGTGACAGCAACAACTGACATAACCAACATGAACAGTGTCTGTCTGTGATGGCAACAACTGACATAACCAACATGGACTGTGTCTGTCTGTGACGGCAACAACTGACATAACCAACATGGACTGTGTCTGTCTGTGACGGCAACAACTGACATAACCAACATGGACTGTGTCTGTGATGGCAACAAGTGACATAACCAACATGGACTGTGTCTGTCTGTGACAGCAACAACTGACATAACCAACATGGACTGTGTCTGTCTGTGACAGCAACAACTGACATAACAAACATGGACTGTGTCTGTCTGTGATGGCAACAACTGACATAACCAACATGGACTGTGTCTGTGACGGCAACAACTGACATAACCAACATGGACTGTGTCTGTCTGTGATGGCAACAACTGACATAACCAACATGGACTGTGTCTGTCTGTGACAGCAACAACTTACATAACAAACATGGACTGTGTCTGTCTGTGACAGCAACAACTGACATAACAAACATGGACTGTGTCTGTCTGTGACGGCAACAACTGACATAACCAACATGGACTGTGTCTGTCTGTGATGGCAACAACTGACATAACCAACATGGACTGTGTCTGTCTGTGACAGCAACAACTGACATAACAAACATGGACTGTGTCTGTCTGTGATGGCAACAACTGACATAACAAACATGGACTGTGTCTGTCTGTGACGGCAACAACTGACATAACCAACATGAACAGTGTCTGTCTGTGATGGCAACAACTGGCATAACCAACATGGACTGTGTCTGTCTGTGACGGCAACAACTGACATAACCAACATGGACTTGTCTGTCTGTGACGGCAAAAACTGACATAACCAACATGGACTGTGTCTGTCTGTGATGGCAACAACTGGCATAACCAACATGGACTGTGTCTGTCTGTGACGGCAACAACTGACATAAAAAACATGGACTGTGTCTGTGACAGCAACAACTGACATAACCAACATGGACTGTGTCTGTCTGTGACAGCAACAACTGACATAACCAACATGAACAGTGTCTGTCTGTGACGGCAACAACTGACATAACCAACATGAACAGTGTCTGTCTGTGACGGCAACAACTGACATAACCAACATGGACTGTGTCTGTCTGTGACAGCAACAACTGACATAACAAACATGGACTGTGTCTGTGACGGCAACAACTGACATAACAAACATGGACTGTGTCTGTGATGTCAACAACTGACATAACCAACATGGACTGTCTGTCTGTGACGGCAACAACTGACATAACCAACATGGACTGTGTCTGTGATGGCAACAACTGACATAACCAACATGGACTGTGTCTGTGACAGCAACAACTAACATAACAAACATGGATAGCAAAAGCATAACACTGTGTCCATACAATGTCAAAGTACACCAACACGATGTTCATCATACAGTGTGCTGTTTACTAAACATAGGTCATTGTGTTATACAATACAGCAAGCATTAACATGTGTCAGGTCAGGTCGAATGTTGGGCAGCGCCTACCAAACCCAACATTGTGCCAACAGTTTCGGGCAGAAGAGCGCAATTGGGAATCAAAGCGAGAGGCAACTGTTACGGGTTATAAGTCCCTGTTAGTTGGCGCAGACATGGGGCGCCACGCATTGCCTCTGACGGTGGCAGACACCTACAGGTGTCACTGATCATCTACAGCTCGCCTCAATCTGGGCAGCCCCCGGTCAATTGGGTGCTGATCCGCCACAGCCTGCCTGCTTCAATGGGTGCTTGGGGCTAGGACAAAATATGAATCGCAGGCTGTAAAACCAATGCACCAGGTACTAATAAAAAGAAAATTAGAAACCTGAAGCTACGGCTTTCAACCTGGAACGTGAGAACCATGTGTCCAGGATTTTCCACTGACTTGACCAATATTAACGATGTGAGAAAAACGGCTGTGATTGATGCCGAACTCAATCGTCTTAACATTGATATTGCTGGCCTGCAGGAGACTCGCCTCGCTGAGGAAGGGTCACTCAGGGAAAACAATTACACCTTTTTTTGGAAGGGTAGAGGGCAGGCAGAAAAAAGGCAACACGGTGTGGGCTTTGCAGTGAAGAATTCGCTACTGGGAATGATTGAAATTCCAGCAGGAGGAAATGAAAGACTATTATCCCTGCGCTTGGCAACCTCTTGTGGTTTTGCCACCATTATTACTGCATATGCACCGACACTCGATTCCTCTGATGATGTGAAGGATTCGTTCTATGAGGAGTTAAGACTCCGTGATCAAGGCGGTTCCAAAATCCGACTACATTTATATGCTCGGTGATTTCAATGCTCGTGTGGGCAAGGACTCGAGTTCATGGCCAGTGTGCCTTGGAAAATACAACATCGGTCGCATGAATGATAATGGGCAAAGGCTGCTGGAGCATTGCACCAGAAATGACCTATGTATTACAAACTCCTTTTTTAAAACAAAAGAGCTGCATAAGGTCACATGGAAACATCCAAGATCCGGCCATTGGCACCAGCTGGACTTCATCATCACACGGAGACAACATCTGAACCATATATCATTGACTCGAAGTTACCACAGTGCTGACTGTGATACGGATCATTCTTTGGTTGTTGCAAGGGTTAGACTGAGACCAAAGAGAATCTACACAGCTAAACACAAATCTAGCCCCAGGATTAATATTATTAACACTCACGATCCTGAAAAGTGCTTTCAGTTTCAACAGCAACTTGAAGACGCTTTCACTGATACACCAGAAAATTGTACAGTAAATGAAAAGTGGGGTCAACTTAAGGAAACTCTTTATAAAACTGCCGTAGGGGTTTACGGCACTGTGGATCATAAGAGGCAGGACTGGTTTGCGGCAAACAGCCAGACTCTGCAGCCCTTGATTGATAAGAAGAAGATAGCTCTCTTAAGAAACAAGGAAAGACCAACGCGTAACACTCTAAGTGAGCTAAAGCAAGCTAGGAAGGATGTGCAAAAGGCTGCCAGGCAGTGTGCAAATGATTAATGGATCAAGTTATGTGAGTCCATTCAAATCGCAAGTGATAAGGGAAACATCAGAAGCATGTATGAAGGAATAAAGACAGCCTGTGGTCCAATGATCAAAAGAAGTGCACTATTGAAAACCTTGACTGGAGAAATCATCACTGATAAGAAACAACAGATGGACAGATTGGTAGAGCACTATTTAGAGCTTTACTCAAGTGAGACCAAGCTAGCGGATGATGCCCTCAACGCCATAGAGGCTCTACCAACTCTTGACCACCTGGACACACTTCCCACCATAACAGAAGTTAAGTGTGCTATAAATGAACTTGCATCTGGCAAGGCTCCAGGTAAGGATGGGATTCCAATAGAGGTTATCAGGAGTGGGCAAGACACACTCACTCTACAGATCCACCAGCTAATAGAGCTATGCTGGCGAGAAGGACAAGTCCCACAGGATTTCAAAGATTCAAGCATCATAACACTGTACAAGAACAAGGGCGATCGGAGCGACTGCAACAACTATAGGGGTATCTCACTTCTGTGTATTGTTGGAAAAGTATTTGCCAGAATTGTTCTGCGCAGACTTCAAGTCCTAGGAGATCAAGTGTACCCCGAATCACAGAGTGGTTTTCGACAGAACCGGTCTACCACTGATATGATATTCTCATTGCGACAAATGCAAGAAAAATGCCGTGAACAGAATCAACCACTGTTTATTGCCTTCATCGACCTCACAAAGGCATTTGATTTGGTCAGTCGTGAGGGTCTGTTCAAGGCACTAAAGAAGATTGGCTGCCCACTAACTCTTCTGTCCATTGTGGAATCATTCCACACAGGCATGAAGGGTATAATCAAGTTTGATGGTGCAACTTCTGAAGAGTTTGAAATCAAGAGTGGAGTTAAGCAAGGTTGTGTACTAGCTCCCACCCTCTTTGGAATATACTTTTCACTTCTACTGAAATATGCCTTTCGTGATCAGGATGGTGGTATATACATTCACTCACGCTCAGATGGTGGCCTGTACAATGCTCAGAGAGTGAAGACCAAGACCAAAATTAGGAGGGTACTGATCAGAGAGTTGCTTTTTGCAGATGATGCTGCAGTTACGACCCACTCTGAGGAAGAATTACAATGTCTACTATCTGCATTCTCCAATGCTTGTTCTGAATTTGGTTTAACAATTAGCAAAAAGAAGACACAGATTATGTCACAAGGTGCACATGGGGTACCATCAATCTTTATTGACGACGCTGAACTAGAGATGGTAGACCATTTTACATATCTAGGATCAGTGGTAAATAGCAAATTATCCCTAGATCAGGAAATCAACATCCGGATTGGTAAGGCAGCAACAACAATGAACAGGTTAAGAAAAAGAGTCTGGGAGAACAGGAAGCTTACTGCCAAAACAAAAGTCCTTGTCTATCAAGCCTGTGTCCTTAGTACTCTTCTTTATGGCAGTGAAACCTGGACAACTTACTCACTCCAAGAGAAACGTTTAAACAGCTTTCATATGCGGTGTCTGCGAAGAATTCTTGGTATTAAATGGCAAGACAAAATCACAAATACTGAAGTATTGGAAAGATCAGGTTGTGTGACGGTGTATTCCATGCTCAGTCTTCGTAGACTTAGATGGATAGGACATCTTAGGAGGATAGATGATGGTAGAATACCAAAGGACATCTTTTTTGGTGAATTACAGATGGGTAAGAGATCTCAGGGTCGGCCTCTATTACGATACAAAGATGTGTTTAAGCTGGACATGATTGATACAGGCATTGATAATGCACATTGAGAGTAAGTCACAGCTGAACGTGTTGCATGGAGGGCAAAGATCAGAAATGGAATAAAGACAAAGGAGAAAATTATTGCAGATAAGTCATACACTGAGCGTGTGAGACGTAAAATGGTGCATGATGGTGGAAATGACCACGTGTTCACATGCACCCACTGTGAACGAACATTTACAGCGCGAATTGTCTTTATCAGTCACACTCGCTACCGCCATAGGTAAAAGTTATTATGCCTTTTTAAAGAACAAACTATCGTCTGTCAAGACGGCAAGGTGCCAATGAAGCATCAACAATAACAAGCTGTCTCTGCACACATATAACTCAATATCTCTGCACACAAGATAACACTATCTTCACTGAGAATCAGTATCTCTACATCAGTGGTTCTCAGCCAGGGTGGAATTCCCCCCAAGGGGGAATTTTAGGGTTTCCAAAGAAGAGAGGAGGAATTAAAGACAACAGATTGGCAGACTCTAACTGGCTTCAGGACCACACAGTGTGCACCGGTCCGCTCTACTGAGAGGTCACACTGGACTTTCTCTTAGCTAGCTTGTGTGTTTTTGTTATTAGTATTTTGTTGGTTTTGGACTTACATTTTGTGGTGACTTAATGCAAAGTGCACATGCGTGCGTACCTTTCCCACTCCCTTAGCTCCTTTTCTATTAGCACCCTTCCTCCGCGTTCTGCAGCGATCTCCCCCCACCCCCTCCCCTTTCTTGAATTATATGTGAGCTTTGTATACAGTTAGTTAGTTAGTCGCAGTTCCAAATTCACAGCAACGGGTCGTCCCCATTATGCTCCGTTCCTGTGCCAGTGAATATCACGTAAAACGCACCCCACTGCCCAATGTGAAAAGTGGAAAAGACAGGAGTCTCGACAAACAACTCAATAATTTGTATACAGTTTAAACTTTAACCCTTTAGCGGGTGAAATGTCCGTTTTCGTCCGTACGCTTAAACAGGCAAACCGCCCGAACGCGCCCGTGACTTTAATATTATGCATAGTAAAAATGCGATCTCTTGGCTTTCCGATACTTCCGACGGCTACTTTCGCTTTCCCCAATAGCTTGACAACATGGCCGCCATTTGCAAGCGCCTACTATGAATTTGAACGGATTTTAAAAATAGTTTTTGGGGTTTTTACACTTAGTTTTTCAAAATGGATTTCGGCGATTCTTCAAGTGATAGCCGAGATGTCGCTAGGTTAAATTTAAGTGACATTGAAGGGCACGAAGTTGACTATTAATTGGAGCTAGATATCAGTGAAAAGCATTACTTTGCATTAGCAGTCGTGAGTCGGACTTTAAAGAAAGTGATTATGATTCTGAAAATGTGTTTGTAAATTGCCATATAGATGATAATATGCTGTATTTCATAAATATTTGTGTTCATGTCTGGATTACCAGCAACAATCACGTGAGTAACATATTCTGCATGCTTTTCCCTTCATTTTTTAAATTTAACTTCTTCTTCTGCGTTCATCCGGAGTTTTTTTCCAGACGTGATTGCATTGTGCCTGTTTACAGCAGAACTGCGTTCTTGCGCCGTTAGGCCGACACATCCGACTTCTGCGGGCATTTGTTGACCGGGTTAACCTTCCAGGGTTTGTTTAACTAAAATCGGTTGACTAACACTTTATTTGTGATGTTTTTACGGACGTAAGCCGAAATTTTACCGAACCTGAAAAAATCTTGCCCGTTCAGGGCTAAAATTTGGACAAGCATCTGCCCGGTAAAGGGGAACATACAATAAAGAAGTCTTGTCGTGGAAGGACACACATACTCCCTCTGTCTCTCTGCAGTCTTCCGCAAGTACTTCTAAGACATTGGCTGCTGTGCTTCTCTAGTTTCTGTGGTGTTAACATCTTCCATATTTTTGCATATGTAAAAATATTTCTTTGCATCACCTGCAATATCTACTTCTGACAATCGTGACTTTTAGCGTTTCAAATTCATTGTGAGTTTCAAAAACAAAAAAGAAAACAAGACGAAAGTATGATCGTTCATATATTCAGTATGAATTTACATTCATCATCATCAATGGAGAAGAATGACCTCAATGTGTTATTTGTGGTAAAGCTTTGTCAAATGATTCTATGAAACTGACAAAGTTGAAGCAACATCTGTTGAATGTTCATCCTTGCCATGAGTCGGATTACTTAAGACCTGAGTAACAGCAACATAGATAGTTGAGACATTAAAAGGGATAAATAATCACGGAGAGCTATAAGGAGAAAGACACCGGTAACGGGCTAAAGATAGTAGCCAATCGAGCGGCAGGACTGAGGGCACGTGATGTGGTTTGAACACAGTGGGCGGACAGTGGAGAAGGCAGTTGGTCCGGGAAACACAGCCAGGTTCACATCGTGGAAATTGACAAGACCAGCTGTATCATATGAAAGATGTAGACAGTGTTTCAAAGGTGAAGAGGAAAGCCTACGAGTCAAGCGGTATGGACAGCGTTAGAGTGTTGTAGAATCTGGGTGACAGCAAGAGCGATGGCCAGTACACATCAGGCTTGTAAACACACGGCAGTGCAGAAAACTGGGGGAGCCGTGTCGCTCGATGGATTGAGGGCCCGGTAATGACGCATTACGAACTGTAGGTTGGTGAACTGTTCTAATTAATTATTAGTTAATGGTGCTATGAATAAAGTCATTTATTCGTTCGGTCAGCTTTTGGAACTGCTATTCTTTGTGCTATTGGACGTGTTCATTCTTAAGTTGTCAGGGTGCACACAACATAACCCCTAGTAACACTCTGGCAATCCTCAACACAAGAACAGAACCTATTTTGAATGCAGTCAAAAGGATGAGACTGGAATTAACAGGGACATTCCATGAAACAAACAAAAAGGTTACTGAAGCTTCCTATGTCGTAGCACTGGAGATAGCGAAGCAGAAAAACCACATACAAACGGGGAAACTGATAAAACCTTGTTGTCTCAAGATGGTGGAAATTGTATTGCGAAATGAGTCAGAGAAAAAACTTGCAGCAGTTTCACTTTGAAACGATACTGTTCAAATGAGGATCAGCGATATGGCTATTGACATCAAGGATCTAGTTGTGCAAGAGATCAAGTCTGCAGCATTTGTGCTTTATTCAATTCAAACTGATGAATCGACTGATGTGGCATCATGTTCTTAGTTGATGGTGTTTGCAAGGTATGTGCATTCAGGATTATTTAAAGAAAAGCTTTTTTTTTTGTTCTTATCTTGAAACAACTACCAAGGTCTCGGAAATTTTGGAAAAGGTTTCACCTTTCCTTGAATAAGAAAATCTTTGACAGGATAATATGTGTGGGTGTTGTACAGATTACAGCACCAGCTCTGTTGGGGACCAAATCAGGATTTCAAGTTGTGTGAAGAAATGTGCCCCAAAAGTGAAAGGCATTCATTTCATGATCCTTTGTCAGGCACATGGCCCCCAAAATACTTCCAGTTTTATTGAGGAAGGTTTTGGCTCAAACCATTAAGATAGTGATTTTTGTCAAAGGAGGAGCTCTCAACTCATGGCCTTTCAAGCAGTTATGCGTTGACGTGGATGCAGGCCACCATGTGCTTCTTTTTCACACAAATGTTCGATGGCTGTCAAGAGGAAATGTAACTGCGCGAGTATTTGAGCTGAGAGACGAGCTCAAATTATTTTTTGAAGTTCAGGGTAAGATGGAAATTTTAGCCTGGCTGGATGATGAGGAATGGATCATGTGCCTTTCCTATTTAGTAATAAACTTAATCTTCAGATGCAAGGAAGGAATATAAATAGCATACAATTTGTGGATGCCTTGAAATCTTTTATGAGCAAGATGGAAAATAAAGGTCTAGATGAAAAATGTTGCAATGTTTGAGAAGCTGTCATCCGTTCTGTTGTTGATGGTAAAGATCAAGTACTTCCACAATTTGCAAAAAATGAAATTTTGCAGCATCTGACAGCGCTAGAAAATGAATTTGAGCAATATTTTCCGGAACTTAGTGATGATGAATTGGATTTGGTGTGAAACCCATTCAAATTATCAGTTGAAAAAGTTTCTTATGATTGTCAAGATGAATTTCTGAAGCTGAAAACTGATTCGGGAGTGAGATGTGTTTGATGAGAAACCAATCACTGAATGTTGGCCTTTGATGTGCGATTCCAACCCAAAAGTGGCAGAAAAAGGTCTGTCATGTCCCATCTGCCATGTGGTCAGTGTCTGTCATGTCCCATCTCCCATGTGGTCAGTGTCTGTCATGTCCCATCTCCCATGTGGTCAGTGTCTGTCATGTCCCATCTCCCATGTGGTCAGTGTCTGTCATGTCCCATCTCCCATGTGGTCAGTGTCTGTCATGTCCCATCTCCCATGTGGTCAGTGTCTGTCATGTCCCATCTCCCATGTGGTCAGTGTCTGTCATGTCCCATCTGCCATGTGGTCAGTGTCTGTCATGTCCCATCTGCCATGTGGTCAGTGTCTGTCATGTCCCATCTCCCATGTGGTCAGTGTCTGTCATGTCCCATCTGCCATGTGGTCAGTGTCTGTCATGTCCCATCTCCCATGTGGTCAGTGTCTGTCATGTCCCATCTCCCATGTGGTCAGTGTCTGTCATGTCCCATCTCCCATGTGGTCAGTGTCTGTCATGTCCCATCTCCCATGTGGTCAGTGTCTGTCATGTCCCATCTCCCATGTGGTCAGTGTCTGTCATGTACCATCTGCCATGTGGTCAGTGTCTGTCATGTCCCATCTGCCATGTGGTCAGTGTCTGTCATGTCCCATCTGCCATGTGGTCAGTGTCTGTCATGTCCCATCTGCCATGTGGTCAGTGTCTGTCATGTCCCATCTCCCATGTGGTCAGTGTCTGTCATGTCCCATCTCCATGTGGTCAGTGTCTGTCATGTCCCATCTCCCATGTGGTCAGTGTCTGTCATGTCCCATCTCCCATGTGGTCAGTGTCTGTCATGTCCCATCTCCCATGTGGTCAGTGTCTGTCATGTCCCATCTGCCATGTGGTCAGTGTCTGTCATGTCCCATCTCCCATGTGGTCAGTGTCTGTCATGTCCCATCTGCCATGTGGTCAGTGTCTGTCATGTCCCATCTGCCATGTGGTCAGTGTCTGTCATGTCCCATCTCCCATGTGGTCAGTGTCTGTCATGTCCCATCTCCCATGTGGTCAGTGTCTGTCATGTCCCATCTCCCATGTGGTCAGTGTCTGTCATGTCCCATGTGGTCAGTGTCTGTCATGTCCCATCTCCCATGTGGTCAGTGTCTGTCATGTCCCATCTCCCATGTGGTCAGTGTCTGTCATGTCCCATCTCCCATGTGGTCAGTGTCTGTCATGTCCCATGTGGTCAGTGTCTGTCATGTCCCATCTCCCATGTGGTCAGTGTCTGTCATGTCCCATCTCCCATGTGGTCAGTGTCTGTCATGTCCCATCTCCCATGTGGTCAATGTCTGTCATGTCCCATCTCCCATGTGGTCAGTGTCTGTCATGTCCCATCTCCCATGTGGTCAATGTCTGTTGTGTCCTCATCCCTCATGTTCACCAACATTTCCTGTAGTCTATACAACATCAACATTAGTATTTATAAGTGCCCATCATTGACAACATCTGTAACATCTCCAACAAACAGCACAGGCAATATAACAGAATATACCAACAGCATCAAGAATATATGTGCATCTTTATCACTAACATCGCAACAAACAATATACAATATACATGGTGGTGTGACACCAACAACTCAGACAACCAGCACACAACCTCAATCATCTCATCTGACACAGTCACAGCCTCTATCAACTCATCATCTCACACAGTCACAACCTCAATCATCTCATCATCTCACACAGTCACAACCTCAATCAACTCATCATCTCACACAGTCACAACCTCAATCATCTCATCATTTGACACAGTCACAACCTCAATCATCTCATCATCTGACACAGTCACAACCTCAATCAACTCATCATCTGACATAGTCACAGCCTCAATCAACTCATCATCTGACATAGTCACAGCCTCAATCATCTCATCATCTGACACAGTCACAGCCTCAATCAACTCATCATCTCACACAGTCACAACCTCAATCAACTCATCATCTCACACAGTCACAAGCTCAATCATCTCATCATCTGACACAGTCACAGCCTCAATCATCTCACACAGTCACAAGGTCAATCATCTCACAGTCACAACCTTCATTGATTATCACCTCACATAGTAACAACCTCCCAGTTATAACCTCACACAGTCACTACCTCACAGTTATAACCTCACACAGTCACAGCCTCAATCAACTCATCATCTCACACTGTCAGAGCCTCAATCATCTCACACAGTCACAATCTTAATTCATTATCACCTCACATAGTAACAACCTCACAGTTGTAACCTCACAGAGTCACAACTTCACAATCATAACATACCACCCTCTGGCTAACCTCTGACACTATGCCACACAACACGCACACACAATTGTAATCACATGTCTAGATTAGCATATCCTCAATTTTAAAAAGTGTCATGAGTGCCAGGTGTTGTTCCACATGCAGACATTACTGAGTTCCTGCAGGTAAGTGTGATCTTAGGTTGTGCCTGTTCAACCCACAGCTAGACTTGACTGTCTACTGAGACAGATCTGTCCACCCTTCAACCAGCCTGGGCTGTTATTGGTTGTGATGGATCTGTCCACTCTTCAACCAGCCTGGGCTGTTATTGTCTGTGATGGATCTGTCTACCCTTCAACCAGCCTGGGCTGTTATTGGCTGTGATGGATCTGTCTACCCTTCAACCAGCCTGGGCTATTATTGGTTGTGATGGATCTGTCCACCCTTCAACCAGCCTGGGCTATTATTGTCTGTGATGGATCTGTCCACCCTTCAACCAGGCTGGGCTGTTATTGTCTGTGATGGATCTGTCCACCCTTCAACCAGGCTGGGCTATTATTGTCTGTGATAGATCTGTCCACCCTTCAACCAGGCTGGGCTATTATTGTCTGTGATGGATCTGTCCACCCTTCAACCAGGCTGGGCTATTATTGTCTGTGATGGATCTGTCCACCCTTCAACCAGGCTGGGCTGTTATTGTCTGTGATGGATCTGTCCACCCTTCAACCAGGCTGGGCTATTATTGTCTGTGATGGATCTGTCCACCCTTCAACCAGGCTGGGCTGTTGTCTGTGATGGATCTTTCCACGATTTAACCAGGCTGGGCTGTTGTCTGTGATGGATCTGTCCATCTTTCAACCAGGCTGGGCTGCTATCTGTGATGGATCTGTCCTCTCTACAGCCAGGCTGAGCTGCTGTCTGTGATGGCTCTATCATTAAATTGCCATTGTTTGGAGTCAGTATTCAGAAGTCTGGGTGACAAGTTCTCAATGCCAATCTGTGACCAACTGGGCCAGTCTGAGCCCATTCTGTGAATGGCATGACCCAGTTAGTGAGGTCCATGCAGTATGCTCTGGGTGACCATTAACCAAACTTGCTCCAATAGCTGAGAAAACCCGCACCCATACAGATATTGAAAACAAACAGAAAGTATGTGACATCTCCCACGGAGACTGGGCAACTATATGTGCCTACGCTGCAACATACGCCGACGTCTAAGTCATAGGTGATTATGGGTGTCTATTTGCCAAATCTCTGGTCCGTGTCGCCAAACTGGATCAGGGAATGCAGGAATGATTTGTATGTGATGCCTTTATGTGATGGCAGTGATCTGAGGAAGACATGAAAGTCTCTTCTAGTCATCCCAATTGGTAAACACACACACACACTCATCTCTTCTAGTCCCCCCCAAGGTACACATCAACAGCAACAATTTGTGTGGCTGCAAATCTTCACTATTGTGACAGTAACTGTCTCCTGTCTGGACTAACATACCATCCCATACTGTTGTCTATCACGAGGACTTGTCTGTCTCCTGTCTGGACTAACATCCCAAACTGCTGTCTACCACGAGGACTTGTCTGTCTCCTGTCTGGACTAACATACCATCCCATACTGCTGTCTACCACGAGGACTTGTCTGTCTAATGTCTGGACTAACATCCCATCCCATGTTGCTGTCTGCCATGAGCACTTGTCTGTCTAATGTCTGGACTAACATCCCATCCCATGTTGCTGTCTGCCATGAGCACTTGTCTGTCTAATGTCTGGACTAACATCCCATCCCATGCTGCTGTCTGCCACGAGCACTTGTCTGTCTAATGTCTGGACTAACATCCCATCCCATGTTGCTGTCTGCCATGAGCACTTGTCTGTCTAATGTCTGGACTAACATCATGTCCCTGTTTCCCACTCCATGCTGCTGTCTACCGCGAAAACTTGCCTGTCATGGTCCTGCCTGTCGTGGTCCTACTTGTTTTCACTGTGCTCATGTGGTCACGAGACCCCGCTCAAAGTTAAGGTGACCCCGCTATCTGTAACTGTCATGTTACTGTGTGTGGAGACTATCTGCTCATCCTCACATCTCTCTCTCTCACCCACACTCTCTATCAGACACTAATGACTTACATAATCTCCAACAGACTGTGTGTGTGTGGAGGCTATCAGTTCATTTTCACATCTCTCCCTCACTCACTCTCTCACAGACACAAATGACTTACATAATCTCCGACAGCCGTATCTGCCAAGGAAGGTAGCCCAGCAAGCTGTCCACAGCCCCAAACTTCAAACACAACTCAGGGTCTGGAAACTGTGTGGATTCTGGCACGGGAGAAATGTCAAACAGCAGTTAGCAATCTGTGAACAAACATTGTCAGACAGGGGCATTGTCTGTTTGTCATATGTCCAGGCAACCATTGTGTGGTGACTACATGTCCAGGCAACCATTGTGTGGTGACTACATGTCCAGGCAACCATTGTGTGGTGACTACATGTCCAGGCAACCACTGTATGGTGACTACATGTCCAGGCAACCATTGTGTGGTGACTACATGTCCGGCAACCATTGTGTGGTGACTACATGTCCAGGCAACCATTGTGTGGTAACTACATGTCCTGGCAACCACTGTATGGTGACTACATGTCCAGGCAACCATTGTGTGGTGACTACATGTCCAGGCAACCATTGTGTGGTGACTACATGTCCAGGCAACCATTGTGTGGTAATTACATGTCGAAGCAACCATTGTGTGGTGACTACATGTCCAGGCAACCATTGTGTGGTGATTACATGTCCAGGCACCATTGTGTGGTGATTACATGTCCTGGCAACCACTGTATGGTGACTACATGTCCAGGCAACCATTGTGTGGTGACTACATGTCCAGGCAACCATTGTGTGGTGACTACATGTCCAGGCAACCATTGTGTGGTAATTACATGTCGAAGCAACCATTGTGTGGTGATTACATGTCCAGGCACCATTGTGTGGTGATTACATGTCCAGGCAACCATTGTGTGGTGACTACATGTCCAGGCAACCATTGTGTGGTGACTACATGTCCAGGAAACCATTGTGTGGTGACTACATGTCCAGGCAACCATTGTGTGGTGACTACATGTCCAGGCAACCATTGTGTGGTGATTACATGTCCAGGCAGCGATTGTGTGGTGATTACATGTCCAGGCAACCATTGTGTGGTGATTACATGTCCAGGCAACCATTGTGTGGTGATTACATGTCCAGGCAACCATTGTGTGGTGACTACATGTCCAGGCAACCATTGTGTGGTGATTACATGTCCAGGCAACCATTGTGTGGTGATTACATTCCAGGCAACCATTGTGTGGTGATTACATGTCCAGGCAACCATTGTGTGGTGATTACATGTCCCAGCAACCATTGTGTGGTGATTAAATGTTCAGGCAAACACTGTGCTGATTACATGTCCAGGCAAACATTGTGCGGTTATTACATGTCCAGACAACCATTACATGGTGATTACATGTCTAAGCAACCCTTGTGTGGTGATTACATGTCCAGGCAACCATTGTGTGGTGATTACATGGTGAGAGAAATGCAACAAATGTCCAGGCAACCATTGTGTGGTGATTACATGTCCAGACAAACACTGTGTGGTGATTACATGTCCAGGCAAACACTGTGTGGTGACTACATGTCCAGGCAACCATTGTGTGGTGATTACTTGTCCAGGCAACCATTGTGTGGTGATTACATGTTCAGACAACCATTACATGGTGATTACATGTCCAGGCAACCATTGTGTGGTGATTACATGGTGAGAGAAATGCAACAAATGTCCAGGCAACCATTGTGTGGTGATTACATGTCCAGGCAAACACTGTGTGGTGATTACATGTCCAGGCAAACACTGTGTGGTGGTTACATGTCCAGGCAACCATTGTGTGGTGATTACTTGTCCAGGCAACCATTGTGTGGTGATTACATGTTCAGACAACCATTGTGTGGTGATTACATGTCCAGGCAACCATTGTGTGGTGATTACATGGTGAGAGAAGAGCATCAAATGTAAAGACATCCATTGTGTGGAGATTACAGTGACAAAACCTGCTTTTGCAACAGCAACACCCGACATCTCTATGATGTTATGATCGGGTTTATAGGATCCTTATGGCATCCTTCAGAAACAGGTGCGGTCTGTACGAAGCGACCATGTAAAGTGACCCACCACCAGCGTTGGTCACAAGAGCGTGAAAAGCGCTTGGGACGCTTTGTGAAAGGACAAAGCATCACCTCCGAGATCAGTTGGGCTTGAGCCATAGTCAAGTGTGGACCTGGTTCTTGGTTTCAAGTAGCGATGGCCACATCCTGTGCCACTACAGTATGAGTTTGATATATAGTTATGGTGCAGACTCTAAGTATTGTGTAAGATTGATAAATGTGTGTATAAATGACAATTTGAATTATACAATATTTAGAGACAATATAATAATGAAAACATCGCCAATGTTATGTTCTTGAGGAAATGTCGAGGTGTGTTATAAATAGTTGGTTGTTATCAAATGTGCAGAGTGGAAGAGCTTAACCATAACTAAATATAATAATAGAGATGGCTACAGTAATAAGACCACGGCATCGCCAGACAGAAATGCATTGGCACAGAAGTGCGACCGCACAGTAAGAGATATATAATATTGTGCCACGTCAAAACGACCAATGACTAATAGTGTTGTGCCATCCCAGAACTACAATTACTTATAGCACATGTGCCAAATACTCTTAGCGCTGTAGGCAACTTACTTATAGCGCTGTAACAACGAGATACGCGAGCTGTGGCACATGACACCATTTGATTTGTCCCAATTCTAGATTTATGGAATCACAAAGTTATAGTTATGGTGGAGTCAGAAAGCTAGTGATATGGTGAAGTCATAAAGGTGGATAAAGTGACAACATAAAGTTGGATGAGGTGACACAACATGAAGTTGGAAATGGTGACAACATAAAGTTGGATATAATGAAGTCATATAAAGTTGGATATGGTGACACCATAAAGTTGGATATAGTGACATCATAAGTTGGATATGGTGACATCATAAGATGGATATGGTGATGTCATGAAGTTGGATATGGTGATGTCATAAAGTTTGATTTGGTGACATCATAACTTGGCTATGGTGACATCATAAGTTGGATATAGTGACATCATAAGATGGATATGGTGATGTCATGAAGTTGGATATGGTGATGTCATAAAGTTTGATTTGGTGACATCATAACTTGGCTATGGTGACATCATAAGTTGGATATATACAGACAATTTATACCTGTCTTCAGACTGAGTGACCAAACACCTCCAACCACCCACCCACCCAATCACACCAACACCCCCCCACCACCCCTACGCCCCCACCCCCAACCACCCACTCAATCACACCAACACCCCCCATCCCCAACTACCCACCCAATCACACCAACGCCCCCCCCCCCCAACCCTCAACCACCCACCTAAACACCTTCAACCACCCACCCAATCACACCAACCCCCGCCAATCACAATAATGTCCCCTACCCCCAACACCTATAACCACCCACCCAATCACACCAACACCTCCTAACCACAACCACCCACCCAATCACACCAATGCCCCCCCCCCCCAATCATACCAACACACCGGATGCAATTGCGACATGCCTGTTTACAGCAAAGCTGCGTTCTTGTGCCGTTAGGCAGACACATCCAACTTCTGCTGGCATTTGTTGACCGGGTTAACCTTCCCAGGGCAACAAACTGTTCAATATCTACTACCTCTGTCTCTGAACCTCACAACAAACAATTCAATATCTACTACCTCTGTCTCTGAACCTCACAACAAACTATTCAATATCTACTACCTCTGTCTCTGAACCTCACAACAAACTATTCAATATCTACTACCTCAGTCCCTGAACCTCACAACAAACTATTCAATATCTACTACCTCAGTCAATGAACCTCACAACAAACTATTCAATATCTACTACCTCAGTCAATGAACCTCACAACAAACTATTCAATATCTACTACCTCAGTCCATGAACCTCACAACAAACTATTCAATATCTACTACCTCAGTCAATGAACCTCACAACAAACTATTCAATATCTACTACCTCAGTCCATGAACCTCACAACAAACTATTCAATATCTACTACCTCAGTCCATGAACCTCACAACAAACTATTCAATATCTACTACCTCAGTCCCTGAACCTCACAACAAACTATTCAATATCTACTACCTCAGTCCATGAACCTCACAACAAACTATTCAATATCTACTACCTCAGTCAATGAACCTCACAACAAACTATTCAATATCTACTACCTCAGTCCATGAACCTCACAACAAACTATTCAATATCTACTACCTCAGTCCCTGAACCTCACAACAAACTATTCAATATCTACTACCTCAGTCAATGAACCTCACAACAAACTATTCAAGATCTACTACCTCAGTCCATGAACCTCACAACAAACTATTCAATATCTACTACCTCAGTCAATGAACCTCACAGCAAACAATTCAATCTCTACGACCTCAGTCAATGAACCTCTATGTTCCTGATCTAACCCAACAATACTGACACAGACAGAACACTGTCCCGCTTACCCACTTGCTGGACCCGACTTACCCTGAAACATGCTGTCCACACTGGACGGCTGAATGTCCTCTAATCTGTACATTCCTGCGGCCACCATCTGGCTCAAATGACGTGCTGTCTGTACAATGTTTCGGTGTCCGTCGTCCACACACAACAGATGGACATTGGCTCTAGGTGTCCTTGAGGGAGCTGTCAGAGAGACATAGTCATTGTCACTTCATATCTGGATACACAACATGCACAGTGAGGGTTGGAGGATGTGACAGTTGGAGGATGTGACAGTGAGGGTTGGAGGATGTGACAGTTGGAGGATGTGACAGTGAGGGTTGGAAGATATGACAGTGAGGGCTGGAGGATGTGACAGTTAGGGTTGGAGGATGTGACAGTTGGAGGATGTGACAGTGAGGGTTGGAGGATGTGACAGTTGGAGGATGTGACAGTGAGGGTTGGAAGATATGACAGTGAGGGTTGGAGGATGTGACAGTGAGGGCTGGAGGATGACAGTTGGAGGATGTGACAGTGAGGGCTGGAGGATGTGACAGTTGGAGGATGTGACAGTTGGAGGATGTGACAGTTGGAGGATGTGACAGTTGGAGGATGTGACAGTGAGGGTTGGAGGATATGACAGTGAGGGCTGGAGGATGTGACAGTTAGGGTTGGAGGATGTGACAGTGAGGGTTAGAGGATATGACAGTGAGGTTTGAAGGATGTGACAGTGAGGGTTGGAGGATGTGACAGTGAGGGTTGGGGGATGTGACAGTGAAGTTTGGAGGATGTGACAGTGAGGGTTGGAGGATGTGACAGTGAGGGTTGGAGGATGTGACAGTGAGGGTTAGGGGATGAGACAGTGAGGGTTGGAGGATGTGACAGTGAGGGTTGGGGGATGTGACAGTGAGGGTTGGAGGATGTGACAGTGAGGGCTGTGACAGTGAGGGTTGGAGACTTACCTAAAGGAGATCAAGACACGATGTGACAAAAATATCTGCACGTCACACCACTTACCTGACAGAGATCAGGACACAATGTGACAAAAATATCTGCATGTCACACCACTACCAATTACCTGAAGGAGATTAGGAAACATTGTGACAAAAATATCTGTATGTCACACCACTTACCCGAAGGAGATTAGGACACATTGTGACAAAAATATCTGTATGTCACACCACTTACCTGAAGGAGATCAGGACACATTGTGACAAAAATATCTGGATGTCACACCACTTACCTGAAGGAGATCAGGACACATTGTGACAAAAATATCTGCATGTCACACCACTTGACAGTGTGGGTTGGAGGATGTGACAGTGAGGGTTGGAGGATGTGACAGTGAGGGCTGTGACAGTGAGGGTTGGAGACTTACCTAAAGGAGATCAAGACACGATGTGACAAAAATATCTGCACGTCACACCACTTACCTGACAGAGATCAGGACACAATGTGACAAAAATATCTGCATGTCACACCACTACCAATTACCTGAAGGAGATTAGGAAACATTGTGACAAAAATATCTGTATGTCACACCACTTACCCGAAGGAGATTAGGACACATTGTGACAAAAATATCTGTATGTCACACCACTTACCTGAAGGAGATCAGGACACATTGTGACAAAAATATCTGGATGTCACACCACTTACCTGAAGGAGATCAGGACACATTGTGACAAAAATATCTGCATGTCACACCACTAACACTTACCTGAAGGAGATTGCAGGACAGGATGTGATGATGCAAATATCTGGATGTCACAGCTAGATATGTCACGTCCCAACAGCTGTTCCTGGCAGGCACTGATGTTCTGTTGCAGTAGTAGACTGTTGCGTTTCACCTCACCTGAGGGAGAACAAGGAGTCACAAGATAACACAGACAATAGTTTACAACAGATACACACAACACTGGGTGTAACAGCACTGGGTGTAACAGCACTGTTACTCAATGTTGTCGTGAGCAGAGTGGCCAGCCAGCCAGCAGTCAGATGTACAAGGCATGCTTCCTTTCATCTCTAGGCATGTCCTGTGTGCCATGTGTGGATGTTTGTCTCTCTATGCTCCACATGTCCATCTTTAGGCATGTCCCATGTGTGGATGTTTGTCTCTCTGTGTTCCACATGTCCATCTTCAGGCATGTCCCGTGTCCCATGTGTGGATGCTTGTCTCTCCCTAGGCAGCAACCAGGACACCATTGCTTACAGACTCTTCTGACAGCAAATGTCATTCTTAGTTGACAAACAGATGTCATATTCTGACAGCAAATGTCATCCTTCGTTGACAAACAGATGTCATACTATAACAGCAAATGTCAACCTTAGTTGACAAACAGATGTCATACTCTGACAGCATATGTCATCCTTAGTTGACAAACAGATGTCATTCTCTGACAGCAATTGTCATCCTAAGTTGACAAACAGATGTCATACTCTGACAGCAAATGTCATCCTAAGTTGACAAACAGATGTCATGTTGAGAAGCAGAGCAACATGTTACTTCTCTGCTGACCCACTAGATTTTGTTGCTAAGGACAAGAGGACTGAGTGTATCACAGAATCACGTCTGGTAGCTCATGTCAGGATGTCAATGTGGGCTTGTATCAGCAACACAAATATTGCCATTTTTCAGGTAAAGATATCACTGCAACAACACATTGTCAAACAGCTGAGATGTACAAACCTGAAACCTCACACAGGAAAGAAACCTCACACAGGAAAGAAACCTCACACAGGAAAGAAACCTCACACAGGAAAGAAACCTCACACAGGAAAGAAACCTCACACAGGAAAGAAACCTCACATAAACACTGAGCTAGTGTTGGACTGGCCTGAAGATGACCATATTCTGGTGTGTTCACAAACCCCATCCTTCCATCTGTCTTCTGACAACTGATGCAGTTTTGCACCGTGTTCCATCTGCTTGGTCCATGGAGGTTATAGTTAGATGTTTATGGAGTAACTTCCTTTCTTCTTTGGTCGTTAATTTCCCCATGGAGAATAAGAAACCAACAAACTCATCCCATCTGCTTACTATCTCCTGTAGCTCCCTCCATATTATTCATCTCTGTCCGTAATTTGTTTTTTTTCTAAGTGTATTTCTAGGTCTCCGTCTATTTGTTTTGCTCTGTGGGTTTCAGACAATGGGCTATCAAGTGATACTATGACCAGGTTATTTCAGTGTGTCCTACACACTGACACTTGATTTCCACGACTCTTAATTCATTGGAATGTCTCAATATACTTATATCTAGTATGTTTCATATTTCAACTCCAGTAGACTTCTGCTCAGCTCATGTATCTCAGTTGTTTGTTGTTTGACACTTGATTCCAATTATTGATGATGCAGCATGCAGGGTGATGAGCTACCTTCTTGATTTTCCAACCAATGAAGACAGAATACAAATTCGCAGAGCACACGCCCACCTCAGAATTAACGCAAACACACAACATCCACTGCATAGTGAAATTAGGAAGGTGAAGGGCAGCAGGTTAAAAAGAGGAAGGTCATGGATGGGTCAAGCCAAAGACATTCTTCAACAGATGTGTTCACTGGAGGACTTAGAACCTGTTGAGGAGTGGGTACAAGTGCCAACAGATTTCTGTATGTCCTTTTCAGTTTGCATCCAACTAGGCAGAAAATACAGACAAGAAAATCCGGCTGCTGTGGAGGCTGAAGTACAAGCGTTGATTTTCGAGAATTCATTAGATGGTGATGCTGTCATCTATACAGATGGGTCGGTCGTCCGACATGTGAGAAGCTCATGGGCCTTTACGGCTCGGGCCGGAGGGAGAATTGTGAAGGAGGACTCTGGTGCGTTTGTTGAGACCACAAGTAGCCTGACTATGGAAGTCATGGCAGTAAGTAAAGCAATAACATGGCTCGAGACATAGACATTCTTCTTCTTCTTCTTCTTCGTCTGCGTTCATCCGGAGTTTTTTTCGGACGTCATTGCGTTGTGCCTGTTTACAGCACAGCTGCATTCTTGCGCCGTTAGGCCGACACAATCCAACTTCTGCGGGCATTTGTTGACCGGGTTAACCTTCCCGGGACATAGACATTCAATAGGGCATGTTTTCTTAGCAACTCAATGAGCATGCTCAAGAGGATAGAGATGGGGTGAATCCGAAGAGAGTGGTTGTTGTCTCTGGAGCGGTCTCGGCTGGCAAAGATTAGTTTCATCTTCGTGCCAGGACATGCGGGAGTACAAGGAAATGAGTGGGCTGACAAGCTCGCAGGTAAGGCTAAGAGCGGACGCGCCATGGACCAGGCTGACATTCTGAATGCTCTACGAGAAGTAAGACTTTTGCGTGAACCAAGTGATGACTGCGAATCTACAACCATGGTCAGACTGCGAGAACAGCAAATCAAAAGAGGGATGGCCAAACAAGAACACTACGCAGGAAGCCAAAGAAGATTGATAAACCAACACAGAACTGGTGTCGTTAGCCGCTATACGCTGTGGGATTTGCTGAGGAGAGGATCCGAGCACTTATGGACTGAATGGTTCGAAGTGCAATGAGGATGATCTGTCGACTAACTAACTATTGATGATGACATTACAAAGCCCAACCTTCCCATCATGGCTTTGTTAAGTCCAATTATCAATTATGATTTTGTGCTAAGGAAATCCTTCAAGAAATTAAGCAACCAAACAACAGTATTTGCTAGCATAAAAATCAAACTTTGGTGGAAGGGGAAGTTAACTCTCTAGCATTTCAAAACAATGTTTTCCTGTTGTGAATTTGAATAATGACAACACAAACAACAGGTTGTATAATTAATTTCCTGGAGTGTTTCAGTGACATGGGGCAGCCTTGTGCTTGTGTCTTCATCATTCTTCTTCTTCTTCTTCTTTGCGTTCATCTGGAGTGTTTTTTCATATGTGATTGCGGTGTGTCTCGTTATGCATCCTTGGGTCAAAACCCTTAGGCCAACACATCCGACTTTTAGCAGTGCAATTTTGACCAGGTTAGCATTCCCTGGGAGACTCTCACTTTTGTGGTACCATCCACACCCCAGCTGGTCAAGTTGGAACAGTCGAAGACTTCACGGTCGTCCCTCAAGGGAAGGCAGGGACAGTCTATGGCATTTTCCGCCATCCTGGGTGACTTCCATTATTGCAGGGCCGACACATAGCGCCCTGGTGCTGGGCTCACCGAGGGAATCGTCACGTCCTGCTCATGGCTGCTTTAATTCCTCACTTCAATATATTGGGCATTTCGTTCGCCCCGGGCCGTTCCCACACAAACCAGAAAGGTCTGCAGACAGTATCCACTCAGCGAGTTTTTGAATCGGACATGTGCTTGTCGTTGTGCCGTCAGAGCTGTTCCAGGCACAACGGACATTCAGAAAACTGCCTAGTCAGAGCTGTTCCGAACAAGAGCGACATTCGGAAACTAGGTAGTCAGAGGTGTTCCTAGCACGAGAGACATTTGGACGAGACATTTCACTCGAACGTAAATGCGTAGTGCCAATTTTTATTTTGCCACCCATAGGACGGCACTTCCGACTTCGGCAGGCATTTTTAATGAGGTTAGCCTTCCTCGGGTTTCAAGGCACGTTAGACTTGTTGTGATGTCGCCCACATCTCAGCTGGTCCAGATAGAATGGTCAAAGACATCACGGTCAACCCTCAAGGGAAGGCAGGGGCAGACCATGGGCGTTCCCCGCTATCCAAGGAGGCTTCCATTATTGCAGAGCCGGCACATACTGCTCTGAGACTGGGCTCACCCAAGGAATTGCCAGTCCTGCTCATGGCTGCTTTGATTCCTCACTTCCATGTGTTGGGCATTTCACTTGCCGCTGGTTGCTCAAGCACAAACCAGGAGCAGGACAGTCTGCGGACGACATCCACTAGGTAAGCTTTCGCTTCAGACTTCAGACTAAGCAATGGATTTGCTAGCCGTGCATTCCATTTCGTGTTATTGAGACATTTTTCCACCTTTGTCTACACTCTCTATGAGTTAGGTACAGACAGTTTTCGTAACCATTTCATTCGACCGGGGCACTTCTTCTACTTTTAGTACTCGCTCACGAGGTAGGCTACAAGTGCTGCCAGCTCAGCACCTTACCTCCATGCAGCAGTGAGCGAGAAACGTCCAGGCCCTCTCATCCGGGGATCCCTCATATCCCCCAGCTGAGAGCCTTCGGACAAGCATCTGAACTGGGCATGTAGCGTGCTCAGTATCTCACCTCCATTTTTCGGTAGGTGGGTATCAACCCGGCTCTCACATCCGAGAGTTTAAGGCTTAGAGGCGATCAGCCTCAACCCTCGACAGACAGCCTTAGAGTATGTGTCCGGACCAAGAACTTCTGCCTTCATGCGCCTGATTTAAACTTTTGACCGCTATCCTCAGTCTACCTGCAGAGCAGCAGGTTGTGTCTCACTTAGTCTGGCCCCTATCCCATAAACTGTCCGATATGTAGTTTTCATCCATCGAAATAGCACATGGGGTCAATGGGACACGCAAGCTCCCCCACCACAGCAAGGTGGAGACACATCGGGGGAGTCTTCATCATTCAGACCTAGTGTTTCAGTGACATGGGGCGGCCTTGTGCTTGTGTCTTCATCATTCAGACCTAGTTTCACTTCAAATATGAGGTTTCCTTTCACCTGGGCAGTTGGGGGGAGGGGGATGGTGTCATAATTGCAGAATGAATTAGCACTATAGTCAGGAGAAGTGGGACCTCAAATTTCAGGTGCATTCACTGGCATAACACAACTTCATTTCATTAACCTGGCTTTAGTTGTGACCTCTTAAACTTGCAGGTCTTTCAAACATCAATTCACAACAAATGAATATCTGCAGTGGGACTGACACAGGTGGACACTTCAACTAGGTAGCCACTTTGTTTTCTTGGGTATATCGATCACAATATTGTCACACATAAGGAACGATGTTGTTATTTACATATATATTATTTATATTATAATATTTATTAACCTTGTAGTACTTAACTACTAGTACTAGTTAGTCTACCTCAGAGATTGTCTGATAGTAGGGAGTCTAGTAGTGCGCGACTCGATCTGAAACCGGAAATGATATACTGCGCCACCCCGGAATGATCCATTGTGTCCCCAAAAATGGCTGCTGTAAAGACCATTCATGCTTCCGGCGTCATTCATTCATTCAAATATCACGTTACAATAAGACGCCATATTACGTTCTGCAGAATAGGTTAGTCTAATATTCCGTGCACGTTTTAATTATCATGGTTTTTAAATAAATTTAATTATTTGCCATACAGCAATTTTATTTTGTTAGCGCAGTTCGTAGAAATCATAGATTAATTTTAGATGTATTTTCGAATTATGCATCCATTTTTAGATAAATTTGGAGTTTCATAGCTGACAGTCATCGACCGGTCGTAAAAAAAATTATTTCTGCTGACATGTTTAATCTTTGTGAATGGAAATTCAAGACAGCGGCAGATGCGAATATCGATCAGACTAGGCTCAAAATGTGCAATTTAAACTACTAAAGCTAAAGAGAATACAAGTTTATAAATTATTAATAATTTATTTGTATACTTTTACTATTCTTTGATCATTTAACATGACGGAACATATTTTTGAAGTCAGTTTTCATATCCGTTTATGACCCGTTTGAGACAATCTCTCACAGACTGGCAGCGGAGATACTGAAACTGAAAGACATAGGAGAGCTCCAATCATGACAATTTTGTTGACGGAGACGCCAACACTCAAATGTAAATATCTCCACTTAGAATTGACATACAGGAATCATTGAGGTATCATTTGATTTGGTTTTTCAAGGCCTATCTATCTGTGGTGGTCTCATAGTAAATACTCAATTTTACAATCATGATCGAACCTGCTAAATGTAGCTGTGTAGCTATGTGAATGTGGCAATACAAACATGTAAGCAATTCAACATCAACCAGCGATTACCGTTGATATCATAGACGGTGATGTAAGAGACGCCCAGCGTGACGGACCAGACGATCATATTGGCCAGGTCCCTGAAGGAGAAGTCCTCCTCCAGCAGGAGCAGGCCGACGTGAGCGGGCACTTTCTTCAGGAACCGACCGTCCCTCTCCAAGGACGGTTTCTTCCAGGCCAGACTGTGAACGGGCAGCAACAGCAGCAGGCCGTAGAGGAACTGGCCTAGCGATATCACGTAGTGGATCAGCCGCAGCAGCAGGGTCCTCATGGCTGGCGCGGTGTGGGAGATTCTGTCAGCGGGAGGTGAGGGAGTCAGTCAGCGGGAGCCGGGAGACGAGGAGGGAGACGATCTGATGTAACCAGCCATTGTCGCAGACGCCATACACAACTCGTGTCGAACCGGAAGTGCATCGTCAACTTCCGCTGTCACATGCCGAGCTTTGCCCTCGCCAGTCGGGGGCATTACCCGCAGGGTCGCTGTGTTCTGTCTGGTTTCACGTTAGATTGTAATATATCAAAAACTGGCTGTCCTGCCGATGTCTTATCTTCTATACCCGTGTGAAATGACGAGCTCAAAGTGCCATTATCACGGTTGTAAACAACAGCTAGCCAGATGGTACGTTTCTATTGGTTGATCTTTGACATAGGCACGCCTACAAGATCACGTGTACGGATATCTAAATGTTGGAAGAAACGTTGGTTGTGCTGTGTTTATAATCATATTTATTCCTAGTCCATAGAGATACCTACTAGACGAGTTCTAAGAATATCTTGGGTAAAGAAAAGAACAAATGCTTCCATACTTCAAGAGCTGAATATTGAAGATGGTTGGCTATTAAAGACGATTTTTTTTTTAAAATTGAATTATTTTGGTCACTTGAAACGTCACGAAAGTCTGGAGGGTTGTATGTCTGGGAAGAGAGTAAGAGGAAGGCCAAACAGAAGATGGGTGCAGGATGTGGCGGATGATCTCCAGATGGGTGTATCGGACGCGGGACATCTTGTTTATGATCGAGAGGTTTTCCGGAAGGTTGTCATGGGAGCGAGGTTCTGCAAAGGACATGCTACTGAATGAATTGAATACTGATTGAATGAATAGAGATAAAAAAAGAGGAGTAGGGCAGGGATGCGTGTTGTTCCCAAACCTCTTCAGCCTATACACAGATAATTTTTTAAACAAGGCCGACTGCCTGGGGTTAACATCAATGGAAGAATTATAAACAATCTTAGGTGTGCTGACAATACCGTGTTACTAGCAGAAAGTGAGCAAGAGTTACAAGACCTAGTGGAACAAGCAAACAGACATATTGCAGAGTGTGGCTTAGATATTAACATTAAAAAAAAACTAAAACTGATAATTAGCAAGTGGAAAGGAGAGATCATCAATTAACACAAGAGACCACAGTAAACGGGGATATACTAGAACAAGTAGGGCCTAACAAGTTTTTTCTTATCTTGGACATATAATAACAGATGATTGCCGAAGTGAAACAGAAATCAAAAAGAGAATAGGAATAGCCAGATATGCTTTCAATATCATGAAATCAGTATAGCCTACTATTAACATCTAGAGAGATTAACAACTCATTAAAAATGAGAATCGTCAATTGTTGCCTATATTCAGCACTACTATATGGCGCGGGAGCCTGGACAGTGAACAATCAATTAGAAAGTCGGATTGAGGCGCGGGAGATGTGGATATGTAGAAGAATATATCGTACTTCATGGAAACAAAAACGTCACATACAAAGGTTCTAGAAAAACTGGGAATGAAAAAAGAGTTGATGAAAACAATAAAAAAGAGACACGTGAAATATTTCGGCCACGGTAAAAGACATTTTAAAAAGAAATTCATTTGCATGTCCTTCAGAGGAAGTGTCAAGTAGCAGTCAACCCCAGCATTCTGACTGTTCGTGATTCCTGGGCAAGTTTTACGTTCAGTATTTTGCCATTGCTTTCTTAACGACCGGCAACCTATGACTGTTTTAGAAAAAAAAAAAAAACCAGCACCGCTGTGTTTCGAACCCGAATAGCCTATACGGGATTACGAATCGCGTCCGTATCGCCTTCGCCACGGAGAGGGCTGGACATAACACTCTTATAAAAACCACACTGTAGGGTAAGGACCGTAAGGTTGAAGGCAATCGAGCAAGAGAAAGACAGCGGTACAAGTGGTAAGATAACATCAAGAGATGGACAAACAGTCTGACAGAACGTACAGTCAGGGAGAAAGACAGACAGTCAGACAGTGTTGGAGATCCATTGCAGCCAATCTTCATTGTGGAGATGGCACTTGATTGATCGATTGTTGTGTTTTGTCATCGTTGTCAGAAGTGTTGTGGTTTTGTTGTGACAAGTCGTACAGATGCTCGCGGCTGAATGTGGAGGGCAGAAAACGCGGAGAACTCCAGGTCTGTCACGCCAGGTAAACTTGCTAGTGCGGGTACATCTACCCAAACCACGCCCACACACAACTCACACCTGCTTGCGGCACGATGAGCTGACGTGTTCGGCTGATCACACAAACAGCGATGAGCTTGACGTGGTCGGCTGATCACACAAACAGCACCTTGTACAAGACACGCCACAGACCACTCTGGGAGGACGACAAGGCAGCCAGTTCTACAGACAAGGATACGCAATAAATCACCCGCCTCTCAATGAGACTGAAACACAGCAACCTCACAATGAGACCAAAACACAGCCGCCTCTCAATGAGACCGAAACACAGCAACCTCACAATGAGACCGAAACACAGCAACCTCACAATGAGACCGAAACACAGCAACCTCACAATGAGACCAAAACACAGCAACTTCTCAATGAAACCGAAACACATCAACCTCACAATGAGACCAAAACACAGCCGCCTCTCAATGAGACCGAAACACAGCAACCTCACAATGAGACTGAAACACAGCAACTTCTCAGTGAAACCGAAACACATCAACCTCACAATGAGACCAAAACACAGCCGCCTCTCAATGAGACCGAAACACAGCAACCTCACAATGAGACCGAAACTCAGCAACTTCTCAATGAAACCGAAACACATCAATCTCACAATGAGACCAAAACACAGCCGCCTCTCAATGAGACTGAAACACAGCAACCTGACAATGAGACCAAAACACAGCAACCTCTCAATGAGACCGAAACACATCAACCTCACAATGAGACCGAAACACAGCAACCTCTCAATGAGACCGAAACACAGCAACCTCTCAATGAAACTGAAACACAGCAACCTCTCAATGAGACCGAAACACAGCAACCTCTCAATGAGACCGAAACACAGCAACCTCTCAATGAGACCGAAACACAGCAACCTCTCAATGAGACAGAAACACAGCAACCTCTCAATGAGACAGAAACACAGCAACCTCTCAATGAGACAGAAACACAGCAACCTCTCAATGAGACAGAAACACAGCAACCTCTCAATGAGACAGAAACACAGCAACCTCTCAATGAGACAGAAACACAGCAACCTCTCAATGAGACAGAAACACAGCAACCTCTCAATGAGACAGAAACACAGCAACCTCTCAATGAGACAGAAACACAGCAACCTCTCAATGAGACAGAAACACAGCAACCTCTCAATGAGACAGAAACACAGCAACCTCTCAATGAGACCGAAACACAGCAACCCCACAATGAGACTGAAACACAGCAACCTCTCAATGAGACTGAAACACAGCAACCCCACAATGAGACCGAAACACAGCAACCCCACAATGAGACTGAAACACAGCAACCCCACAATGAGACCGACACAACAACCACGGCCCCGTGCCGACGTGGTAGCTACCCCACCAGGTAAGAGCAGGACACCCACGCCGGGTCGCTACTGAGGGTTAGAAACACCGCCATGTAGCCATCACCAGGACCGGAAATGTCCAAAGTCGAACCTCTTTAGCCAAGCCTCGGCAACGCTTGTGGTGGAACAGGACGTCCTGCGTGGACCACGACCCGCAGCGATAGAGAGGGCAGCAGGACCCAAGGTTTCATAGAATTAGCCCAGTGGAAGGAGCTGACTTCCGCTGGGAGAGTGCGGGAGGGCGAGTCCATACGCTGTGAACGGAGCAGGACGAAGGCAACATGGCGGCAATGCTCTACTGACTGGGTCATAGCTAGCCGCCGAGGCGGTGGTAAAGACTGCGGCCTACTGCCGGGGAAAGGAGCTGGCTTTCTCCCGCATCAGCTACGGTGCAGTATCAACGCTGGTAGATGCACCGGTGTCCATTGTTCGGCCCGCCCCCCCCCCCCCGGGGTGGGATAGCTTCGTGGTAGACACAGTTTGCGATGTCGAGATAGGATAAGTGCGGTAACGAACGTCTCGAAGGTGCATACGCACGACAAGAGAATAACGCCCGGGAGTCATGGCCTGGGCGGACCCGCCCACTGAACGCATCAAGAAGGTAAACGGGTCAAAACATTCGGCGAGGGTGGGATGTGGGGGGGGACCACTTCTGATGATCAGAAGCCTCCTGCCGTGCTAGCTCGGCGACAGAGTTCTGACCACATATCCCAGGCCAGGCAAGGACAGTGGATGGTGAGTCTCAAAAGGGACTCAATGCACTTAAAACTATGGCTGCAATGGACATAGAGCAGAGAATGCTTTTCACACTATACCAGCACTTGATCCTCTCAGTGATTGATTATGGACTAGGACTGCTCACTGTCTCAACGAGTCAGCTGGTGAAATTGGAGAGCATACAGAACGAAGCTACGCGGGTCATTCTGGGATGCACCAGAGACACCCCAGTAGTGTGTATGCGTTACATCCTTGGTTTGCCGACTGTTGCTGGTAGGCTCAATGTGATGCAGGCGAAGGCATACCTCAGAGTAGCTGCAGACACAGACCACCCACTGCATGAGGCGCTGGACGCAGTTAAGGGTCAGCGACTGATAAGAGGGAAATCATGGATGGCTCAGGCGGAGGATACGATCAGACAGGTGTGCCCCTTGGAGAACATTAGGCGTGAAGAGAAGTGGGTCAGAGTGTCAGCGGAGCAGTCAGAATTGTGCAGTTATAATCACATTAAGCTGGGAGTGCAGGGAGTGGCCAGCAGGGGCCACGGAAGTGGAAATCCAGCAACTAATTCAGGACAATGCTCACTCGAATGATGTGATTATCTACACAGATGGTTCGGTGTCAAGAGGTGAGAGAAGTGGCTGGGGGTTCATAGCCAAAGCTAATGGTCGATGTTTGGGGCAGGAGAGCCTGGCATATGATACCACAACATCCAGCTTAAGAATGGAAGTGGAGGCAGTCACTGCGGCTCTCCGCTGGATGGAGAATACGACACACACACACACACACACACACACACACACACATCGTGATTGTAACTGACTCAGAAAGCATGCTGACGAGGGTGAGGACGGGCAGACTTCGTGCGGGGTGGCTTGCTTCGCTTCGGAGGTCACGGGTGACAAGCATCGCCTGGATCATTTCTCCGGGGCATGCCGGTGTGCTGGGAAATGAACAGGCGGACAGATTGGCTGGCTCTGCAGAACTTGGTGGAGTATTGATACATGACAAGGCAGACGTGGTTGCGGCCTTGTGGGAGCACGTGCACACCTCGGAGGAGCAAATGGATTACCATGGTCTGGCAAGAATGAGACAACGAGGAGCGACGAAGGGATCTGGCCGACGCTAACGCTCAGAGGAAAGGCGAGACGGACTTATAATCAGATTGCTACTGGTACTATTAGTGTTGGAACTCTTCGCTGGCTACTGAGGATGGGGATGCTGTGATGTCGATTCCTAAATCAATCAATAATTCAATAAATCAATCATTCAATCAATCAATCAGTGGATGGTATTTTACAATAGGAGTTTGAGGACGAGTACAGGAACCAGCCACACATTTCAGTTCTGTCTGGGATGAGAGCAGTGATTTGACGCGAAGCACCAAGTATAATTGCTGGAACGTTCTACATCTGTCTACAACACCTTTACATCGCAGGTATAGGGGCGAACACAAGCCTGCAGTAGCAGAAATTGTTTGACGTATGACCTGCAGACAGTGTACACACACACACACACACATACACACACACACACACACACACACACACACACTGGTCGGAGGCCTACCGCCCAACCACGGTGCAAACATCCCTCACGTGAGTAGCGTCGCCTGGTCACTGTGTACACTCTAGATGTACCCATACTGAGACACGCCGCCTGGTCACTGTGTACACTCTAGATGTACCCACACTGAGACACGCCGCCTGGTCACTGTGTACACTCTAGATGTACCCACACTGAGACACGCCGCCTGGTCACTGTGTACACTCTAGATGTCCTCACACAGGTAGCCCCGCCTGGTCACTGTGTACACTCTAGATGTCCTCACACAGGTAGCCCCGCCTGGTCACGGTGTACACTCTAGATGTACCCACACAGAGACACGCCGCCTGGTCACTGTGTACACTCTAGATGTACCCACACAGAGACACGCCGCCTGGTCAATGTGTACACTCTAGATGTCCTCACACAGGTAGCCCCGCCTGGTCACTGTGTACACTCTAGATGTCCTCACACAGGTAGCCCCGCCTGGTCACGGTGTACACTCTAGATGTACCCACACAGAGACACGCCGCCTGGTCACTGTGTACACTCTAGATGTACCCACACAGAGACACGCCGCCTGGTCACTGTGTACACTCTAGATGTCCTCACACAGGTAGCCCCGCCTGGTCACTGTGTACACTCTAGATGTCCTCACACAGGTATCCCCGCCTGGTCACGGTGTACACTCTAGATGTACCCACACAGAGACACGCCGCCTGGTCACTGTGTACACTCTAGATGTACCCACACAGAGACACGCCGCCTGGTCACTGTGTACACTCTAGATGTACCCACACAGAGACACGCCGCCTGGTCACTGTGTACACCCTAGATGTCCTCACACAGGTAGCCCCGCCTGGTCACTGTGTACACTCTAGATGTTCCCACACAGGTAGCCCCGCCTGGTCACTGTGTACACTCTAGATGTTCCCACACAGGTAGCCCCGCCTGGTCACTGTGTACACTCTAGATGTTCCCACACAGGTAGCCCCGCCTGGTCACTGTGTACACTCTAGATGTACCCACACAGGTAGCCCCGCCTGGTCACTGTGTACACTCTAGATGTTCCCACACAGGTAGCCCCGCCTGGTCACTGTGTACACTCTAGATGTACCCACACAGGTAGCGCCGCCTGGTCACTGTGTACACTCTAGATGTGTACTCACACAGGTAGCTCCGCATGGTCACTGTGTACACCCTAATTATACCGACACAGAGAGACGCTGCCTGGTCACTGTGTACACTATAGATGTCCCCACACAGGTAGCGCCGCCTGGTCACTGTGTACACTCTAGATGTCCCCACACAGGTAGCGCCGCCTGGTCACTGTGTACACTCTAGATGTACCCACACAGAGACACGCCGCCTGGTCACTGTGTACACTCTAGATGTACCCACACAGAGACACGTCGCCTGGTCACTGTGTACACCCTAGATGTACCCACACAGAGACACGCCGCCTTGTCACTGTGTACACTCTAGATGTACCCACACAGAGACACGCCGCCTGGTCACTGTGTACACTCTAGATTTACCCACACAGGTAGCCCCGCCTGGTCACTGTGTACACTCTAGATGTACCCACACAGAGACACGCCGCCTGGTCACTGTGTACACTCTAGATGTCCCCACACAGGACACGCCGCCTGGTCACTGTGTACACCCTAGATGTCCCACACAGGACACGCCGCCTGGTCACTGTGTACACTCTAGATGTACCCACACAGAGACACGCCGCCTGGTCACTGTGTACACCCTAGTGTACCCCACAGAGACACGCCGCCTGGCCCTGGTCACTGTGTCCCTCTAGAGTACCCACGGCTGGCCCTGCTGGCACCTGATGTCCCCACAAGGTACCCGCCTGGTCACTGTGTACACTCTAGATGTCCCCACACAGGTACGTCCCTGGTCACTGTGTACACTCTAATGACCCACCAGGTACCTGGCCTGGTCAGTGTACACTCTAGATGTCCCCACACAGTACCCCGCCTGGTCACTGTGTACACTCGATGTCCCCACACAGGTAGCGCCGCCTGGTCACTGTGTACACCCTAGATGTCCCACACAGGTAGCCCGCCTGGTCATGTGTACCCTAATGTCCCCACACAGTAGCGCCGCCTGGTCGTGCACTTGACACCACACAGAGACACGCCGCCGGTCCTGTGTCACCTGATGTCCCACCAGAGCCCCCTGGTCACTGTGTCACCTAGATGTCCCACCAGAGACGCCGCCTGGCACTGTGTACACTCTAGATACCTACACAGAGAACGCCGCCTGGTCACTGGTACACCTAGATGTCCCCACACAGTAGCCCGCCTGGTCACTGTGCACCTGATGTACCCACACGAGACGCCGCCCACTGTGACACCCTGATGTCCCCACACTAGCGCCGCGCCTGGTCACTGTGTACACTAGTGTCCCCACACAGAGACACGCTCGCCTGGTCACTGTGACACCGACCGCACGGACACCTGGCACTGTGTACACCTAATGTCCCACACAGGTACCGCGCCTGGTCACTGTGTACACCCTAGGTCCCCACACAGAGCCCCGCCTGGTCACTGTGTACACTCTAGGTCCCCACAGTAGCCGCCTGGTCACTGTGTACACCCTAGATGTCCCCACACAGGTAGCGCCGCCTGGTCACTGTGTACACTCTAGATGTACCCACACAGAGACACGCCGCCTGGTCACTGTGTACACCCTAGATGTCCCCACACAGGTAGCGCCGCCTGGTCACTGTGTACACTCTAGATGTACCCACACAGAGACACGCCGCCTGGTCACTGTGTACACTCTAGATGTCCTCACACAGAGACACGCCGCCTGGTCACTGTGTACACTCTAGATGTACCACACAGGTAGCGCCGCCTGGTCACTGTGTACACTCTAGATGTACCCACACAGAGACACGCCGCCTGGTCACTGTGTACACCCTAGATGTCCCCACACAGGTAGCGCCGCCTGGTCACTGTGTACACCCTAGATGTCCCCACACAGAGACACGCCGCCTGGTCACTGTGTACACTCTAGATGTCCCCACACAGAGACACGCCGCCTGGTCACTGTGTACACTCTAGATGTACCCACACAGGTAGCGCCGCCTGGTCACTGTGTACACTCTAGATGTCCCCACACAGGTAGCGCCGCCTGGTCACTGTGTACACTCTAGATGTCCCCACACAGAGACACGCCGCCTGGTCACTGTGTACACCCTAGATGTCCCCACACAGGTAGCGCCGCCTGGTCACTGTGTACACCCTAGATGTCCCCACACAGAGACACGCCGCCTGGTCACTGTGTACACTCTAGATGTCCCCACACAGGTAGCGCCGCCTGGTCACTGTGTACACCCTAGATGTCCCCACACAGGTAGCGCCGCCTGGTCACTGTGTACACTCTAGATGTCCCCACACAGGTAGCCCCGCCTGGTCACTGTGTACACCCTAGATGTCCCCACACAGGTAGCGCCGCCTGGTCACTGTGTACACCCTAGATGTCCCCACACAGGTAGCGCCGCCTGGTCACTGTGTACACCCTAGATGTCCCCACACAGAGACACGCCGCCTGGTCACTGGGTACACCCTAGATGTACCCACACAGAGACACGCCGCCTGATCACTGTGTACACTCAAGTTGTACCCACACAGAGAAACTCAACAGAGTCCGTGTTACTTTTAAAGAACACATTAATACAAAGTTATATCAATTCCAACCATTCTGGATCATATGTAATCTATACCTGACTTTTCTACCCGGTATCCCGTGTTTTTGCGTCCACCGGCCCTCAACCATGCCTTGCCGTTCTATCTGGTCCCTTCTAGTACCTCCCCATATTATTCATCCCTGTCTACCCGTCTGGTTGCAGACAATGAACAGGACCTGCAACATTTAGTAGATGCGGTTGTTGCACACAGTGAACAACTAGTGTTTGTATTGAATTGTAAGAAGACACCGATTATGGTCGTCACTGGGAAGAAGGAAATACCACAATGTAATATACAAGTAAATGGGCATATTCTTAAACAAGTGAATCGGTACAGTTATCTTGGAACCGTCATAACATCAGATGGGAGATGCCTTGAAGAGATTAGAACAAGAAATGCCATTGCGAAGGTAGCCTATTCGCAAGATGAAAAACATACTGACCAATAAAAAGATATCAATTGAAACGAGAAAAAGAGCGTTGAGATGCTACATAGAACCTAGTACTTTTAGTATGGATGTGAAGCGTGGACAAGCCGAAAAACATCTGATGGCTGTGGAAATGTGGTTTCTGAGGAAAATTTAAAGAATATCATGGACAGCCAGAAAAACCAATGAACAAGTCCTTCAAGAAACAAATGAAGACCTTAAACTGATTAGAGACATTAGATGCAGACAGTCAACATTTTTTGGACATGTTATGAAAAGAAATGAATTTGACAACTTGGTGACAACTGGCAAGATCGAAGGGAAGAGACCAAGGGGAAGACCGAGAAGTAAATACATGGATGACTTGGCCCCGTGGCATAGTCGAGACAAAAACACGGAGCTGATCCACGACTCTGGTGATCGAGTGAGATGGCAAAACATGGCCGCCCACGCTTACCGGCATGACACATGATGGATGGATGGTGAGAAGTGTGTCCAGGTGGTCAAGAGTTGGCAGGGCCTCTATGGCGTTGAGGGCATCATCCGCTAGCTTGGTCTCACTTGAGTAAAGCTCTAAGTATTCCAAATATCCATCTGCTGTTTCTTATCAGTGATGATAAGCAAGATTGCAAACCTAGAAGCACCAGGGGTTGGAAGGATACTAACATTTACAGATGATATTCTTCCGTATAGACAGGGGAGAGATAGGGAGCAAACAGGCCAGGAGCTAAAGGCGACAGTAGATAAAGTGATTGATTGATGCACTGAAATGAGTGCTGTCATCCACCCGGAAAAGGCGGGTGTTTTGTGGTGCTCTCTGGACAACAGGATTGTGAGAGCTGATGTCCCAAACCTCACGATTGACGGTAGAAGCGTCAACAGAGAGAACAAACTGAAGTATCTGGGAATCACATTTGACAGGAGTCTGTCCTTCAAGGACCATGTGGAGACGGTTGTGACAAGATCTCAAAAGGGACTCAATGCACTTAAAACTATGGCTGCAATGGACACAGAGCAGAGAATGCTTTTCACACTATACCAGCACTTGATCCTCTCAGTGATTGATTATGGACTAGGACTGCTCACTGTCTCAACGAGTCAGCTGGTGAAATTGGAGAGCATACAGAACGAAGCTACGCGGGTCATTCTGGGATGCACCAGAGACACCCCAGTAGTGTGTATGCGTTACATCCTTGGTTTGCCGACTGTTGCTGGTAGGCTCAAGGTGATGCAGGCGAAGGCATACCTCAGAGTAGCTGCAGACACAGACCACCCACTGCATGAGGCGCTGGACGCAGTTAAGGGTCTGAGACTGATAAGAGGGAAATCATGGATGGCTCAGGCGGGGGATGCGATCAGACAGGCGTGCATCTTGGAGAACATCAGGCGAGGAGAGGAGTGTGTCAGAGTGCCAGCGGAGCAGTCAGACTTGTGCAGAGTTATAATCACATTGAGCCGGGAGTGCAGGGAGTGGCCAGCACGGGCCACAGAAGTGAAAATCCAGCAACTAATTCAGGACAATACTCACTCGGGTGATGTGATTATCTACACAGATGGTTCGGTGTCAAGAGGTGAGAGAAGTGGCTGGGGGTTCATAGCCAAAGCTAATGGTCGATGTTTGGGGCAGGAGAGCCTGGCATATGATACCACAACATCCAGCTTAAGAATGGAGGTGGAGGCGGTCAGTGCATCTTTCCGCTGGATGGAGAAAACTATATACACACATCGTGATTATAACTGACTCAGAAAGCATGCTTATGAGGGTTAGGACAGGCAGGCTTCGTGCAGAGTGGCTTGCTTCGCTTCGGAGGTCACGGGTGGCAAGCATCACCTGGATCTTTTCTCCGGGGCATGCTGGTGTGCTAAGGAATGAACAGGCGGATAGATTGACTGGCTCGGCAACACTTGGTGGAGTATTGATGCATGAAAAGGCAGACGTGGTTGCGGCCTTGTGGGAACACGTGTAAACCTCGGAGGAGTAAATGGATCACCATGGTCTGGCAAGAATGAGACAGCGAGGAGTGACGAGGGGATCTGGTCGACGCTCGACGCTCAGAGGAAAGGCGAGACGGACATATAATCAGATTGCTACTTGAACTATTGGTGTTGGAACTCTTCGCTGACTGCTGAGGATGGGGACGTAGCGCTTATGGGAATGCCCCGAATGCTGTGATGTCGGTTCCTAAATCAGTCAATCAATCAATCAATCAGTAATGATTTCTTCAGTCAAGGTTTTCAGTGGTGCACTTCTTTTGATCATTGGACCACAGGCTTTCTTTATCCCTTCATACATGCTTCTGGTGTTTCCCTTCTCTTGCATTTGCCACAGAACTAGTGTCGACATAACCTACCAGAGAGACGCCACTGAAACAACACAGAGGTACCACTGTGTGAATGTATCACCGACGTGGGAAAGAGACGTGGCGCAGTCGCTGGCCGTGGGGTCAGACACCTGTGGCTGACGTGAGCGGTGTAGGGTGGCGGGATCCAGGTGAACACCGGTACACGACATGTCCGGTCTCTGGGCAAACATCACGAACTCGAGGTATGTGAGAGCTGTACCGCCATGTTACTGGCAGACTGACGTCATCAGAGGAGCGGCCATAAATGGCTGGTTTTGTACCAATCAGACTGGAGTCATTTATTTGCACCTATCTCTAGTAATACCGTGTTATGTGAGTGAAGTGCAGTGGACATAGACAGACATCTTGAATAAGTGAATTGCTGTGAACATAGACATGTTGTATGAGTGAAGTGCTGTGAACATAGACATGTTGTGTGAGTGAAGTGCTATGAACATAAACATGTTGTATGAGTGAAGTGCTGTGAACATAGACATGTTGTGTGAGTGAAGTGCTATGAACATAAACATGTTGTATGAGTGAAGTGCTGTGACCATAGACAGGCATGTTGCGTGGGTGAAGTGCTGTGGACATAGACATGTTGTGTGAGTGAAGTGCTGTGAACATAGACATGTTGTGTGAGTGAAGTGCTGTGGACATAGACATGTTGTGTGAGTGAAGTGCTGTGGACATAGACAGGCATGATGTGTGAGTGAAGTGCTGTGGACACAGACAGGCATGTTGTGTCAGTGAAGTGATGTGAACATAGACATGTTGTGTGAGTGAAGTGCTGTGAACATAGACATGTTGTGTGAGTGAAGTGCTGTGAACATAGACATGTTGTGTGAGTGAAGTGCTGTGGACAAAGACAGGCATGTTGTGTGAGTGAAGTGATGTGAACATAGACAGGCATGATGTCTGAGTGAAGTGCTGTGGACATAGACAGGCATGATGTGTGAGTGAAGTGCTGTGAACACAGACAGGCATGTTGTGTGAGTGAAGTGTTGTGAACATAGACAGGCATGTTGTGTGAGTGAAGTGCTGTGGACATAGACAGGCATGTTGTGTGAGTGAAGTGATGTGAACACAGACAGGCATGTTGTGTGAGTGAAGTGCTGTGGACATAGGCATGATGTGTGAGTGAAGTGCTGTGAACACAGACAGGCATGTTGTATGAGTGAAGTGTTGTGAACATAGACATGTTGTGTGAGTGAAGTTCTGTGAACATAGACATGTTGTGTGAGTGAAGTGCTGTGAACATAGACATGTTGTGTGAGTGAAGAGCTGTGGACATAGACAGGCATGATGTGTGAGTGAAGTGCTGTGAACACAGACAGGCATGTTGTGTGAGTGAAGTGCTGTGAACATAGACATGTTGTGTGAGTGAAGTGATGTGAACATAGACATGTTGTGTGAGTGAAGTGCTGTGAACATAGACATGTTGTGTGAGTGAAGTGCTGTGACACAGACAGGCATGTTGTGTGAGTGAAGTGCTGTGAACATAGACATGTTGTGTGAGTGAAGTGCTGTGAACATAGACATGTTGTCTGAGTGAAGTGCTGTGAACATAGACATGTTGTGTGAGTGAAGTGCTGTGAACACAGCCAGGCATGTTGTGTGAGTGAAGTGCTGTGGACACAGACAGGCATGTTGTGTGAGTGAAGTGCTGTGAACATTGACATGTTGTGTGAGTGAAGTGCTGTGAACATAGACATGTTGTGTGAGTGAAGTGCTGTGAACATAAGACAAAAGGCAGGATGTTGTGAGTGAAGTGCTGGTGGACACAGACAGGCATGATGAGTGCCTTGAAGTGCTGTGAACATAGACAGTGTTGTGTGCTTGAAGTGCTGTGAACATAGACCTGTTGTGTGAGTGAAGGTGCTGTGAAACATAGACATGTTGTTGAGTGAAGTCTGTGAAAATATAGATTAGTGAGTGCTGTGGAACATAGAACATGTTGTGTGAGTGGAAGTGCTGTGGAAGCATATGACCATGTTGTAGGATTGAAATGCTTGTTTGTGAACATAGACATGTTGGTGTGAGTGAAGTGCTGTGGACACAGTACAGGGCCATGTTGTGTGAGTGAAGTGGCTGTGAATATAGACATGTTGTGTGAGTGAAGTGCTGTGAACATAGACATGTTGTGTGAGTGAAGTGCTGATGAACATGAACATGTTGTATGAGTGAAGTGCTGTAGAACATAGACAGGACATGATTGTGTGAGGGAAGTGCTGTGGAACCTAAGACAGCATGATTGTGTGAGTGAAGTGCTGTGAACATAGACATGTTGTGTGCTTGAAGTGCTGTGAACATAGACATGTTGTGTGAGTGAAGTGCTGTGAACATAGACATGTTGTGTGAGTGAAGTGCTGTGAACATAGACATGATGTGTGAGTGAAGTGCTGTGGACACAGACAGGCATATTGTGTGAGTGAAGTGCTGTGAATATAGACATGTTGTGTGAGTGAAGTGCTGTGAACATAGACATGTTGTGTGAATGAAGTGCTGTGAACATAGACATGTTGTGTGAGTGAAGTGTTGTGAACATAGACATGTTGTGTGAGTGAAGTGCTGTGGACACAGACAGGCATGTTGTGTGAGTGAAGTGCTGTGAACATAGACATGTGTGAGTGAAGTGCTGTGAACACAGGCACGTTGTGTGAGTGAAGTGCTGTGGACATAGACATGTTGTGTGAGTGAAGTGATGTGAACATAGACATGTATGATTGAAGTGCTGTGAACATAGACATGTTGTGTGAGTGAAGTGTTGTGGACACAGACAGGCATATTGTGTGAGTGAAGTGCTGTGAATATAGACATGTTGTGTGAGTGAAGTGCTGTGAACATAGACAGGCATGATGTGTGAGTGAAGTGCTGTGGACACTAGACAGGCATGATGTGTGAGTGAAGTGCTTGTGAACATAGACATGTTGTGTGAGTGAAGTGCTTGTAACAGAGACATGTTGTAGTGAGTGAAGTGGCTGTGGGAACATAGACAGGCAGGATTGTGTGAGTGAATGTGCTGTGAACATAGAACATGCTGTGTGAGTGAACGTGCTGTGGAACAATAGACATGTTGTGTGAGTGAAAGTGCCTGTTGAACATAGACCATGATGTGTGAGTGAAGTGCTTGTGAACGATAGACCATGTTGTGTGAGTGAAGTGCTGTGACACAATAGGACATAGTTGTGTGAGTGAAGTGCTGTGGGAATATAGACATGTTTGTGTGGAGTGAAGTGCTGTGAACATAGACAGGCATGATGGTATCGAGTGAAGTGCTTGTGGACACAGACGAGGAATGATTGTGTGAGTGAAGTGCTGTGAACATAGACAATGTTGTGTGAGTGAAGTGATGTGGAACATAGACATGTTCTAGTAGTGAGTGAAGTGCTCGTGAACCATAGACCATAGTTGTAGGGAGTGAAAGTGCTGTGAACATGGAGACATGTTGTGGCGGAGTGAAGTGCTGTGGACACAAGAAAGCCATGATTGTGTGAAGTGAAGAAGTGTCGGTGAATATAGACATGTTGTGTGAGTGAAGTGCTGGGAACATAGACATGTTGTGTGAGTGAAGTGCTGATGAACATAGACATGTAATGATTGAAAGTGATGTGAACATAGGACATGTTTGTGGTGAAGTGCTAGTGGACACAGACATGCATATGTGTGAAGTGAAGTGCTGGTGAATATAGACATAGTTGTGGGGGTGAGTGAAGTGCTGTGGAACATAGACATGTTTGTGTGAGTGAAGTGCTGTGGACATAGACAGACATGATGTAGTGAGTGAAGTGCGGTGAACATAGCAGGCATGTATGTGTGAGTGAAGTGCTGATGGGAAACATAGACATGTTGTGTGAGTGAAGTGCTGTGGAACAATAGACATGTATGATGTGAAGTGGTGCTCTGGGAACAGAGACATGTGTGTGGGTGAGTGAAGTGCTGTGGACATAGACAGGACATGATTGTGTTGAGTGAAAGTGTGGTGGAACATAGACATGTTGTGTGAGTGAAGTGCTGTGAACATAGACATGTTGTGTGAGTGAAGTGCTGTGGACATAGACAGGCATGATGTATGAGTGAAGTGCTGTGAACACAGACAGGCATGTTGTGTGAGTGAAGTGCTGTGAACATAGACATGTTGTGTGAGTGAAGTGCTGTGAACATAGACATGTATGATTGAAGTGCTGTGAACATAGACATGTTGTGTGAGTGAAGTGCTGTGGACACAGACAGGCATATTGTGTGAGTGAAGTGCTGTGGACATAGACATGTTGTGTGAGTGAAGTGCTGTGGACATAGACATGTTGTGCGAGTGAAGTGCTGTGGACATAGACAGGCATGATGTGTGAGTGAAGTGTTGTGAACATAGACATGTTGTGTGAGTGAAGTGCTGTGGACATAGACATGTTGTGTGAGTGAAGTGCTGTGAACATAGACATTTTTGTGAGTTTAAGTGCTGTGAACATAGACATGTTGTGTGAGTGAAGTGCTGTGGACACAGACAGGCATATTTTGTGAGTGAAGTGCTGGAACATAGACATGTTGTGTGAGTGAAGTGCTGTGAACATAGACTGTTTGTGTGAGTGAAGTGCTGTGGACACAGACAGGCATGTTGTGTGAGTGAAGTGCTGTGAACATAGACAGGCATGTTGTGTGAGTGAAGTGCTGTGAACATAGACATGTTGTGTGAGTGAAGTGCTGTGAACACAGACAGGCATGCTGTGAGTGAAGTGCTGTGAAATAAGCATGATGTATGTGAATTCTGTGAACATAGACATGTTGTGTGAGTGAAGTGCTGTGAACACTAGACAGGTTGTGTGAGTGAAGTGCTGTGAACAATAGACATGTTGTGTGAGTGAAGTGCTGTGGAACATAGAGCATGTTGTGTGAGTGAAGTGCTGTGAATAGAACATGTGTTGTTGAGTGAAAGTGCTGTGACAATAGACATGTGGGTGAGTGAAGTGCTGTGGAACACAGCCAGGCATGTTGTGTGAGTGAAGTGCTGTGGACACAGACAGGCATGTTGTGTGAGTGAAGTGCTGTGAACATGACATGTTGTGTGAGTGAAGTGCTGTGAACATAGACATGTTGTGTGAGTGAAGTGCTGTGAACATAGACAGGCATGATGTGTGAGTGAAGTGCTGTGGACACAGACAGGCATGATGAGTGCTTGAAGTGCTGTGAACATAGACATGTTGTGTGCTTGAAGTGCTGTGAACATAGACATGTTGTGTGAGTGAGGTGCTGTGAACATAGACATGTTGTGTGAGTGAAGTGCTGTGAACATAGACATGTTGTGTGAGTGAAGTGCTGTGGACATAGACATGTTGTGTGAGTGAAGTGCTGTGAACATAGACATGTTGTGTGAGTGAAGTGCTGTGAACATAGACAGATGTTGTGTGAGTGAAGTGCTGTGACATAGACATGTTGTGTGAGTGAAGTGCTGTGAACATAGACATGTTGTGTGAGTGAAGTCTGTGGAACAGACAGGCATGTTGTGTGAAGTGAAGTGCTGTGGACACAGAGACATGATGTGTGAGTGAAGTGCTGTGAACATAGAGCATGTTGTGTGAGTGAAGTGCTGTGGAACAGAGACATAGTTGTGTGAGTGATGCTGTGAACATAGACATGTGGATGTGAGTGAAGTGCTGTGAACAGAAGACATGTTGTGTGAGTGAAGTGCTGAGAACATAGACATGTTGTGTGAGTGAAGTGCTGTGGACACAGACAGACATGTTGTGTGAATGAAGTGCTGTGAACATAGACATGTTGTGTGAGTGAAGTGCTGTGAACATAGACATGTTGTGTGAGTGAAGTGCTGTGGACCATAGACATGTTGTTTGAGTGAAGTGGCTGTGAACAGAGACATGTTGTGTGAGTGAAGTGCTGTGAACATAGACATGTTGTGTGAGTGAAGTGCTGTGGACATAGACAGCATGTTGTGTGAGGTGAAGTGCTGTGACATAGACATGTTGTGTGCTTGAATTGGGGAACAAAATGTGGTGAGGGAATGCTGTGAATGAATGTTTTGGTGAATGTGTGAACATAGACATGTTGTGTGAGTGAATGTGTGGAAAGACATTTGTGTTGAGTGAAGTGCTGTAACATAGAATTTTTAGAGAAGTGTGTGTGGAATTTGGGAATGTGTGGAAAGGGGAAATGATTTGGTGAAGTGGGAAAAGACATGTTGTGTGAGTGAAGGTGGAAATAGGTTTTTTGAGTGAAGTGGAAAGAGATGTTTTGTGATAAATGTGTTAAGTGAAGTTGTGTGAGTGAAGTGTGGAACAAAATGTTGTGTGAATGAAGTTTAATTGAGTGAATTTTGGGGGGGAAGGGGTTGTAATTTGGAATGTAGGAAGTTGTGTGGAAATTTTGAAAAAATGTTTGTGAATAGTTTTGGAGGAAGTGCTGTGATAGGGTGATGTGGTGAAGTGTGGGGAAAAAAATGAATGTTTTGAATGAAGTGTTTTGGAATGAAGTGTGTTTTACTGACATTTGTGTGAGTGAAGTTGGAACATAGCAGTTTGTGTGAGTGAAGTGCTGTGACACAGACAGGCATGTTGTGTGAGTGAAGTGCTGTGGAACATAGACATGTTGTGTGAGTGAAGTGCTGTGAACATACAGGCAGTGTGTGAGTGAAGTGCTGTGAAAATAGCATGTTGTGTGAGTGAAGTTGTGAAGACAGGCATTTGTGTGAGTGAAGTGCTGTGAACATAGACATGTTGTGTGAGTGAAGTGTGTGAAATAGACATGTTGTGTGAGTGAAGTGCTGTGAACATAGACATGTTTTGAGTGAAGTGCTGTGGACAAGACATGTTGTGTGAGTGAAGTGCTGTGAACATAGACATGTTGTGTGAGTGAAGTGTAACATAAACAGTTGTGTGAGTGAGTGTGTGAAATAACATTTTGGGAGTGTGCTGGAAAGAAAATGGTGTGAGTGAAGTGGTGAATAGACAGGGTTGTGGTTTAATGCTGGAAAAGAGTTGGTGAGTGAAGTGCTTGAAAAACGTTGGTAGTGAAGTGTGTGGAATAACGGCATGTTTTATGGTGAAGGGTGAAGACAGGTATGTTGTGATGAGGTTTTGGAAAAATGTGTGAGTGAAGTGTGAACAGACAGGCATTTGTTGAGGAATGCTTTGAAATAAATTTGGTGAGTGAATGCTGTGAAATAGACATGTGTGTGAGTGAAATGTGTGAATAGACATGTTGTGTGAGTGAAGGTTTTGGACATAGAAGGATGTGTGTGAGGAAGTGTGGGAAGCAGGCATGTGTGTTGTGTGTGGAAATGAATGTGGGTGAAGTTGTGAACAAGGAAGTGTGTGAGTGAAGTGTGGAAAAGACCCGTTGTGTGAGAAGTTGTGAACATAAATGTTGTGGAGTGAATGCTGTGAACAAGAAGCATGTTGTGTGAGTGAAGTGCTGTGACACAGACAGGATGTTGTGGAAAAATGTTGTGAAAAAACATGTTGTGTGAGGAAATTTTGAACAGAAGGGTGGTGAGTGAAGTGCTGTGGAAAAAACAGGTGTGTGGTGAAGTGTGTAAATAAAATTTTTTGGTGAAGTCTGTGAAAAATGTTTGTGAGTGAATGCTGTGGACATAGACATTTTGTTAGTGAAGTGCTGTGAAAAATGTTGTAGATTTGTGTGATAAGTGTGTGGAAACGAGGGTGGGTGTGGTTTTGAAATGACAGGTTTTGTGGGAAGGTTTTTTGAAATGTTTTGGATGAAGTTGTGATGAAGTGGTGAGAAATGTGTGAATAGGAAGGAAATGGAGTGAAATGTGTGGGAAGGTGATGTGCGGAAGTTCTTGAACATAGAAAGTTGGTTTTTGAAGTTGTGACAAGCAGTTGGTTGTGTGGTGGTTTAACAAAGGGGTTGGTGAGTGAATGTGCTGGAATGTTGGTGAGTGAAGTGTGTGGAAAATAGACTGTTGGTTTAGTGAAAGCTGTGAATGACTGTTTTGATTAAAGGCAATAGAATGTTGGTGTGAAAGTGCTGTGGACAAGGCCCTTTTGGGAGTGAAGTGTTGAAATGGGTTGGTGAAGGAGTGCTGAAAAAATTTTGGGGAGGTGGTGCTGAGAACATGATGTTGTTGAGTGAATGTGTGGGCACAGACAGCATTTGTGGATGAAGTGGGAAAACATGTTGTGGTGAAGTGGTGACAAGACAGTTGTTGAGTGAATGCTGTGGAACAAGAAATGTGTGAGTGAATGCTGTGAACATAGACATGTTGTGAAGTGGTGGGAAATAGACATGTTGTGGAGTGAAGTGGTTTCATAGACATGTTGGGAGTGAAGGTGTGAATAAGATGTTGTGGAGGAAGTGCTGTGAAAAGGCATGTTGTGAGTGAAGTGTGTGACATAACATGTTGTGTGAGTGAATGCTGTGGACATAAAACATGTGTTGTGAGTGAAGTGTGTGGAAAGAAGATTTTGTGGTGAAGGCTGTGAAAAGCATGTTGTGTGAAAGTGTGTGAAATAGAATGTTGTGTGAGGAAGTTGGAAAAAGGGATGTTTTGTGAGTGAAGTGCTGTGGAAATAGAATGTTTGTGGGAAGTGTTTTAAAAAACATGTTTGTGAGTGAAGTGTGGAAAAAGTGTGTGAGTGAAGTGGGAAAGACAGGTGTTGTGTGAGTGAAGTTTTGACATAACATGTTGTGTGAGTGAAGTGGTGAACATAGAAGTTGTTGAGTGAATGGGAAGAGGCATGTGGAGTGAAGTGTGTGAAAAAGGGATGTTGTGTGAGTGAAGTGTGAACATAGACATGTTGTTGTGAGTGGTGTTGGGGCAAGGCATGTGTGTGAGTGAAGTTGTGAACAAGACAGGCATGTTGGTGAAAGTGCTGTGAAAAACATGTTGTGTGAGTGAAGTGCTGTGGAAAAAAGATGTTTTGTGGTGAAGGTTGTGAAATAACAGGATGTTTGTGAGTGAAGTGCTTGAAATAGACATGTTGTGTGTGAAGTGCGGGACATAGACATGTTGTGTGAGTGAAGTGCTGTGAAATAGCATGTTTGGAGTGTTTTGAACATAGACATGTTGTGTAGTGAAGTGCTGTGGAAAATGTGTTGTGTAGTGAAGTGAATAGACTGTTGTTGATGAAGTGCTGTGAACATAGAATGTGGAGTGAAGTGCTGGAAAAGATGTTGTTGAGTGAAGTGTGTGAAATAGCATGTTGTAGGAAGTGGTGAAACAGGGAAAAGTTGTGGAAGTGAATTTTGGAGAAGGAAATGTGTGTGTAAGTGTGAATGACATGGGGAGTTGTGTGAAAGGAAAGGTGTTGGTGAGTGAAGTGTGGGCAGGAAAAGGAAAGTTGTGTGAGGAAGGTTTTGAACAAATGTTGTGGGTGTGAACTAGAATTTTTGAGTGAAGTGTGTGGAAAGAAAGCATGTTGTGTGGGAAGTGCTGTGCAAGACAGGCATTTTTTGTGTGAAGTGCTTGAAAAGACATTGTTGTGTGAGTGCTGTGAACTAGACGTTTTGTGAAGTGCTGTGAAAAGAATTTTTTGTGAAGTGGTGTGAATAGACATTTGTGTGGTGAAGTGCTGTGAACATAGACATGTTGTGTGAGTGAAGTGCCGTGGAACATAGACATGTTGTGTGAGTGAAGTGCTGTGAACATAGACATGTTGTGTGAGTGAAGTGCTGTGGAACATAGACATGTTGTGTGAGTGAAGTGCTGTGAACATAGACAGTTTAGATTGATTTTAAATGTTGTGTGGGAAGGCTGTGGAAAAAGGGTGTTAAATTTTTTGAATAAGAATGTGTTGAGTAAGTGCTGTGAAAATAGAATGTTGTGTGAGGAAGTGGAAATAGATGTTGTGTGAGGAAGTTGGTAAAAAATGTTGTGTTGAAATGCTGGAAAAAATTTGTGTGAGTGAAGTGTGTGGAACAAAGCATGTTGTGTGAATGAAGGTGAACATAGACATGTTGTTGGTGAGTGGTGCTAAACATGTTGTGTGGTGAAGTGCTGTGCATAGACATTTTGTGTGAGTGAGTTTGTGAAAAAGCATGTTTGTGAGTGAAGTGCTGTGGACATAGACAGGTTGTGTGAGTGAAGTGCTGAAAAAGACTTTTAAAAAACAGGGGTTTGTTGAGTGAAGTGCTTTGAACATAGACGGGGGATAAATGTTAAATAAAAGGGGGAAGGGGTGTGAACATAGACATGTTGTGTGAGTGAAGTGCTGTGGACATAGACAGGCATGATGTGTGAGTGAAGTGCTGTGAACACAGACAGGCATGTTGTGTGAGTGAAGTGCTGTGAACATAGACATGTTGTGTGAGTGAAGTGATGTGAACACAGACAGGCATGCTGTGTGAGTGAAGTGCTGTGGACATAGACAGGCATGTTGTGTGAGTGAAGTGCTGTGAACATAGACATGTTGTGTGAGTGAAGTGCTGTGAACACAGACAGGCATGTTGTGTGAGTGAAGTGCTGTGGACACAGACAGGCATGTTGTGTGAGTGAAGTGTTGTGAACATAGACATGTTGTGTGAGTGAAGTGCTGTGAACATAGACATGTTGTGTGAGTGAAGTGCTGTGAACATAGACATGTTGTGTGAGTGAAGTGCTGTGGACATAGACAGGCATGTTGTGTGAGTGAAGGGCTATCATCATCATCACCATGGACCCCCCCCCGCCCCCCCCCCCCTTTCCAGTTGACACAGTGAATCCTGTATGATCACAGGTCTCACTCCACGCTGTTCTGGATCAGTTCCATTGATGCTACCCTCCCCGCCACCGCCTTAGGCCAATACGCAGTTTACCTGCGTCTCCTCCTCTTCGCCGGATCTGTGGCCGAAGGGGTTACAAATGCAATTCGTAATCCCGCACACCGCGTTCGAAAGACAGGTGCGGACGACTTGGCAGCCCCTTGCGTTGGTTTCTATTCAATGGTATGCAAGCCTGTCGTTCAGAAAGCCATGCCAAACTACTACAAGTAAACTTGGCCAGAAATTACAAACATCCCCCCCCCCCCCCCAATGCTGGAGTTGACTGCTACGTCCAGTAAATGATATGCAACTAACCTTAACTCTAACTCTCCTAGCACTGACCTGTCCAGTGGCCCCGATGTTTTCCAATGCCTCGCTTGTCGCGGCATGACCACGGCACAGTGTCTCCTTCCAGTACCTGGATATACTGTTCTAGTGTCAGCAATCTTTGCTAGGGACTCGTCATTTTGGCAGTCCAAGGTATTAGACATAGTAAGTCGCGTTTGTTACTTACGGGGGTAAGTGAGCCGGTCGCTCAGAGAAAGCAATGGTAAACCACTGAGCGTAATCTTGCCAAGAACATCAACAGCAGCTGAACAATTCTGGTGTTGACTGCAACGTCCTCCTGTAAGGGATATGCAACTTTAAAAAAAAAACAAAAGTAGACACGAGAGGCGGAACTGGCCAGCTAGACAAGAACACAAGCAGAACGGATATGGCAACACACAGATAACAGACAGACTTAGCTGACAGACAACAGACAGACTTAGTTGACGGGTGTGGTGATCCAAACAGGCCAGGAGACGAAGCATTCATCAAGCGTACAGAACGAAATGAGAGCCACGCTGACTGTGGGTCAGCTGACAGAAGTATGTATGTCAGGTAAACAGATGGGGGAAAGGTCAAGTTCACTAGTAATAAAACTAGGCAAGATGAAAGGAGAAAGGGTGGGGTGTGAGAGCATGCATTAACGTTACTCATATACATGACATGGGCAAGACTGCAGTGGCATTGTGGACATGTACACGATTAAAACAGGTAACAATTAAAACACAGAGTAAAGGGCAGCTGAAACACAAAATTCAGCCGACTGAAACAAAACACGACACACTTGACCCCGAGACTACAGTCACGAAAAAAAGGATGACTTACACCAGAGCGTGATCTCACCCATAATGTGTGAGTTGTTCATATGGGTCGTGATGGGGGTACAGCATCCATGGATCCCCTCCTCAGCAAATCCCGCAGCGTGTAGCGGTTAACGACACCAGTTCTGTGTTGGTTTACCAATCTTCTTTGGCTTCCTGCGTAGTGTTCTTGTTTGGCCACCCCTCTTTTAATTTGCTGCTCTTGCAGTCTGGCCATTGTTGCAGATTCACAGTCATCACTTGGTTCTCACAGTCTGGCCATGGTTGTAGATTCACAGTCATCACTTGGTTCTCAGCAGTCTGGCCATGGTTGTAGATTCACAGTCATCACTTGGTTCACGCAACAGTCTTACTTCTCGTAGTTGGACATGTATTTATGGACTGAATGGTTCGATGTGCAATGAGGATGATCTGTCCACTAACTAACTAACAGGATCCATGGATAATGACGTGCACCACTTAGTAATTAAATTGTAGGATCCATGGATAATGACGTGCACCATTTAGTAATTAAATTGTAGTCGCCAGAACAGCTTCAGTGTTGTGTCTGTGTTTAGCCTCTTGTATAACTCTCACTGTTGGCTGGCTACCCTTGCTAGTGTTTTGACACTGCCAACTTTGTTGTCCATGCCGTGTTCTTCTATTGCGTTCGTCCGGAATGTTGTTTTGGATGGAATTGTGTTGTGCCTGTTTACAGCAGAGCTGCAATATTTGCATCTTTCGGCCGACACATCTGACTTCTTCAGTCACTTGTTGGTGGGGTTTACGTTGTTCAAATAGCAGGAAGTAATTTGCTCTTTGGGGCAGTTTGCCAGTTTCCCACAGTGCACCACATCTCTAATCAGACTCTTTCTACTCCATCATTCCACCAAGGGGGTTGTTACCAACATTTCGTCCTGCTGTCTTGATTTCTACACTTATTTGACTGACTATGTTAGTTAGTTAGTCGACAGATTATCTTCATCGCACATCGAACCATTCAGTCCATAAGTGCTTGGATCCCCTCATCAGCAAATCCTGCAGCCTGTAGCGGCAAATCTGACTATATCTTGACCTGTGCTATCACACTTAAAGTCTTTCCGTTTTGCTGTGTGTATTTCCTGGATCTGCCTGTCTGCACATATCACGGCCATGGTGCCACAGGACAGCCCGTCTCATAGAGAGTGGAGAGGAAACCACGACCATGGTGCTCCAGGACTTGGACACTACAGAGTGGCATCAGACAGACAGTGAGCAGATGGAATAATCAGCAGATATACATGGACACTACAGAGTGGCATCAGACAGACAGCGAGGGGATGGAATGATCAGCAGATATACATGGACACTACAGAGTGGCATCAGACAGACAGCGAGGGGATGGAATGATCAGCAGATATACATGGACACTACAGAGTGGCATCAGACAGACAGCGAGGGGATGGAATGATCAGCAGATATACATGGACACTACAGAGTGGCATCAGACAGACAGCGAGGGGATGGAATGATCAGCAGATATACATGGACACTACAGAGTGGCATCAGACAGACAGCGAGGGGATGGAATGATCAGCAGATATACATGGACACTACAGAGTGGCATCAGACAGACAGCGAGGGGATGGAATGATCAGCAGATATACATGGACACTACAGAGTGGCATCAGACAGACAGCGAGGGGATGGAATGATCAGCAGATATACATGGACACTACAGAGTGGCATCAGACAGCGAGGGGATGGAATGATCAGCAGATATACATGGACACTACAGAGTGGCATCAGACAGACAGCGAGGGGATGGAATGATCAGCAGATATACATGGACACTACAGAGTGGCATCAGACAGACAGCGAGGGGATGGAATGATCAGCAGATATACATGGACACTACAGAGTGGCATCAGACAGACGAGGGGATGGAATGATCAGCAGATATACATGGACACTACAGAGTGGCATC